>CM041014.1:17648833-18248833 GCA_022984855.1 Dimocarpus longan
TTTATTTGCTTGATGCTAGCAGTGACAAATATACATCTAGTAGGGAGGAAGAGGGAAATATATCCATCACAAGTTCACATGATAGAAACATGGGAGGAATAATTGTGGTAATTAGTGAAGAGTAGATTTCCCAATTATATTTTAGATTATCCAAAATAAGTGAGCTTTTAAGACGCATTTAAATCGCTTTCAAGTCTATTGTCATGTTTTTGATATTGAAAAACTTCCACATTTGATAAATTTCTTCCTTTTGGAGAGGCAACATGAATTACTATGTAAACCTTGATTTTTTACCAGTAGGCCACCTCCCATCTTCATAGAATTACTAGTATTACATTCTTTGGCAGACTCCATTTGTAAATAATCATAGTTTTGGTTGTGTAAATAAAACAGAAAATGAAGCTATATTATTGAAAATATTATGTTTTCTATTGTGGTTTAGCATGCATACTGTACCCTGTTACTGATTTCAAGCCTTTCTTCTTTCTGGCATCCTCAGAAACCGCAAAGGGGATGCTCTTGCTAAACCTTGATAAGCAATAGGAAAAATCTAGCAATCTCACTTAACAGCTTTTACAGGTGGTATACGACCATGTGTGCTGACAACCTCTATGTATGAGATTATTCAAGCTGTTTTTTTCTGTAGATTATGTTATCATCTTAGCAATCTTCTCCTGCCTTACTAACTCATCTGTTTTTTCTGTAATATCTGTCTCCCGTTTCCTCCGGACACCTAGTTTGTAGATATAGCATTGCATGGAAATGATTTCAACGCATAACCTCCGCATACCTTATTCACGGTATCACTCTCTGCACCTATTCCGTTCCACCGGTAACCTTGCTAGGAACTTCAAACATGAGCTCTCAATCTTCCAAATGGTGCCATTGCTACCCTCAGAGCTGTCTCTCATAAAATTCAGGTGTCCATTCTCAATTCAAAGATATTGCACTCCATCCAGATGGAATTTGTCCACTCACTGCAAATGGCTTCTAAGCTTATCTTGTGACAAGTTGACTTACTCAGAACAACCTGATGTTCCTATCTTAATGAGTTGAAGAACTCGTCATCTCCACCATTGCCCTAATACTTGTCATTCAGAGATCTTACCGCCACTGCACTTATAAGGTACGAAATGCCGGGATTGTGCCGTGGATCCTTTTGCTGTCTTACTTACCGAAGCTGGAAAATGTCTCCTCTTTAGCAATCAGAACAATCAAGTCCGTCACCAGGTCATGCATTTTGCAACTATACACTTCCATCATAAACCTCTCTGCTGTACAACTTAAACAGGACATTTGCTGATGAGTACTGCCAGATATTTGAGGATCAATCCTGTTTGAGCCTTTGCATCATTTAGCTCAATCAACCCACCAACAAACTGTGCAGTGCATAGAAATCTGCTACCATGTAGAATCTGCATAGTTTTTTGACATATTACATATTGTAAATACAAATATCACAATCAGAACCTTCTAATATATATTCTAAGGCACGGCTCAAAACATAGCTCTCATGAACTAGGAGAAGAGACCTACAAACAAGTGAGAGAATTACCACAAACACAAACCTATATACTAGTGAGAAGCAATGCTTAAACCTTGACTCTCTAAGGCATAGATAAGAAGAGTAGTGCCAATTGCACCGCCCACAAGTGAGCTAGAATCCGCATAGTTAATTGGGTTATTACTGATCATTAGATTTAGGGGTCGTTTGTTTTTTTATCTGAAGACTGAACAGTGCTGCTGAAGACTGAAAGCTGAATAGTGATTGAAATCTGAAATCTGATTGACATGTTTGTTTTTTCTTTTCTTAACTCTGAATGTATAATAATTTTGTTTGTTTTTTAAAGTTAAAATTATCTGATTACTAGTAATTTGACATTTATATCCTTTTACTATTAGTTGTTGTGTAATTTTATTTAATATGATACAAACAATTGTAATAAATTATTTAACAAATATTAAAACACTTATAATATAATTATTTTATTCATAATTAAAATAAGATTAATTATTATAGTAGAATCAATTAAGTTTATATGTTCAAATAAAAATAAAACAAAATAATCTTAAATTGAATTACTATTATAACAAAAGTGAAATTGTAACTTATATATATAGTATTTTTATTCATAATTAAAATAAGATTAATTAAAATAGTAGAGTCAATTAAATTTATATATTCAAATAAAAATAAATAAAATGGTTTTAAATTAAATTACTATTACAACGAAAATTGAAATTGTAAAGTAATATATATTTTCTGATATAATTAAATAAAAATAATCAAATACTTAAATAAATTGATTTGTAATTTGGTCTCTGAGTTATTACATAAACATTTTATCAATAAAGATTCTTACCAGAATTTAATTAGAGAAATATTAATCCAGCTATAAAAAAAAAAAAATTTGATGTTAAAATGTTTAAGGTTTTTATTTTTCAATGTTATTTATTAAAGTATTAAAAGAAATTTTTATAATATAAAACTAAAACAAATTTGGAAACATATTATTTTAGGAAGGATAAACTTGGAATAATATATTTATAAATCATTAAGTGATTTTGTATTAAGTGATAAGTCAAAAAAATGTTACTTTTTTTTTAAGTGGTTTTTGGGTGATTTTAAGTGATTTGACCACTTAAAAAAACAAACAAAAATCTCTTAATTAACCAAATTAAGCACCATTAAGTGTTAAGTGCAAAAAACAAACAACCCCTTAGTCTAATGGTACATCAAAATTCATAGGTTGAAAATTAAGGAAATAAATATTTCTTTAAACCATCCTCGTATTAACAAAATTTCTGTATACGAGCAAAATCGCACTGCATATGACAGAATGTTCATGGCATATGGGAGAAAACACAAAATATATAGAGAAACACAAAGACATAGCTTTAGACAATCTGAAGTCCAAATCCTGAAAGTCAGAAATTGAAACCAACATCTGTGACACATCTCCCATGATATAATAAGCAAACAGCAAGGCAAGTTCCCTCAGGAGATACAAGTTTATAACAAGAGGAATCATCATGAGTCAGCTGAAATATGCAGATATATGCCGGGAGGAACAGCCTGCAACTTCAACAATTGAATGAGTGTCTTGCTCATATTTCTCCCGACCAATATAAATGGTTGGCTGTATTAAAGATTAATGTAAGTTTTGAAACAAGCACTAAATTATTGAAATGAATACTTCTAGCATCCCAATATTTGTGAACTATATTTGGCAAACAAAAAACATAAATTGTGAACAAAGGACTCACGTTTTTTATTCACGAATTATAATCCATGAAAACTACTGATATTGGAAAAAAAAAAGTTTATTTCATTAATATTATGCTAGTTTCAAAATTTATACTAATTTTTCTTAATACTGACGGTGGGTCATGAATGAGTATCTGTGCATAAAGAAGGAAAAGAGCTTGAATTTGTGGTAGATTTTTATTTCGTGTCTCCAAAGGAAAATGAATGGGAAAAACAAAAAGAGATGATGCCCCCATGCAGGATCGAACTACAGACCTTCAGTTTACAAGACTGACGCTCTACCACTGAGCTATAGGGGCTACGTGCACAAGGTTAATTATTATTGAGAAATTAATGTGTCTAAAGTGAGGTGATCACGAGTGAGGAACCAAAAAATTTATTTTAGTACGACGCCTTTATAATAAAGTAAAATATAATAAAAATTAAAAGTAAAAACAATTATAGTTGTTTTTTATTTGTGAATTTTATCATATAAAATAATTTACAATGCATTTTTATCAATTTCTTTAATAGTTCGAACTCATACATATAATATTTTTTTTTGTTATGATGAGGATCGGAATCATACACGCTGCATTTTTTTGAAAAAAAAAATTATGTGTTATGGTAGAGGATCAAACCATGTTAAGAAAGGAAAAAAAAAAAAAGGTAAAGAAAAGTATAAACTATGTGTAATGGATTGAACTTTGGTGATAAAGAGAAAAGAAAATATATAAAACATATACTAGGTGCATTTCAAAAACCATTTTGTTTTGATGGGTGATCGAACTCGACCACAAAGGGATATGAAGACAGGCTTTATGCCCACAATGCTACCTAAAACAACAGACGAGTGTACTTCAAAAATTATATAACTATATATTTATATTTTATATATAGAAAGAGAAAACCGTGTGTTGGTGGCGGAACGGTCGCAAGGGGGATTCAAGGCAAGCTTTATTACAATCAACTTCGCTTCAAGTATTATATAATAGTATATTTATATGTTAAATATTTAAAATCTCATAACTATTTAAATCCATTTTCAAAATATTTCAGGGAAGACATGCGCCTATTATTCGAAATATTTAAAATCTCATACTCATAACTTAAAAAGTTAGTATACCTTCGTTTTATATCTAAAAATGACAATAGAGTATATTCGAGACAAATATTCTTGTTTCGATCCCCATAGCTATCTTCATCCCTATTATTCGAAAAAATATTCGAACTAAGATAAGGATATTCTTCCCTCGCTCCATCTACCTCCATATTCCAATAAAATGCAATTAACATCCATGCACGATAGCCTCTACCAAATTGAATACGAAGAAATAAGAATTATAACAAATTTATACATTATATTGAGTTTGTCGTTGCAATTGGAAGAAAAACGAGTTAGTGGTTGACAGATTCTACATAGAAAAGTAACATTTATGTTTTAAGAGAGAAAAAAAATTATATAGTTATTTTTAATAATTACACTATATAACCCAAAGCTACTAAATTAAAAAATATAAAATTGTTAATAAATCCGAATCCATGTCCTTCCCCATCCCAAAAATAAACGAATATTAAGATTGCATACATCCCCGTTATAATAATAGTCATTCCCATTTTAAATGAAGCAAATACTTATAAATATCCATGTCCATGAATAATTTTACCATCCACATACACAACTTTGATAGGGTTGTGAGTTGAGTTCCATTGAAGAGTTCTCTCCGTTACTTTGGAGTAAATATTTTTCAATATTACGAAAATAAAATTTTAAACCACATATATAATTTTTATTATTATTACTATATCTATGAATATCAAATTATCTTATAGTTTGGAATATGTATTATGTAAGAAGAAAAATGTAATTATTATTAAACTAAAAAGTTGACAGAATCTCATCCAAAACCCTAAAAACAAATAATTACTTACACAGATGAATCAAAATCGTTAAGTATTCTAATATAAAGTCATTCTTTAGTGTATTATAATATAATGAGTTTAAGTACACATTTTAATTAAATTGAACCTCCAAATTTGAGAATTTTTAATTAATCATCCATACCTGTACTATTTTGATATTAACAGAACAAAAAGGATAAAAGATGCCTGGACCAAATTGAAAATAAGATAACTACGACCACGAAAAAGAAGGCAACCGGGACTCGTTAGAAACAAAATTTATTCAATGTACGAAAGGAATACTACAAGAAACTTTATTATAAAATTGATATTACACAAAAAAAATAAAAAAGGTCACCGGGACTCGTTAGAAACAAAATTTATTCAATGTAACGAAAGGAATATTACAACAAGCTTTATATAGCTTTTGCTTTGTTGTCTACTTCCAGCAATTACAACATCTGAAGATGCCAACTAAGTCCAAATTGACATGTAAAATTGATACGTGACAAATGCGTATAAGAGCATCCTTTATAATTGAGAATCTTTACGGGAGAATGGAATAAAACTTTTAATTTTTGACTTTCTAAATAAAATTTCTTGATTTATAATTACAATATTTATTAAAACATGTGAGAATTAAATTACGTGAATTCTACACGTATATTAGGAATTAAATTCCTTCTAGAAGGAAATGTAATAGCCCCTTTCACGTGGTAAATTAAGTTTCTTTTCTTGATTTTCTTTCAATTTTATACTCAATTAGTGAATGGGGTTCTAAGTATAGGTCAAGTAGTAGAAAACCGCATGTAGCTTTGATTTAATTTATAAGGGAGAAAAACGAAAGGGGTAACATGCAAAAAGAAAATTTTCTATGTAATCTCATATAAAATGGAATTCATTTTTAGCACGAAATGTTTCAGTTGAAATTTTTAAGTGAGAGAATAAAATTCATTTACTTTTTTATTTGGAGCTAAACTTGAACTTTTCATAATTTTTTTGGGTTATTTATAGCCATTTTTACAATTATAATTTTGAAAGATCTTATGAAATGAAAAGTGTTATTGTTTAGATTCAATCACCGACAAGATAAGAAACCAACCATAAGAAAATTTTAAGGAGGAAAGAATATAGGAATAAGAAATCTTTGCTTGTAACTTTAAAAGAATCTAAATATCTTAAAAGAATTGTGATTATCATATATTAGTTCAACCATTATCATCAAACGTGGTTTGATGTGAGTGCTTATTCAAGTTGATATTGATCCAATTTGATGCAATGAAATTTGAGTCATTGCATCTTATATGATATTTAAATAAAAAGAAAAAGAAGTTATCAAATTAAGTAGTTAAGAGATATTTTGTATTGAGATAATTATATTTACAAGAACAAAGTTTATTCACTCCTACCATAAAAATAATTGTGCATTCTTTTTTATTTTGTACATTTGATTTAAATAACATAATAACAATCATGTGCTACATATTTATAAGTTTTGTCTAATAATGATTCTACATACTTTATTTGATACAGATTTTTCAAGTAGATATTTAAGAAATAGATATTTTATAAATAGATATTTTACAAGTAAAGATTTAAAAAAAAAAAAAATTGTCAGTCATTAGATTGTTAATTAAAAAGACTCTTTTAAATTATAAAATATTTGGTTGTATTACTTTTAAAATCTCTTTTAGTTATAAAATTATAAAAAAAAAAATTAAAAGAAAGTAAAATAATTCAAAATAATATATGAGAAAATACTACAGTTGTAATTAAAAAAATTACAAAATATAAAAATATAAAAGTACGAAATTTGAAATAAATCATAAAAAACTCCAAATGTAAAAATAAATTTAAAGTGTTCATATATGTGCATCAAGGCAAATATTCAATGTAAAAAACCAATTAAAACACACAAAATATTAGAAAATTTACTAGTTAAAAAAGAGCCTCAGGAGTTTTTTGTTGAAACAAATATGCAAAATGAAATTAGAGTATTTATATGTTAGAGAAAAATGTATTAGAGCTTTAAGTTTAAGAGTATAATGATATTAATTGTCGACATTTAGATTTAGTCGACTAGGTTCTTCTTAGGCCCAAGCTACAGTTTCGATCAAAGCAGTATAAGAAACAAGTAGAAAACAAAGGAAATGATCAGGGAAGAACAAAGAACATCGGGAATTTTTAAATGGTTCGGCTCAGTTGATGCCTACGTCCACTATTTTCTCTCTCTCACTATTTCTGCAAAGTAACGACACTTAAAAGATTATTCTCCATACTTTTTACAATAAACTTTCTCCCATATTTATACAGAAAGAGGAGATGCTACAGTAAAATGTAATAAGACAAAATACAGTAAGTCAAACTGAAATGATGAGTTACATTTAATGAAGCTGACATTGTTAGATTAATTCTGTCAAAGTATAAGTTTAGATGACAACCTCATGCTGACTAGATGAAATTTCCTTAATTCACGTTGTAATCTCTTATGGGATTGACATGTACAGTACGCCTTAAGCTGTAATCTATTTGACAGCTCTGACTTCTGTTGACTTGTGATCTGATAGGAGTAACTGAGATGAGCTCGCTTATGCGAATAGGAATGCATGAGGTAGGAATGTCACGAACTCGTCAATGTATGGCGTTATTTGGTCTTTACGAGTAGATCTTCCAACGAGCTCATTCCCGAGCTGATAAACGATAACACGAGAAAAGCTGATAAATGAGTACACATAAAAAGTTGATAAACGAGCACACAGGAAAAGTTGATAAACGAGCATATGGATGGACAAATTATTGAACAGGTAAATGGGTAGATCGACTAGCTTTTTGAGCCTTATTGTCGTTGGGCCCATCCTTCAGGCTTGTAGCAGCCTAACTAATCTGATCATAAAAACACCCATAATATTAATAAAATATAATTAGGTTGTATTAGATATTGTAATCGTTTAAAAAAAAAAATAAAAATATATACTTGAAAAAACTCAAAATTTGAGCTCATTTCAATAGATATATTTCAATTTTTTTAATTATCCAAAAAGTTCTAATAGAATGACAACAAAACAATATAAAAAAACATGGGATTAAAAGACACAAAATATTATAAAGTAAACATATATTTATACAAGTCCCTTTATCCAAACGCCAAAAAGAGAAAAAAAGAATGATATACCCATCTTTACAACAACATAATCTAAACAACAGAAGGCGTGCTGCATGTGTAATTAATTAGAATAATAGTAGATGATTAGAGACTAAAAACAATTATTAAGGTTGATTCATTCTAATCTTCATTGTCGAGGTTCCGTGTTTTACGGTCTCTCTTTTTCAGCTCCCCCGCCTCCTCCTCTTTATTGAGCCTCTCACCATTCTCCTTTTTTAAGATTTCAATACAAACTCCCTTTCATTTTTGTCTGACAACGATGGCTTTATATATAAAAATTGTTTGATGATGGGCTTCAGATTTATATCCAGGTTATATACTATAAAAAGAGTGTTGCTCTTGAAAGAAAAAAAAAAAAAAAAGTGTTACTCAGGTTATATATATATATATATATATATATATATATATATATATCTCCGATGCGGTGAAAGGGTCGTATTACATACAGGTGTGAGGAGACCCCTTGTCGTAAAACCCTTATGAGTTCAAATATTGATAAAACCACGATTAATATCGATCCTTTAAAAAAAAAACCATAAATTTTGTTGTAAAATTTTAGTTAAAATTTCGTTGCAAAATATCATAAAACTATGAATTTTCTAATTACTTTTTAATTTCTTACCATTTCTTGACTAATTTAGAATTGTAAAATCACACAAATTATTTATTTAACCATGTTTTGTTTTGGAATTTTTCCTTTTTTGTTATTTATTGTTGGGATTCAATTGGACAAATTACCAGCTCGTTATAATGATTATAAAAATGATCCATACACTTCCATAAAGAAAAACAAAACATGCAGTGTGATGAATCAAATATCAAATCCAAAAAATCAACTTGATTAATAATAAAATAAGCCAAGGTAAAATAAATTTAATCATACAATTTATGCTTATTTTGTCAATATATTAATATCCAATATTTTAGTTAGAAAAATTTTTAAGTGGAAATAAATTTTTTATTTATTTATTTTTTAAAATTTTAATAATAATATGTGGCCAAAGCCAAACACAACAAACAGTAGAACAAACATATTAACCTGCCCTTACTCATCATGATGTTGTTGCCGTCCCCTAAGAGGTCACGCACATGTCACGCGAGGTAGGAACCCTGGACCCCATGTGTCAGTGAGTCACTCTGTTTGGTCCACGTGTGACCAATCATTTTGCTGGTTACCTACGCCGGGTCCCCCACGGTGAAACAATCATGACCACCTGAAAAAACCTTTTGGTCCAAACGCTGTCTGTCAGTCACTGATTCACATCACTGCATGCCCCTCAAGTGTCAAAAAAGTAAAAAAAGAATCTTTTGTGTCCAAAATAGTCACGAAATACAAAATCTCTCTTCGACTACTGACACGTGAGACTGCAATTACAAAATACCCTTGTTGGAACATGATGAAAACTGTGGACCAGTTACTGAGTCATACCGGAATCATGCGTTGTTGTGTAATTACCTTTTTGCCCCTTGCATGTTCACGAAACTGGGTTTAATCTTTAATGAGTGAACATTTTCTAGGTTTTTTTTTTTTTTTTTTTTTTTTAATTCTTGTGGAAGTAGAAGAAGAGTGGACATTTTCTCCGTTGTGTAACTTCTGGTCTGGCTTTTTGACTGCACACACAACCGTTACCTGCTTCCTGTCATGTTTTTCTTGACCAAAATGTCCTCTTCAATTTAACCTTCGTTAACTTTTATTTGTAGGTGAAGTTTCAATTCCATCTCAATGTTTTAGAAAACCTTATTTTTTAAATACAAATTGATATATATATATATATCCGTTATCCCTAAAGTTTTAAAAAATTTATCAGTTTCGTCTCTCTTACCAAAAACTGATGACAAATTTACACTAATCTTTAGGTAGAGATCCTATAATTTTTTTAAAAGCAAATACTGAATAGATCAAAGATATGTCGGAATCCGTAGAGATTTAATACTAAAATTTTTTTGGTAGAATTCCAATAATTTTTTAAGATGATATTGGTTGGGTCTAAAATATGTCGAAATCTATGGAAATCATACATTAATAACATGATTAAAATATTTACTTTATAAGTAGAAGACAACTCAATCGAATAATTATCAAAAAAATTACTTATACGACCTAGATATCTATTTCTATAAATGAAAAACAACTATTTTCAAAATAAAAGTAGAAAACTATTCATAGAAAATTTTATATATATTTGAGAAATTAAATACTCAATCTCTTTAAATATAAGGAGATACATAACCGACTATGTTAATATATATATATATATATATATGCACACATATTTAATATAATATAATATAGGATTTCAAATCTCTAACGTTATAATGTCGAATCCTCTAAAAAAAGGTATGAAGAAATTTTTCACCAAATAATTCTTATACATAAGCATCTTTGATGGATTGATAAAATTTGAAGTGGACTTATTGACATATAGGCGTGCAATTTGGTGAGGGACCTACTTTTGTGAATTATTAAAGCTTGCTTGAGCCAACCATAAAGCAAATTCTTCTCAGATATTTTCAGTGTTTATTATTATAAACAACAAAAAAAATAAGTACACACTCAATACCACTCGAAATAATTTAGTAATAAAACAATAAAAAATAAATAAAACAAATTGTCAACAATTTCAATTTAAAGATGGAATATTTCTCATTGATTTGATTTTTTTTTTTTTTTTTTTTTTTACTTTGAGAGACTCATGTTATTATTATTTCAGATCTAAAAAAGATTTTTTTTTTTTTTTTAACAAATAAAGGTTTCAATCAATAAAAAAATGATTACACGAAAAACACATCACGTTCTAAAGCATATAATTTGTGTTTTTCTCCATCCACATGATGTGAAGTTTAAATCCTACTAAAATTATTTTATAATTATAAATAGATACTTTTCTTCTATTTTATACAAATAAACATACGAATCGACGTTAGATCTATAACCCATTTAATATTTACTTAAAAGATAATAATAACAAAATGACATTATGATTCATAAGCTATGAACCATTTAAGTAGAGAGCTTAAAAAACACACGAGTCTTTTGAGATATATAGTTGTATAGCTCATCATTTACCTCAAGAGTAAGGATTCAAATCCATCAAATATATTTTACAACTTTCATATAGTAATTTTCTTCTGTGATTGTGACAATGTATATTTAAATTTTATCTATGACCCCTTCTATATCAATATTAAAAAAAATGAAAAAATAGCATCGCGACTTATGAGCCGTGGGTCATATTATTAGAGAGCTTAGAACACACATAAATAAAACATGATCAAAGCTTAAGCAAACTTAAGTATTTTATCTCATTAAGGCTCATTAGGTGAAACATTACAAAAAAATTAACTACAACAACAATTATTACCCTTGATTAGGGAAGACCTAAAAATTCAACAACAACCAAGGGCAAAACAGTAAACTCACATATGAAAATCCCACCTTCTTTTTTTAAACAGTCTGTCCACTTTCCACCCTCTTCCACTTCCCTTTAAACTCTCAAAACCTCTCTTTATTTTTTTTGAGAGAGAGAAGGAAAAAAAAATTAAAAAAAATTGAAAAAAGAAGAAGAAGAAGAAGAAGAAATGGCAATCTTTATTTTTGACATAAAATTCATAGTCATGTTGATAATGTTAGCGTCTCTAGAGCCAAAGCTCTCCCTCTCCTCTTCAATCCATGAACTTCTGAGGTCAAAGGGTCTCCCAGCTGGGCTGATACCACAGGAAGTAAAATCCTACACACTCTCAGAAGATGGTCTATTGGAGGTGGTGCTTGAAGGGCCATGTTTGGCCAAGTATGAGAACAGGGTGCTGTTTGATAGTGTTGTTAGAGCCAATCTTAGCTATGGAAGTCTCATTGGAGTTGTGGGGTTGTCACAGGAAGAGCTCTTCTTGTGGCTTCCAGTCAAGGATATCATAGTGTATGACCCTAAATCTGGTCTTATTTTGTTTGATATTGTTGTGGCTCACAAAGAACTCTCTTTGTCTCTCTTTGAAGACCCTCCTCATTGCAAACCACAAGGTAATTATCATTATCATTATCATTGTCATCGTCATACATATAAATTTTGATTTATAGGTTTGATTTCAAGTCTTATTAATTCTTAGTTATTGCATGCTTGTTGTATTTTTTTTTTCTTTTATTTTTGAAATAAAAATTGAAAGAAGAAAAAATTGTTTTTTTCTTTATTAATGTTTTTGTTTGTTTGCTACTGAACTTCCAAT
The DNA here is from genome assembly GCA_022984855.1 of Dimocarpus longan. Lineage (NCBI taxonomy): Eukaryota > Viridiplantae > Streptophyta > Magnoliopsida > Sapindales > Sapindaceae > Dimocarpus > Dimocarpus longan. Next base: position 17,661,364 of record CM041014.1, read on the forward strand.
CACAATAAAGCAAAAAAAAAAAAAAAAAATTGAAGGAACTTTCCTGCTGTGGCAGAATGTACAATCACAATTCATAAGCAGCACAATGTACAGAGTCATAATAGTACTGCAAATACTATAGAAAAATAAATATTAATTAAAGGGTTTTTTTGTTTTTTTAGTTATGTCTTTGAATTTTTGCTTTGTTGAATGATTTTGGAATGAGTTTTATATTGTTGTTGCTGATGTTCGAGGTGGTCTAATCATGTGGTGGTGCAGGTGCGTTGTTGCAGAATCATGTGACGAAGGTGAAAGGATTTGAGAGAGTAAGATAAAAGAAGATGCCAAGCAGTGTTGATTTTGTCCTTTTCTCTATGTAATATCATCATCAACTAATTAATTAATTAATAGTGTTTTTGGCTTTCTAATTATAGTTTATAAAAGTAGGTTGCCCTCTTAACTAAAGTAGATTAGAATAGAGGGTTGGTAGCTTGAACTTTGTAAAGAGATATGTTAGAATCAAATGCCTTAATCTAACTAGAGTTTTAATCTTCTAACTTTTCCTCGTTGCCACTCCTGTCTTGTTCTAATCTCTTCAATTATGGAAGATTAGACAACAATTAAAGCAATATTGATTCCACACTTCATTTCTCATTTTATATCGCAGCTAAAATTGAACCGACCATTGTCTGTTGACTATATTAGTATATGTTAACACAAGTATATTAGGATCGAATTGATTCATTGACTCAAAACTATATTAAACTTACGCTGTCAGTTTAAAAAGTTAATCTTATTTACTAATAAATAAAGTTATTTTGAATTAACACTCAAAATCTTTCTTATTTACTAATAAATAAGATGGATTTTGAGTATTAATTCAAATTGTAGAGAGAAATACACTATTTTTCTGACATCTACGTAAATTTTATGTTTACTCACAGATTTAGATAGTTAAAAACTTTATAAGAAATATCAGAAGGAAACTAGAGGTTTGCGGAGGATGATTTTGATGCTTGAAGTGGAAAAAGCCTCTCTTCACGGGGAAATTATGGCGGTTTTTGTAGGGACAAAACACTTTTCTTTTTCACTTTATTATTGGATTCTTATAAATTTATCTAAACCGTCCTTGGCAATAGAAAATGTTCATGTCAATTTTTCACTACTACGTGGAATTAATGTACTACTTTGTTTTACGCGGGAACCAAGGGTCGGGGCTTGACTATGTGGGTCCATATTTCTATATAGACCCACACGGAGCTTGGTGGCTTTTGCGGATCAAATTGGTTTGCCTTGGCAATGTAACAATTCTGATTTAGTAAAACTGTTTGAGATACCTCTTTGCCTTTACCATGATTTATTTATTTATTTTTATAGATATAAGTATCACTGCTGGGATCTCTAGATACTGACTCTATAAAATGATCTGGATCACAACACTTTATTATACTCCACTAAAGAGAGAGAGACCTCACACTTGAGTGAGAAAATTTTACCCTTATGTTTGTGAGACTTACGTGTAATTTATGTCCTTATAAATGAGTTTATATCTAAATTATCGATCACCGGTGGACTTTGTACTTAAAATTTAGTATGCTAGAGTAAAGTAGTACAAGTGGTGTAGCCATCACACCACAACTCTTTTGAGTATCATGATTTGGTTCGGTCATATGTGGACTAGGAAGGAGGAAGGTTGAGGATATTGGGGATGGATTCAATGCCATATTTTAATGTTTAGCTAAATCATCATCATGGTACGATAATGTTATCAAAACAAATTGTTGGTTGATGGATAGTGTTTGAGTAACTAAATGATGTCTAATATCATATGTGAGATGCCACTAAATAACTTCATTAATGGAAATTAAAATAAACGGACATGTAGTTATAATCGTTATTTAAGACGACTTTAACAAGGGTAGGAGAAAATTTTTATCAGAAAGTAAAAGTTATTATCCATATGAGCGATTTCATTTGGATTTTCAGTTTTCAATACAAAGTCGGATTATTATTATTATTATTATTGTTGTTGTTATTTATTTATTTATTTATCATGTGTGTGTCAGTCATTGTATATACAATTTGAACTTTGTCATCTGATTGCTGCACTATTTGTTTCCAAATTTGTATTTGCCTCATCTGATAAATGTTTATTTTATGTTTGAATTTTGTTTTAATAGTATATATTGATCTCAATGGTGCCGTTAAAAAATGTAACCTTCTTTAAAGCAAAAAACAACTCACATTATTAGTTAAATTCAAATATTTTCACATAAATGTCCTACAATTCGAATATTTTATGCAAGTTTGTTGGTGTAGTGGTAGTCACCTAACACCCATGCCTTCTTTACACTATCACGAGTTCGAATGTGTACTCGTTCCACTAACAATACGTGAAAATTTTTCAGGTTCTTTTTCCTCTCGTTTGGGAGCTTTTGTATTCTCCTACTTTTTGAAACTTTAATTTCAGGTCGTATCTCAATATTCTAATCAAGAGAATTCGATAGATGGTTACTATGCTTGTAATATGTGTAGGATTTATAGTACAAGAATTAAATAAAGAATAGCAATAAACTCAATGTATAATATATATATATATATATGAATATAAAATCAATATTACAACCACAATAGAACAACAAAAATTGGAAACAATGTAAAACACTGACTTGAATAACAAATTGATGAAGAAGATTGAGGCTTGCAATAGTTTGCAATGTCCTAATTACAAATTTTCACACTTCTTTGTGCTTAAGTTCTTTGATAGTTGTCTCCGAGGATTCAAAAATCTACGGTATTGATTCTTAGCACTAGAACCAACACTCTACTTTGAACCAAAAATGGAGAAGAAAATGTAGAGATTTTTTTTTTTCTAATAAAAACAATTATCATGTATGATAAATGACCACTCATATTTATAGACATGTTGGTGTTTTTTTTCGAAAAAGTGTCAAGTGAAGAATATAACTTTAAAGTGAAAATGTGCAATTCTTGAGTGAAGAGTTGTAAGTTTTCAAATTCAAAATTAAACATGAAAATGTACAATTTTTAGTGAAAAGTTGCAACCTTTTAATTTTAATTTTAATTTTAAGTTTTCAATTCAAAATTTTAAGTAAGATGTCAAAAAAAATTTTCTAATATTATATAAATAAAATGTACATTGTGTATATTTCAAACAAAAAAAATGGTACATTGTGTAGTTAACCATTTGTTTCATATTCGTTTTTATTCTTTGATTAGATCGAGCAGTTGTACAAACAAATATGTCAGGGCTGTGGAATATGAGGGAATTCGATTAGAATTTGTTAAGAAATCGAGTGATTTCTAATTAGAGATTTGTGAGTCTTCACATACTGTAAAAGATTCCAAATTTGAGTTTAAATTTTGGTTTTCGATTGGGTTTGGACTTTGGACACGCTTGTGGACTGCTTTTGTCGTTGCATCTTTATTGGATTCTCAGAGGTCATATTCTTTTGTCACTTTGTAATAATTGTGGCGGTCAAGTTTATCTTCAAATATCAACCAACCAGTCAGCCATTAACCTCCATCAACTTTAGTGTTAAATTTTTTATAGAAAAAAAAAAAAAAGAGAAAAAAAGAAAAAGAGAACTTCGATGTTATAAACTCATCACACCAATTCGGGTTATCTATCAAGGTTTAACATAAATTTATAATATGTAGAGTTGTGTATTTTTTTGAAAAAATATATAGAACGAGTCCTAATCTATTGAAGTTGATCAAAATAAAATATTACATAATATTAATTATTAAATTTGTACAATTTAGCATAATTTAAGGGGTTTCTTTTTCTTTTTATTAAACTAAGGAAAAGGTCATTGTCTTTGATTGTATCAATGTAGAAATTAGATTTTCTTTTTTTTTTAGAAAGAAATTAGAATGATTTAATTCTAAGTTTCCAACGTTGTTGCATATTATGTGTTATGATCTTGTTGGATTGTAATTACTTATAATTAATTAATTAACTAATAACAATTTTGGGTTATCGACAGTTCATCTACCATATTCAGTTCAACATTTTGTTAATGTACAAGTTAGGTGCTGATAGGTTATCTGCGATTATGCTGCTATTATCATAGTTTTTTTTTTCTTTGAGAGAACAGCTATATATTAACCCACAGAAACAGAACCTCCACTAGAGGAAGAACAAAGAGCATCCAGCTTTGCAGATCTTAGTAGCCAAGGAGGAGAGGAATGCTTCCAGAGAGTTGAGCTATTGAATCCTAAGGCCCACTGTGGAATACTATGGGCAGCTTTGTTGCATTCCCTATGTACAAAAACAATGGGGCCTACAGCAAACCCCATGCCTCCCATTATGTGAGGCATGGGTTCGACACCCTTTTTGTTACATCCAAATAATAATAATAATAATAGTTCTCTCATCATTTATATGAGTTGATCTCCACCCTCGTGTGTTTTTTTCCCACCACCGTATGGATAGATCCCTCCTAATTGGGAGCAGTCTCTCGAGCCGCACCATTAGTATTCTATCTCAATTGGTCTCAACAATCATCTGAGTTTCTTCCAATTATAGTTCTTGTACTTAAAAAAAAAAAAAAAACCCTAAGCTATATACATTCATGATAGTTCTGATGTCAAAGATGATATTTGCTATGTCTAAATGAGATGAGCTTACAATATTATAAAGATTTAGTACACTTTTTCTTTATATCTATGATAAGAGTTTGAATCACAATATATGTATATATTAATATACATATGGGGAGTTCGTTGCCTTATGGGAATAAATATTTCTCATCCTAATATGAATATATTTTCGAGTTGCATATTTCGTGTTTAATTTTGTCATTGAAGAGTTTTCTTCCATTGTATTTTCAAGCTATAAATGTAGTGTTTAATCTTAATAAGTAAAGATAACAAGTTTGAGTCTCAACATGCATATGTAGTAGTATATATATACGGGAGTTTATCCTCTTATGAGGTAAATACTTTTCATTGTAAATATGAATTGATTTTCGGATTACATATTTAATATTTAATTTTCTAATATTGTAGAGTTTTCTCCTCTTGTGGGATTCTATTTTAGTGTCAAAAACGTAATGTTTAATCTTAACAAATAAATAAATAAATAAATAATATTTAATTTCAATAAATCTTGATAGATCCTTCACCATTGATGTCAATAATTTATTATTATTATTATTTTTTAAGGTTGACATTTTGCAGGCCAAAGAATTGCAAGAAGCTACCTAGATTATATACTATTAGGAGGACCTAAATAGCTACTCCTAGGGGTGGGCACGGGTCGGTTCGGGTCGGTTTTCCCTAAAACCGACCCGAAACCGACATAGATCGGTTTTCAGTTTTGAAGACCGAACCGACCCAAATTGATGATACAACCCGGCATGATCCGACTCGTTCGGGTCGGTTCATATCGGTTTGGGCCTGTCAATGGGCCTTCAGAAAACAAAGAGGCCCACTGCAAAACTCAATGCGAACCCAAGCCCGTTACTAACTACCCCCACAAACTCATCTGTCATTGCCCGCCACAACCCCCCACCAGTCAACTCATCTGCCACCAGTCAACTCACCCCCAACCTACCACCGACCAGTTCCCTTTTCTCTTCGTCTCTTTCCATCCCCAACCTCCCATCTTCTTCTCTCTCTCTAAATCACCAACCCGTAACCATTAGCATTATCACTGATTCACCATCCATCATCAGTCATCACTAACCAGTGGCATCCCTCTGCTTCTTTTTCTATCTCTACACACCGCCAGTAGAAAAGATCGACGCCAATCTCCTCCATGTAGAAGAGATCGGCGTCGATCTCCTCCGATCGGAGCACAACAACAAAAACAAATCTTAACCCACAGATTCAAGACAGCACAGCAAGAAAGGAAGGAGATGGAAGAAGGTGGTGAGGAGAGAGAGAGACAGAGACAGAAGAAATGGCCGGCGGCTGAGAGAGAAAAGGAAAGAGAGAGAAGAAAAAATAAAGATGAGAGGAAGTTGGCAGCTAGGGTAGGGATATAAAAGTCGGGTTTCGGGTCGGGTCGGTTTATCCGATCTGAAAACCGAACCGAGACCGATTTAAATCGATTTTTATCTTTTTAAACCAACCCGATCCGAATAACTAATGTAACCCGACAATTTCGGGTCGGTTCGGTCCGGGTCGGGTCGGTCCCGGTTTTTTTGCCCACCCCTAGCTACTCCCAAAGAGGGGAAACAGACTACTCTTCTTAGGAGCTACCAAAATTACACACTACTAGCATAATCTGTATAGCTAGCTACTCTTAGAAACGGAAGATAAATTACTCTCATTACACTACTAGCATGGTCCAAGTCAAATAATTATCGGGATTTATCGAGATTACACACTATAAGCATGACCCAGATAATTACTTTAAAAAATGGGAGACAAACTACTCTCATCGAGACTTACCGGGCTTACACGTTATTAACATAGCCCAATAGCTACTCTTAGAAACGAAAGGTAACTACTCTTATCGAGACCCATTAAGATTAAATACTATTAATATTTGTTAATATTCATAAAAGGGATTGAACCCTCAATCTCATATGAGGTAGGAAGGTACTGAAGTCATTTGTATCAAAATTTGGTGTGTAAATTTTTTATTACCTTATAATTATGTATAAAATGAAAAATAAACAAACAAGACAAGTTTCTGATTTGAATTTAAGCAAGAGTTGATTTATTTTTATTTTTTGAAATTAATGGTTGATATAGTTAATATTAGTTTTTTTTAAACTAAACCTAGTAGTAAACTAATTAATGAATATTGATGTGAATTAAAAGCGATTTCGAAAAATCATAATCCTTTGGCGATTGAAGGTCCTCATGTTGAAGATATTTGCCAGCTTTCTTTAGATAACTGGATATTTGGGGGCCTCTCTTTCCGGTTTGTGCCTAGCAGCTGCAACGTGTTTGCTCATTGCTGGCAAAGTTTGCTGCCGCTTCTCCTCTTTTTTATGATGCATTCTGGGGAGCTATTTATCCTCCTTTTCAAAGCTATGTTTTATAGCTTACCATCGTCGATAATAGTTCTCATTTTTTATAGTCTAGTGGTGGTCGAAAAACTTCATTCAGGTTCGAGTGGTGAAACCATAGATGGTACTTTGCAAGGAAAATAATTATCTTCCGGGTGTTTTTACCCTTACAAAAAAAAAAAATCTCTGCCGAATGCAAGATTTTATGAACTTACTGAATTAATCAAAAGTAATTCAAATTTCACGAAAAAATCATCAGTTTCTGATAGATTGATGTTCTATGTTAGTTGAATATTTGATTTGTTTTACTTGTTAATATGTTTCGTTTTACAATGAATTATAGTTTTTGTTATTGAAATCAATATGATGATTATAATTGATAGATAAAACTATCAAATCGACAAGGGAGCTAGTCAATTTTTAAATTTCTTATTTAATTCTTTCAAAATATCTAAGCAATTTCGAACCAATGCCTATTCCGATTCGCTTCCTCGATTCTCAACCGTCCAATCCCAAAGAACAAAGTCGAGGGTATGATTTTCATTTAAAATCAATATCAATCAATCGAATCAAAAGGGGTCCTACTAAACACGCACCTGTTCGTACTTTTTTGCTCTCAACCATCCACTCTCTCGGATCCAATCCAAACTCCCATGAAATTCCCGTGGGACCCACCGGAGTTTCCTTAACGAGGTCCTCTATTGACGTGTCATACCAGAAACCTGCCACCACACCAGCTCTACGTGGTTTCCCTGAACAGTCTCCCAATCTACACACATCCAACATCACGAAACCAACAGCCGTACGATCTCAATAAAAGTTGAATCAATCAAGCAACGACGACGTGGCAACATCTCAATGAAACTACACCATTAAATCATCCACACACAATCAAAAATTCAAATAATTATCTGCTTCTATATCCACATAAAAAAAATAAATAAATAAATAAAAATTGAAGCCTTTATTTGCAAGTCTCAGCGAAATTCCTATCATTTTGGATTCAATTCAAGATGGGAGGCGGAGCAGCCATGAGAGCTGCCGGGAAGGTGACCGGCATGGGCATATTCAACGGCGGTTGGCGCGGCGGCATATCCGTCCCTCCGCCAGCCGAGCAAGCCTTGCGCAACGTGGCTCGTCCGGCAGCCGTCGTCTCGTCGGGCGTCTCGTCCGGCGCCGAGGTCTCCGCGATTCAGAAGCCATCGTGGGAGGCGGACTGGGAGTTCGCTGGAGTGGAGGAGGTTTTGGCGTCGGAGCCGCCGTCGCCTGAGCCGATTGCTAGGGTTGTATTCGACGCGGCGCCGACACTTCAGGAGGCCAAAGACGCCACGGCCGATCTCAAGTACGCACTCGAAAAGTACGTTCTTTTACTATACATACATATATATATATATATATTGCTATTGTAGTTGTGATGTGTGAATATTGTTATTCGTTGTTAGTTTGTGTTGAGAAACTCAAAAGTGATAGGTTCTATTGGTAAAATTTTAATCTTGTTAGAATTGAAGGTGATGAATTTGTGAATAAATTGTTGAATTGTTGAGATTGATTGGAAATGTTGTATGTTGTAATTATTGTGATGTTTTTAGGTTTTATTTGTCGTCTCCCCAATTGGGTGATAGAGTTAAAGATGGTCCGGTCTCATTGCTTGCCAATTCGGATAATTTGGAGACTAAGAGTTCTGCCTCTTGTGATTCCAAATTAGTTTCTGTGCCAACTAGTGCTTTGAATGCGTTTAAGCTGCTCAGTGAAAGCCCCGCGGTTCAGGTTTGATCAATATCCTGATATTCGTCGCACTGTTGAGTTGTTATGTTTGTCATTTCTCGTGTTTTGTTGTTTTAAGTTATGTTGATTTGCTGTTTTAAATTGTTTGGTTTAGATAAATTAACGTTTGTAAGCTTTGGTTTTGTGGTCAGTCTGTTGTTGCTTCAGTTGCGGCTGATCAGAAGGTGTGGGATGCTGTAATGGAGAATAGAGAACTTAAGGAGTTTATGCTGTCCCAGAAAAGTAGTGAGTGTTTCTTGTTTGATTTTGTTTCTCTTGCAATGTTATATTCTGTTTTCGATTGATTTTATATGTTCCCTTTGCGATCCTTGCATTTGAGCATATGGATGTGAGTGATGATTATGAAGGAACTCGTTACAGGTGTTGCTGTTGAAGTCCAAGAACCCCCCACAACTCTTGAAGAATCAAGTGATTCGGGCCCAGGTGTTGACACTGCAAGCCAATCTGGGTACACTGAAAATGGTGTCAATGAATTCTTCCAGAAAGTCAAGAATTCTGTGGTTGAGATGGTAAGCAATGTGTCTGGTTTCTTTCAGAACCTCTTTGGTTCGTCGCCAGCAGAAAAGGCTTCTTCCGATGCTGATGTTGGATCTGGCTTTATGGAGAAGACTATAGGAGCTTCTTTGATGGGATTGGCTATAATGGTGATTACTGTGGTGGTGCTGAAGCGAGTGTAAAGTCTGTATCTTCACTATTACCTGCTAGTAGAATTTGTCGAGCTGACAAACTCAGGGAGTCTCTCTTTGTTCAAATGCCTTGGTTGATAACAAATATTGATTTCGGAATTATACAGTAGAGTATAAATATATAGAGTGGTCTGAATGGTTTTTCGATAAGTTTTGTACAGGTTTTCGCATGATTCAATTCACTTCTTTGATGCTTTTGTGTATGCATTGTTTTAGGGTCTGCACGCAGTTACTGTGGGCATTCTCTAGTTAGGACAGTCAGATACTAATTGTATTTGGATATAAGTAGCAGATGCGGTAGTCTAATTCTGTTGATTAGTTGTTTAGGTCACATAGCAATACCCTCTGTATGATTTTTGTCCGGGCCTCAAACGTAGAAGACAAGTGCTTCTTGTGACTATATAGACCAATACAAAGACATGCATAGTTGAAGAGGGTCTATAATTAGTTCTTGTGATTCTTTTTGCCTGAACAACACTGTTTTTGATAAATGGATTATTAAGGACTGAATTATCAATGAATAGTAAATCATATTCAATACACCAAGAAAATAGAACAATTTTATATAATTGTTATGTCGTTTCATGGCATTTGCAATACATGTAAAGATGCAATAACAGTTGAATTCACCAGAACGTGCCATCTCTGTCTCAGGAGTTTCACTACCTCCATAACTCATACATGTATCGTCCTCAAAAAGTACAAAAGAGTACTTCATAGATGAAACTTCTTAGAAGGGGTAAGTCGGGAAATATTATTACAACCATATATTTCTGACCTACAAAAATGAATAGCCATAAAAAGAATCTGATATGAGATTAAAAGAGTTATACAAAACTGCGTACTCTCACCAGGAAACTAAGATGTGATATTAGAGATCAGTTGGATTCTCTTTTTTGTTTTTGATGTATTTGGAGATAAAAGAGGGATTCCTGCTTTAACCACCACTATTTATCATCTAGTTTGAAATGGATGCTGACACTCCCATTAATTTTCGCTATTAATGTGCATGATGTCCTCCTTGCCTATATTCATCTGCCCTTTATCTCTCCTCACGTTTGGTTGCGTCCGGTCTGGTTGGCCTCGCTGCAAAGAACAACTTCGTATGTTAGTCTCTCCTACTGAAGTATTGATGTGGCTGGTTATCACGTTATTGAAAAAACACGACACCATGTTAACCAATAACACTGATAATAGCAAAGGCCAAAGAGAACTGAAGCTAACCTTCCTAAGTACAAAAGCCAGATATAAATAAGCCACTTCCCACTCATCTGGTGATAGTGTGCCTGGACATCACAAAGCAAGAACAAACAATAATGTTTAGACTTGTGAAAGGAGCAGGTTTGGCAGAAGCACCGGGGAAATACATATGAAATGCACAAAATGTCTATGGCATCATCAATTTCATATCAGAATTAAATAAACATCTATTTATCTTTCAAACATGATAGGGCAAGTAGACCCAAGGCGAATAGTGATACAAAATTAAGACTTACTGTTGTCTTGGTTACCATCACCTAATGCACCAAGCCTTCGCATGAGTTCTACATATTCTGGTTTTTTCATGTACTCATGCACAAATTCATGCGAGTTCTTCACGAAAACCAGCTCCAAATCGTACTGCAAAACATGAATACTTAATGTAAAGGAACAGTTTTAAGCGTCAAAATATCTACCAAGTCGCTAAACATTCAAGTGCTATGGGATGTAAAATACAGTAGAAACAAACTCGATGCTATTTAAGAAATGGGCAAGGAAGAAGATAATACATAAACAAGAGAAGGAAGAAAACATAAAGATAAATGAAAACGTTATACCTCTTCTGCCAGTGATTTAAACACATGGAAGGGAACAATCCATTCTGGGCAGTCGACGGCATCCTGCCACGAAGATAAAACTATAAAGCATGAAATCTGTGACTTGGTTGGCAGCAAACTAAAATCTATTTGAAAATATCATAATTACACAACCACAAAATTTCACAGGGAAAATAGATATCAGCACATTTGAAATAACACAGAGACAGGCACATACACAGGCTGCCACTTAATATAAGGCAAAACTCAACATGGAAAAACAAGAATAGATATAAATTGAAAAATTAAGGAAGAAACAATACCTCTAGATGAAACTTGTACTTGATACCAAAGGGCTTTGAAGATTTAAATTTCTGATCACATGACAAGGTACATGTCAAGACTATATATGGGTATATATTTCATAATCCAGATAAAATACATAATTACTACAACATGTGATTGTTACAAGGTGGGATAGAAAATCTACCTTTTCAGAAAATTCTTCATCAAAGCGTATCCAGTAAACACTATTTCCAAATACCAATTCTTCAGCTGCAAATTCACAGTGAAAATAGCACCTCCAATCAAGATTGACAAAAGTGATCTGCCATGGTCCAAACTCCTAACTCTCACATATGGCAGGGAAATGAACGACCAAGAAGAAAAAGACAGCAAAAAAATTTATGCAAAAAATCTGTTGACCTGGTTGAAGACAGTTTGACAAGATTGAACTGAAACTCAACGAACTCCAAATTACAAACTTTGGCATATTTTCAAGATTTTGTACTCAGATTAACTAGGAGAAAATTATATTGATGTTGCAGGATGGGATGCAGCTAGAGGAAAGCTAATTCCTTTTTCTAGTGTACTACTGAAATCAGAAGACTACATGTCCCTATTGAGGCATCGCTGACTTCTCTAAGGAGATTCTTGAACTTCAGACTTCCTTTCATGGTGGTTCTCGTCAAACTTGTTATGAAGTTTCAATTCAGTTTGCAAATTATAGAACCAGTATCATTACTAAACTCATACTTTCTACCTATTAAAATTAGTCAATAAAGTTACATAGACAAAATTTTTTCACAGAATTGTGGTTCTGTTCTTTTAAGAGAGAATGCAATATATGTTTTGGAGTTTATAATACTACACTGCTGAAAGTAAGGGAAGCATATAAGCATACACAAAAATTGAGTTAAAAAGAAAACATAACCCTACTAAATGCAGAAACCCAAGAGGAATCCCCTATGCTCATTTGAAATATCTTTGTGACGATTAAAAGTAACATACATTGCAAGGTAACTAGGGCAACAGTAAAAGAACACCATTTGATGCCTAAGATATAGATTTTGAAATTTGAAGTATTTTGAACATATGAGAAGTAATCAAAGCAATAAGGTGCAAGGCCTAACCTCCTCTAAGCTTTTTAATGATCACATTGGCATCTGGCATTGTTCCGATGAAGGTGCCTCCTGGACGAAGTAAAGCTGATACATTGGCCAAGGCTCGCCGTGCACGAGCTTCAGTAGACCAAGAATAATGCAAGGCAAACTGCAAAATTTTATACCGAGGGTTCAGAATCTACTAGTAGGCCTTGAAGAAGCTACATAAATCCATGATAATAATTTGAGTGAAATAAAAGAAGATGGCATAGAGAAGATGCCCTATTTATGGCAATTTAGAGTTGCTATGGAGATGGGGCTTGTATAAGGTAATTAGAAAAAAAGATAAAACAGCAGTTCATGGACTCAAAACATTAGGTTTTACTAAAAATGATTACAAAGGTTTCAAAAAATTTAAGCAATAAAAGATAAAACAACAAGCCAGCATCACTTACCTGGCAACTGCAAATATCAAAAGGCGCATCATCTGCTAGAACTTCGTCCAGTCGCACCTGAAATCATCAATAAAATATACATCTTACTAATACTTCCACAGGCATGTAGACAAAGCACTAACCATGATAATTAAGTGGCTGATCATGAGCCAGATATTCAAATAAACTAAACCTTATTGTCCACTAAACATCGAATTAACATCTGCTCCTTACAGTCGTCCACATTCGCTTAATTGATACTTGTTTAATTTAGTGGTGCAAAGACTAAGCAAAGCAATCTAAAATGATGATGCATTATTCAAAGACCATCCATCGTTACTGCAATTACCTCATAACAATCCCCACATATGAGACGGGCAGGAAAACTGAACTTTTTACGGCGCTGATGGTGGTCTGCATCACCATTGTAACGTGTTCGGCAGTCTTCTATCTGTGGACATATGACAAACATATCGATGCATAGGCACATGTAGCAGAATAAATTTTAGAAATGGAAGCTGATGACCAAAATTTGACGTATTTATTATTTTGAACTATGAAAAAATTCCACACACGAGTTATAGTATTGGGACATCAACAGTCAAAGCACCTACAAAAGCATGTAAGGTAACACAGGAAATATATAAGATTAAAAGGATGATTTTTAAAGGATAGCCATTAATAGGATGCTCATGACCAGGCTCCACATGTTATGATACATCAAGTGACCACGAGTGGAATAAAGTATTCATCAAACAACATTAATTCAATCATTGTGTTGCATATTATTCATAATAAAATCTAGCTGATACGCCCAAACAAAAAGAGTGATGACATGGAAGTGTTTCATCACTTACTGATCCTTCAGCGATATCAATGCCAACATAGTATCCAATTTTAGCCTTGTCCCATTTGATGAGATCACCACCCTAGCGCATCAAAAAATGAGGAATTAAAGGAAAAAAGGACAAACAAAAATCCTTAAGCATAATAAGTAACCTATTAACACACCTTGCCACAAGCAAGATCAAGAACAGCATCCCCTCGGCGAGTATAAAGCTGAACTAAAACACTTTTAATCTGTCCCACAAAATAAAGAACATACACATTACTTCCAAATTTAACTACACAACATGATCATAACTTCATAGTAAAGTTCACAAGACTCCAACACCTACCCAGTTGTTAAGTTTCTTCAAGTGAATAATTGGACTCGCTTCTCGTTCTTCCAACGTCTGATTCGTCCTTGCACTGTAATGCTCAGCCACCTTCCGCGCAAAAATCTTCGTACTCTCATCCTCCAAAAATTGCACGTCACCTAATACCACAAAATATCATTCCACCCCAAATGCCAAAAATCAGCAAAAGTTTCAATCTTGACTTCATTCTTTCATTATAAACATCACCCTTAATAAACTCTAATACCACTATTGCTTAATTGAACTAAACCACCACATTCTCTACACATTTTTTTTCAACCATTTCTTATCAAAACTAAAACAACAAATAACCAAAGATTCAAGGTTCAATTCCTTTCACTTCTTCAACTATCTAAAACCTTCTCTTAACTCTAAAAACCACTACAAAAAACAAACACGTTAACCAAATAAACAACAAAAACACCTCACCAACAAAACCCTTGATCCAAAAAACTGTAAAAATCGAATCTTTCGTCAACCAAACACGAAAGCAGACACATTTATCATCAAACAACCAACAAATCATTAAAAACCAACCAACAAAATCTCAAAAGAAACCAAAAAAAAAAACTACCTTCTGGGTTCTGTTTGAATCTTGATTGAGGTGGCCCGGAAGAGGCAGATGGGGATTCCGCGGACCCACGTTTCATGGCAAATATGTAGCAACAATGACACAAAAAGGTTCACTACAACTTTCCCTTGTCTTCTTTTCGTGTTCAAAAGCCGAGAAAACAAAAAACAAACCCAATTGGTTGTTTTTGTGGGTTTTAAGGTTTGAGAGACAAGAAGAGCAAGACACAAGTGGAGAAGACAGGGAGCAGAATAACCAACTGGTCTGGTAACACGAGAAGAATGTAGTTTTATGAGACTGAGCTTTTTGTTTCTGTGGGATGCGGTTAGTGGTAGCGTGACTCAACTGCTACAATTTCAGATTTCGCTGCTGTTTTATTGGTGGATATGTGCGACTATGGTGGTCATGCGTGCACTGGATTTTATATGAAGAAAGTTTCGGGCCTCCTTTTTAAGACTTTGGGCTGAGAGAATATCCTTGACCCAGCTATAGGTTTCCATTTTTTTTTTTTACATTTATTTTTGTTTTAAAGATTATTTATTTATTTATTGTTAGAGAATTTTGGTTAACAAACAAGGTAAGTTTTGTCAAGTAGGGTGATTAAAACTACATGGTTTTTTTTTTTTTAAGAAAAACTATATGAAATTTATAAATTTATAATTATTATTATTATTTTTAAAGTTTGACTATATTAATTTTAGAAGACATTAATCAATTTAGAAATTTATCAATTCTTATAAGATTAAATGTTATAAATGTGGTCTGAAATATGTTTCTCACTATACGGGTTTCTCTTCAATCAAACACTAAAAAATCAACTCCCATTATAGAGATGTAGTCATTCTACAATTAATCGTTGTAAGTATGATTCAGAAAATAATTCTCATGATACGTTTCAAAAAAAAACCTCTTATGATAGGAGAGGAATCTCCCCACATATAAAGTATGATTCAATATGTATCCATCATTACATAAGAGGGTCTTTCTATATTATCAATAAAAGGAGCTTGCAAGAGGAATTTTTTACCCCCCATATTTTATAACTTTATTGATAAATATGCAGTGTTTAAAAAGATGAGGCGAGGCGCCGCTTCGTCGCCTTGCTGCCAAAAGCGCCTCAAGGTGCCCTCTAAAGGTAGGGCAATAAAAAAACCCCACCTTTGGAGGCTGAGACGATCGCCTTAATGCGCCTCAGCCTCAAGGTGCACTGAGGCAGTTTGAGGCGGGTTTTTTTTTTAAGGGTAAAATGAATATTTCAATTGTTTTGTTTTTGTTTGAAAAACCTAACGAGGACTGACTTTCTTTCATTCTGCCGGCATCCCATTTTTCACACACACACACTCTCTCTCTCTCTCCATTTTCTTTCATTTTCTCTTAAAATCTCTCAAATCCTTAAGTCTCCAAACTCTCTTTATCACTTAAGTCTTTCGAATCAGCATCTACAGTTCGTCATCATCACTCAACTCTCTGAAATCAGCATTTGCAGCTCGTCTCCTCCATCTACAAGCTCGCTGAAGTCTAAAATCCGGCTCTGTCATATAAGTTTTTCAATTATTTCAACTTTTAACTTGTTAAACAATGGGTTTTGGTTTTGATTTTAAACTTTTAGCACACTACTTTGATATTGTTTGTGGTTGTATATATTGTTGCAAGTGCTTATCTATTCTTTTCCTATGTAGCGCTCCATATGCACACTACTTTTCTATTTTGTTTCTAATTGAAGATTGTGTTATGCTGAATATAGATTCTATAGGATGTGTTATGTGTATTGTTTTGTAATATTTGATGTGTTTAGAGTTCTAAATAATATGATTAAAAAACATATTCGCAATCAAGTCTTTTAAACTTGGATTGGAAATGTGTTAATTGTATGGCATGCACGAAAAATGTTAAAATACATTTTAGATTTGGATGAGATGTGAAATCTATCATTTTGAAACTGTATTGGCTTTTTATTATATCAAATATTGTTTATGGTTGTATATATTGTTGCAAGTGTTTATTGGTTTTTATCTTGGTTTTTGTTTAAGTTTAATTAGTGTTTGTACATTATATCGTTGTTGATTTTGTGAGGGATGTCGAACTGAAAAGATTCGGCTTGGAAGTATAGGGTTGAGGTTGAATTTGGTGAACAGAAGGCGTACAAGTATGTTCGCTGCATTTTTTGTGATAAAATAATCAAGGAGGGAATGTTGCCCCGTGTAAGAAAGTTACCCTAGAAGTTCAGATGAAATAAAGAGGTACATTGCTAAAACTAGATATGCTAAAAAGCAAGCTCAACTAGCACAGAAAGAAAGACCTGATAGCTCTATAAACTTTAACACTCCTCCGTCTATATGAGGTTTAACCTTAGCTTCGGTGCCTTAAAGAGGAATCAGAAGGCCAATTGATAGGTTTTTTATGAATGTTAATGAGGATGGTATGCGGGTGGAGTGAGAGAGATCGTTTACAGGAATTGAGAAGGAAGCACGCTATCGAACGTGTTTGAACATTAGTAGATTCTTCTTTGAGAATGAGATTACATTTAATGTTGCCTAGAGTCCTTTGTTCATTAATATATGTCGATCAATTGACAATTATGAGTGTAGTTTAAAACCTCCTACACCATATGAGATTCGTACTAAATTTTTGAATAACGAAGTAGTCAACGTAATAGCTGTTGTTGATAACATAAAGAAGACATGACCAAAGATACGGGTGTCAATATTATCGGATGGTTAGAAAGATATGAGAAGAAGGCAATTGATGAACTTCCTTGTGAACAATCTGCAAGATATAGAATTTTAGAAATCAATTGATGTAAGTGATGCGATGAAAGATGCAAAGTTATTGCTTAAGCTACTAGATGATGTAGTTGAAGAAATTGGTATAGATCTTGTTATTTAAGTAGTGACAGATAATGTGTCCAACTATAAAAAAACAGGTGAAATGTTGATGGAGAAGAGGAAACACCTATGGTGGATGCCATGTGCTGCTCATTGCATTGATTTAATGTTTGAGAAAATTGAAGAACTTCCTCAACACAAAAATGCCTTATTTAAAACTAAGAAGGTAAATATCAATTATTTTATCAATATTGTTTTTACTATAATTATTTTCTAGTTGTTAATATTTTTATTATCGTTCAATAATAGGTTAGTAACTTAATCTACAATTATGAGTGGGTGTTGAGCTTGATGAGGACCCATACGAAAAAAGATTTGATTCGTCCTGGCCCTATAAGATTTGCAACTGCATACTTGACTTTACAAAGTATGTACAATCTAAAAGTACAATTGCAAGAGATGTTCATTTCACGAGAGTGGTGGAATAATAATTGGCTTAAAAAATCAGAGGGAAAAGCAATTCGAAAAATCATATTGACGGATGGGAGCTTCGGCATAGTATGTCTTATGCATTGAGGATAACTAAGTCCATTGTGAATGTGTTGAGGATGACGGATTTTAAAAAGGTTCCTATAATGGGATTAATTTATGGTGTCATTGATAAAGTTAAGGAGGAAAATAGTCAAAATCTTTGGAAATGATTCAGAAGCTTACAAGAAAATATGAAACATTATTGATGACAAATGAGAGTTTCAATTGCACTGTCATTTGCATGCAGTTGCCTACTTCTTGAATCCCCAATTCCATTATAATGAAAATCCTTCCAAGCATCCAGAGATTGATCGGGGGGTCATTATACTTGTGGAGAAACTTTTTACTGATGAGATGGATAAAGTTAAGGCTTATTGTCAAATGGATGACTATAGGTAGAAAAGAGGGATGTTTAGATATTTATTGGTGAAGAATACCGTGTACAAACATAGCCCTAATATGTGAAATTATCATTTATCATTGTTAATTTGTTTATGAGATTTATAATATTCTCCTAATTTCTACTTGCTTATTTGTAATTGATTGGTGGCTTGTATTTGAAGCTGACACCCCTGAACTTAAATCTTTTGCTGTGAGGATTTCGAGTTTCACTTGCTCATCCTCCGCCTGTGAGAGGAAATTAGAGTGCTTTTAATATGATTCATACAAAGAAGAGAAATTAATTGAAAACCAAGAGATTGAATGATTTGGTGTACATCATATACAATAGAAGACTACAACACAGATACTTGAAGAAATATACATTAAAAGATGATGAGGATCCCTTGGTTGTTAGTGATGATGTACCTTCTGATGATGAATGGGTGAATGATGAATTCTTAGGAGTTAACATGAGTCAACCAAGTGGTAGTCGACAATTAACCTATAAGAGAAAGAGAATTTGAGGTAAGTTATTCTCTAATTAAATGTAATAAATTCTATTAAAGTTAATGATATAATCACTAAAATATTATTTTATATTATTTGTTAAACAAAGGGAAGAATAAACGCCAAGAGGATGAAGAATCTGAGTTGGAAGAGGGATAAGAGTAGTGATGAAAAGGGTGATGCAAGAATAAGATATAATGATGAGGATGATGGAGATGAAACTTTACCTCTAGATTCAACCATGCCTCCATATTTTGATCCAAATTTTATGCTACTAGATTCAAATAATTATTTATTTACTAGCCTTACTGATTATTAATCATTTGATATCTTATATGTTAAGATTTTATATGGATGATTTTGTGTTTTAGGATGATATGGATGATCCTCATTTGTTGTGTTAGTTACTTGGTTTTATTTTGTTTGATATTTGTGGTTCTAATATTGTTTTTTGCAATATCTTAAAATGTTATGAATGATTTTATAAGTTTTTATGTTTTTATTTTTTTTAATTTTTTTTATTTGGCGTGATTGCCTTGAGGCTATCTCCTTACCTCGTTGAGGCCCTACCGTCTCGGCTCGTCTTTCACATTTTAAAACATTGTAAATATGATGTTAAAGCCTTGTTGTTAATATATAAGCTTAGAATCTTTAACTTTGAATTAATATTAAAATACACGTGACATTGGAGTAGGTTTGATTACATTTTTTTTTTTTAACTAATATAAATTACGTTTACCAATCCCTCTCTCTTTAATTAATTTAATTTCTTAAAAATTAAAAATAATTTTAACTAAATATTTTGTTGTTTTCATTTTGTGAGAACGGAACAGGAAAAAACGACACCGTTTTATTTCTTATACACTGAAATGGCGCCTCCCTCAGCTCCGTTTTCACCGAGCTCTGCAACACTTCAAGCAATCAAATTACGGAATCTGAGACCTCTTTGCGTCCTCTCTGGTACGCCTTTCACTCCCTTCTTCTTCTGCTTCGTCAATGCGCTTGAATGATAGTGATTTCACTCGTGATTGTTCTTGTTTTATTTTATGCAACATTTTTTCAAATTTTCACCTTCATTGAAAAAGCTAAAATTTCGTAATGATATTGACTGTGTTATTGATTCGTATCTCTATAGGATGCTACAATCTAATTGCCTTTTTCATTATTTCGAATTTCATGTCGGCAATACAAGCTTTTTGTGCCCACCAATACACACACACACACACACAACCATTCTCACATGTCGGACATCGGATTTTCGATGTATTGTGTTTTGACATTTTTTGGGTAAAGATTGATTCTTTCTGCAAAGAAATATATCAAAATTTGGACACAATTGATGGAAAATGGATATGACAACATATATTTGTAGTTAAGGTAATTGTGGTCAATTTGATGAATGTGGACTTAAATATCATACGACGAATTTGGTACGAAGAGTCCGAGGTTTGTAGAAGCTAATATAGTTCTTGATCTTTTGATTTTTGATTTTTTTTTTCCCTTTAAGATAACATTGAAACTCGTTAAGGTCTGCGTATGTCAGATCAAAGACTATTTGCACAGTCCAAATGTCTGTTCTCATAAATGGGAGACAACTAGTTGGGTTAGTTGGACAACGTCATGCTCTGCAATTAATAGGCTTCATACAGCAACTTCATGTGCTATATGTTTATGTTTCTCATGCTCTTCTCTTAATCAGTGGTAGGTAACCAAACTTTAATTGTAGGTGGTTGAGAATCACAAATGCCAGCTGGATTTCTGGATTAGCATGTGAAAATGAATCTTGATAATACTATTACTACTAAATTACATATAAACTGAGAAGGTTAAGGTCGATTTAGGTTTTGTGTATCTTGAATACTTCGTATTAGTTCGTAGTATGATATGTTGTAGTTAAGGCCATATTCTTAAGATCAAGCTTATTTACTTTCTCAAGTATAAATGTATGCTGTAATAGTTGTCTACTTTGTCAAATGATATGTAATGGTTTGCTTGGAAACAAATTACATGTTGTTATGCTAAATTAAAATTTAATAGAGATCTCTTGATGTTTATTGTTTACTTGGCTATTTGTTGGACCATTTCCTGGTTTTTGGGTGATATGGTTTGCTGTTGACTTGTGGGTTACTTGCAACATTAATTTAAGTTTCCTGGAGCGTGTAGTTAACTCCCAACTTTTGCAGATTCGAAAATATCAGTGAATTTATTATTGGAGACTAATTTATTATTGAGTCCATGGAACGGTTGAAACCTGTTGAATAGCAGTAATAATTTTCGTATATGCAGCTTTCAATATGAACTTTTATTGCTAGAATTTACTTTACATGTTACATTAGTTAAAATGCTTTGACGGCTTTTACTTTTTAATTGCTCCTTTTGATTGAAAAGCCTTTATATCAACACGTCAGTCTTTGCTAGTTTTCTTCTATGGTATCTCGGTTTGAGCTAGTTGCCTTCTGCTTCCTGGTTGGTTGACAGATCATTCAGTTCCATATGACTAGAGCGATAAGTCATAGAACATTGAAGGGGAGGTGGGGGGGCCTATACCAGTGTGTGCCTATGATACATAAATTTGTTTGTATTTCTTTCTGTGGTTTTCTTTTTTCAATTGTCAATTTTGAATGAATGGTACAATATGTGCATGCTATGGTGTATAACAAGAAGGTGTTAACTCTGGCTTCTGAGATCATGTTTTAATCTGAGTATATTTTTAAACCACTGAACAGATGCTTTAGGAATCCTCGTCAGATTATTCTTGTAATCCACAAAGTAAAGTCCAAATCGGACAGTATAGCCTGAGTTCCATTCCCAATTGTCAAGCAAAGACCAGATGAAGTAACCGCGGACATCACAGTTGTCATGCCTGTATTGGTTTAATCGTCTGTTAGCTAGCTCGAACCAAAGGATCTAATTCTGAAGCAACATAAATTCAAAACTGTAGGAACAGGGCAAATGTGGTAGATAATTGTCATTACCTTATAGCAGCAGATAGATTTGAGAGATAGTCCCTGTGGTATCTTATCCTCTTGTCATCCTGTAGAGCTTTGTCTAAAGATATAAACGGACTATTTCGATCATCCATTCCTGCAATCATGAATTAAACCATGTAATTTTATGAAAGCTTGAGATTTAAGCTTTCGAGTCAAAGATTACTAACCATTTTCGCTTATAATAACAGGAGGATTCCCATACTTATCTCTTACATGTCTTGCCAACTTCCGAATGCCCCATGGGACAATGTGCAGCCAGCGAGAAGCTGCCTGGAGGAGGAACAACATATCAGATGACTTTTATTTGCAACCTTTAATTATATTTTAGGCTTCAGTAAGGCGCAGGGACATACTCTTTCTCCTATTGCAGTTCCACCTCGAAATGCTACAATCGAGAAAGTGTAAAAACATTATTAATTCCTTTTGGTTTATATAATTATATGTAATCTTCAAATATTTGGTTTGGCTTCTTACAGGCAGTTATAACAGCAGCATCGGAGTAAGCGTCTTGCAGTATTAGTTTCTCAATCCGACTCCTGTCATTCCGGGCATATAATGTGGTGTAATGATTAAAGCCAACAAAGTCCAGAGTCCCCACAATGATATTGGACATCTCTGGTGAAATCACAGGCAGTCTCTCAGCAACAAGTGTTTTCATTGAAGAAGGATATTCTCCAAAGAAAATTGGATCAAGGAACCTGATTCACATTTTTGGTGTTAAAATTGGTTATATGCATGGAATTTGATTCCTTGTAAGATGCTACGAGCTACATATTTGCATATAAGGTAATAGTAGTACCATCCAATTCCAAAATCTACTGCTCTTTGTGCTGCATCTTTGTCCTCATCACTATCAGATATAGGTTCATACCATTTGGCATCCAATGCTATTCCAATCAGACCTCCTTGTTTTTCCTTGAGGACCCAATAAATGAGTGAAAAGGAAAAGGAAAAGCACACTCGATATTCATGTGATTACGTGCTGATTTGACAGGGAAATCAAATTGATATGGTAAAATTCTTTCGGAGGACAGGAGTACCTTGAAATTTATCTGGTAACTGTGATAAACAGCAGCATGAGACAACAGGATGTTGTGAGCTACAATATATGGCTCAACAGATGATTTTCCCATCTTACAAAACACATGCCCAAGAATTGAACACCTTCCAGGGGCTTGCAGTCCAGTGTCATAACCTTGGAGCGCAAATCCATGAGGTTCATTGAAGGTAATCCAGTGCTTCACTCTATCTCCAAATGCTTTGAAGCAGGTGAAGGCATAATTCTCAAAGTCTTCTCTGCAAGTAATCGAACGTTATTCTCTGCATTATCAAAAATGTCGCATGGTATGTTTCCGTATACTTACATTATTTGTCTACTCAGCCATCCGTCATATTTATCTTCTAGCACCTGTGGAAGATCCCAATGATATAGAGTTACGTAAGGCTGGATTCCTGATGGAAGAACAACTAAAGCTTTAATCATGGTATATTTTCACGTAGAAGTGAATCCCAAACGATATTATCTCTCGAGTAACCTTTTTCCAGCAAAGCATCTATGAAGCTGTTGTAGTAATTTATTCCTTCTGCATTAGGTTCTCCCGTTCCATCTATCAGAAGATAAATTCTGAAGCAGTTAGTGATAAGCACCAACAATGAAGAACATGGAGAACAAAATCTGGACTAGATTTTGACTTACTGGGGAAGATTCTTGGCCAAGATATCGAGAATCTATAAGCATCCATTCCCAAATCTTTCATCAGGTCTATATCACTCTGTAAAAATTGTGTTTTTTATCGTTGATCGGTTAGCAAGAGATGAACTAACGTCTGTGATGTTCTTTTAATTATTAACTTTATGCTAATTGTCTTCTTTGAATACCATTTCATGTGTTGTACTATTATTTTAAAGTTGGTGCTATATCAACATCATCATTATTGTCTCATATTCTAATTACAATGTATTAGCATCGTGCGTATCATGAAATTGTGATGTTAATGATTTTTATTCAAATGAATTATTTCTGCTCTTCGTTTTTCTTGTTTTATTTTCTCCCTAGTAGTTGATCAACCTGCCTATTTTTATTTTCAGATTCTAAGCCTAAACCATCTAGAAGAAACATGTTCTTTTTGAGTCTGCATACAATTCCACGAATACAAACTTAAACTCAAGACTGCAACATTTTTTATCTTACCTTAAACCGATGATATTGATCAACAGCTGTGTCTGCATTGCTGAAGTCCAGAATCCTCCCTATACCAACACAATAAACAACCAAAAAGTCAATGTTCAACAGGTTTTTGCAATGTCGAATTTCTCTTTAAACATGATTCTCACCTGGTTGCCTTGTAAAAGTATCCCATATACTAGCTCCTTTGTGTCCTTCATTTACAGCTCCTTCAAACTACAACACACACAGACACACCGCAACCTCTATAAGATCAACCAAATGCTCCTCTCTACACTTTCCTTCAATTCGTCGAAACCAATATCATGGCTTAGAGAAAGAAAAATTACCTGGTAAGCTGAAGAAGCTGTTCCGAAAACGAACCCACCTGGAAAATCAGCTCTACTAATAGATTCGGAGTTCACAAACAGACAAGTTAGAAGATACAAAATAAAGTTGATTGTCATAGGTGTGCAGCTTATACTCACAACACAACACACACAAGATAAGTATTTGAGGAGGTCAAGACAAGTATACGGGGATTGTTTATTATAAGGAAAAAACAAAGAAAAAGAAAAAGTGTTAGTTTTAGCTTAGTTGTAACGTTGAAGGATATGGTTGAAGAAAAAATGGGCAAAAGTGACTGCAAGTTTTCCCTTGCGGTGTAAGGTGTTGTTGGGATAGGCTCGTGTGGCGCCTCAGGAGGTTGTCTCTGAAGCCATGTTTCTCTGCCCTTTGTGTGCACGGCATTATATAGCAAATTCAATGACAAATGTACATGAAAACTTTAGGTCCCATGTGTATAAAAATAATGAAAATTTTGCATGTTAAATGAGATCAACACGTATGCCAAATGGAGGTCAATAGATTCAAACAAAAGTTTTAATGAATTTTGATCTAGCTACGTATTATTTTTAATTGAAGTGCTAATTATGATGTAATGACTCGAATATAAAATATTATTAAACCGAATGAACACTATGATGACTCGTTTTACTTATCATGTATTATATAAATTAAAGAGTCATATTACATGTTAAGATATAAGTCGAAATATTAATAATATTATATAATTTAATTTGTGGTTATGTAGATTTATGTAATAAACAGAATACAAATCGATAAAGATGACACATGGATTGAGACTAAGACGAGTGAAGTAAGTTTTCTTTTCTGTTTTCTTAAATATTCTTTATAACCAAAAGTTGTAAGTGATGAAAAAACTTTAGGTTCCATGTCAATTCAAAAGGGTTTTAGTAGGTAAGATGTGGAAATTCATTTTTTTTTTTTTTTTGGAAGTCTATATTAGTTTACCAAAGAATGTTACTTTTAAACATGAAATTGATTGGATATTTGTAATGATTATGTATCGATCTAATCGTGTCATTAAGAGCAATGAAATTTGAATTAAATTATTCGATTATAGAAGGAATAGTGGAGACTCGATTCACTGATTGGATTTGAGTAGTAATGTAATTATCTATCGTTTAGTAGGTTCTGCTCAAACAGCTTAATAACTTGATTTCTATGAAAGTAATTGCAAATGTGTACATTGTTTGATTTTGACTTTTTTTTTTATGATTGAGATCGACCATGGTATTATTAAGATCAATAGTTATAGGCGTTATGACACGATTCGAAGATCAGCTCCTAAAATGAGAAGAGACCAATCCATAAAAAAAAGAGTAAAGGGAGAGATCCACAAATAGTGAGAGGAAAATGTTCATAATAATATGAGACTTTTAAGTGTATAACACTTCATTTTAGAGAGGGTGGCTAATGGTCTATTCACTAGAGCACAATTCATGCTACATGTTTGATTTTGACTTGTTTTACTTTGTTATAAAGTCATTTTAAGTTTTCAATAATTATAATGTATTAGAACTCATTCGATATGATATTGTCTAGATTCAAATTATTGTATTATGCCAATATTAAAAGAGAAAAAAAAAACAAAAAACAAATTCAATTATAATATAAGACTTTAATCTTAGCTTTAATTTATTTAATTATAGGTTTTTTTAAATAAATTAATCTATCATCATAAAAAGAATTATGTATTTTATGTATCAAAAGCATGTGAAGCATAGGACACCTACCACATTGGCCCACCTAATACCTCTTTTATAATTCTTTTTGATTTAGATAATTTTAAAAATTTGTTCTAAACAACTTTTAAGATATTAAAATTGATCATGAACTTATCTAAAACATATTAGCTTTCTATCTTATTTAGTAATCTATAACATATTTGAGTATGATAATCTGAATTCATCTGTATTTGACTTCGAATTAAAGCATAAGAATGATTAATAATATTAATCTTTTTTTTTTCTATTTTGGATAGAAATGAAGATAAAATAGGATTACTACATGCTTTGGAACCAAATTTTCAATTTGGACCTATCCATTTAACTAAACAGAAAGTGTGGGTTGTGATGCCACCTCAAAACACCTCTTCATGCATTTAAAAATCAGATTCTGTCTTCAGATGTTGACTTTGAAATTGGAATTGGAAGAGAAAAGGCACTTCTAAATGGACCCGATTCATTTTTTTCAAAGTACCTAGCTTCTGCATGAGAAGGTTAGGGTCCGTCCGATACCTTTCTTTTGGTATGTTTTTGTTTTCGATTTTCACTTTATTTTTCAAAAACATGAAAAAAAAAATGAAAAAAAAAAAAGACCTGTTTGGTAGATGTTTTTCACATTGCTTTTTTTTTCTTTAAAAAAAAAATGAAAAACAAGGGAAACAACTTTTAGTGATAGAGATGAAAAACATAAAAAAAAATGTTTTCCATTTTGTTTTCTAAGTTTTTCTCTTTTTTTTTTTCTTCTCTCTTTCTTCTTTATTAATAAGATCTGATTTTTTTATTAGCTTTTACTAATTTTTAAAAATTTATTATTGTATTTAAATTATTTAATAAAATTAATATTTACTATTATTTTATAGTTTATTTTAAATATTTTATATTGTTAATATATTAATACATATATCTATTATATATCTTTTATGTTTCAAATGTACTGGACACATTTTTCTGTTTTCATTTTTAGAATATTTTCATTTTCAGAATATTATTATTTTTTACATGCTACCAAACGCGCGTTTTCAAAATTCAAAAACAAAAACAAAAACTTTATTTTCATTTTCATTGTATCTCGAAAAATAGAAAACAAAAATGGTCTGTCAAATGCACCCTTACTGTATTTTAGAGACATACATCCTTTGCATCCCACCAACCTGGTATGTACATTCTATTTGTGAATATCTATATTAATAATTGTTTTAAAAAGTTATAATATATAATTATTAGGGCTTTCTACAACAGTACCTTTAAAAGAATAGGGTTTATTAAATTTGTCATCCTTTAATAATTTTGTTGTTTTTGCCCTTTTTAGACAAATTGCCTCTTTCATATCTACATATTACTCATATATCATTTAAAACAAAAGCACAAGAACAATTCTAAATATCACTCATATGCCATCTCCGGTCGTCCCCTTGTTGGATGAAGCTTTTCACCGGACGAAGTTCCTCATTGGACACATCTTCAATGACGCCTTTTCTTTTACTTTTTCTGTTCCTCTTCTTCTTCTTATTCCGTCTTTTTTCCTCTCTCTTCTTCTTAATCCTTTTTGGGCAAGGAGCTAGTCATCACAAAAAAATTGATTTGTAGATTTGCAAACACAACATGACTCATCATGCTGGGTTATGACAAATTAACTTATCTCAATAAGTCACGCTAGGTTATACCGGCATGACTTATGTGAATGAATCACACTGGGTTATATTAACATGACTCATTTTAGCGTTACTCATGCTAAAATATACATAGTTATAGATTTGCATATTTCGCATATATGATTTTTTCGACGAGGAACAATCCTCATTGAAAAAAGAAGATTAAGAAGAAAGAAAAAGGAAAAAGAAGAAAATGAGGAGGAAAAAGAAAGTAAGGAGGAAGAAGAAAAGGAGTGTAGAAAAAGAAGAAGACGAGGAAAAAAAAAAAGAAAAAGTGATCAAACACGAAGATGGTGATTGGAGATAAGGGGTCGGATATAGAGATTGTGATCGAAGATAAGTGGTTGGACATAAAGATGGTAAATGGCAATGAGTGATCAAAAATTGGAAATGGTCCCTAGAGATAAATAGGATATATATATAATGTTTCTACCTGATAACTTTATTTTTATAGAGTTATTTTATCTTTTTAAACTTGAATTCTTGCTTAGTTCTTGATATTTTTATTTTTATTAAGTAAATTATTTTATATTTTTGTATTTTTATTTTCAGAATAAAATTGGTAAAAAAACGCACGTGGACCCCACCAAATGCTATTGTTCGAGACAAGATCATCGCTACAAAATGAATATCATTCGAAGCAGTTCATCGCCTCGAGAATTACTCGAATAAGAGATTGCATAAAGAAGTTATCGCAGTTTAAAGATTGAGAATTCTAAAAATAAATATTATATCATACTGATGTAAGAAATGATGTAATGAAAATTATGATGTAAGCAATGATGTAATATGAAAGTTGA
Organism: Dimocarpus longan; assembly: GCA_022984855.1. Taxonomy (NCBI): domain Eukaryota; kingdom Viridiplantae; phylum Streptophyta; class Magnoliopsida; order Sapindales; family Sapindaceae; genus Dimocarpus; species Dimocarpus longan. The sequence goes on from CM041014.1 coordinate 17,690,125, forward strand.
CTTGCATGGGGTAGGTGAACCATGATGTAATATGAAAGTTGACTTCAATGAGGTAGGTGAACCATGATGCAAACGATGATGCAAAATGATGAAAAATTAGGAAAAGATGATGCATGCGATGATATAATTAGAGGTGAACTTTGCCTATAAATAGGCCTTAGAATCACCATTCCAAGCATCTCATCAAAAACCAAAACAATAAGTAGTTTAGAGAAAGAGAGAGAGAGCTTGGAGAGGAGGAGCAAAGCATAGGAAGAAATTCTACGGCGAAACTTCAATCCATTAAGTTTTCTTATCTTTTATTATGTTTAATTTTCTAGTCTTTGTAAATTTTAATATGGAGTAGATTTATTTTTTTAAGGTTATGATGTAGCCTAACTTTGATGTTATAATCTTTTGTTCAATTTAATTAATGATTTTTTATCTTAATTGATGCATTTAATACTGTGTTTAATGCTTCTAAATAACTTATCACTATTTAGTTGAATTATTAATCATAATGATAGCGGAAGCTAATTTATGTGTCTAGTTCATTGTATTAAATGTCATAAATTGTATACAGGATAAGAATATACCTGTATGGTTTGTGTAGTTTATAAAAGAGATCCATAAATCTTAATAAATCCATTAATGTTTTAACCTGCATGGGAACATAACAGTTAAGTTTTATAGGGTATTTTTCTCAGACCTCGGGAGAGGCTATATAAATAATTCATGGAATCTCAATTAGCAATTAGATAATTAATTTTTGTTAAAAAGAACAAATGGGAGGGACAGATTAGTTATGGTGAAATCAAAACCTTAGAATTTTCATTCATTGAATTACCTTTTATTTATTTATATTTATATTTAAATTTAGTTGTAGTTTTCACCTCTAATTTTGTTTTCCAAATAAAATATGAGTTACTTTAATTTTAGGCATTAATTAACAACAATCCTCATGGAACGATACTTTTCTCATTTTTATATTACTTGTTCGGCTCGTCCACTTGCGATTTTACACGACACTATCATCAGTATATTTTAACTTTAAAAAGTTAGGACGAACCAATAAAATTCATCTATTATATTTGAATTAAATAGAAAAGAAAATTTTTGTTAAAAGAGAGAATATAATAGATGAATTTTATTGGTTCGTTTCCACTTTTAAAGTTAGGAGGTATTGATGGTAAAATTACTGTATGTAAATTTTTATTCTAAAATGGTAGAGAGTTTTATTACCTACACAATGCCATTTGTTGGCAAATACTGTAAGATTAATTAAAATGAACAAATTTAGTGAGAGCCATTAAGGCAAAAACCCTATTAAGGGCTATTTCTCTAATTATGTAAACCATTTACTATGAAAAATATCATAATGTTTTTTTTAATTTTATTGTATTATATGTTTATAAATAAAAATTAAAAAAAAACTATGTTTTATGTAATAAGAATTTATATGTAAATATTTGATGGAATGTACTCAACAAAAAGGTTTATATATGATTATAAATGATGTAAATATTGGTACTATATTTTAAGCTCAGAAATTACTTTGATATGTTTAGATGGATATATGCGTCCAACCCAATAATCTCATACTTTATAAAAAGAATGTCCATTACACATGATGTTTACAGCAAACAAAATCTCTTTGAAAAAATATTTAAAAAAAAAAAAACACGCTATATTAAAAAAAATAAAAAGTCTGGATCTTCATAGCCATGAACTCCATCATCCTTATCTTCAACATTCTACATATCTAGATTCCCCCTCTTTCTCTTTATCCTTTTTTCTTCTCTCCCCATTTCTATGTTTCCCAAAGCCTAGAAACCCAAATTTCTCATCGTCAATATGTCATAATCATCAAACATCAATCTCCTACAATAATTAGAAAACACTATTACATAAAAAAAAAAAACCAATAAAAAAAAGCCAATATCTCTAATAGTCTTCACTACCTAGGTCTCAAACGGTGGAGACTATTTTGGGTCTCTACGACGGAGACTTAAACTGAGTCTCTATCGTTCGAACTCGAGCGATCAAAGCCCAATTCAAGTCTTTATTGTAGAGACTTATATGTCTATGGTGGTCTCTAATGGTGGAGACCACCACCACCCCTATTGGAGACAATCGTTGAACACACCTTCATCATCGGTCAGAGATAGGACAAAAAGGAGATGAATCGACCTTTGTAGACGAGAGAGAGAAAGAAAGAGAGCAGTAGGCTATGGAAGGGGGAGAGAGAGTGAGCAATAGAGATAGAGAGAGAGAGAAAAAAAACAATCAACCATAAATGAGAGAGAGAGACAGCGAGAGCTAAGTGATAGAATTTTTTTTTTATTTTTTATTTTCATTCAATATGTTTGATTTTTTTTTTAAATTTTAAATAAAAATATCTTTATTTTTTTTTATAATTTTATATTTAATATTATTTGTTTTAATTTTTCATATTTTAATTAATATTAGTTTAACTAATTTTATTCGCATTTTCATTTTTTCCCTTGTAGTGAAATGGTCAACCATATCTACTTAACGAAATCTGTTATCATTAACGATATTATCATTATTTCATATGCTTTCAAGGGATATTTTAGGTGTAAGACGATATTTTGGATAAAAATGAAACTATATAAGAGAAAATGGATGATATGTCAAAAATCAAGAGTTTTTCGGATTATCTCTTTAAGAAAAGTTTTGATTAGTTTTGATTTATACCATTCATTTTTGGAATCCACGATAGAGATTTTTTTTTTTATTTTAATTTTTAATCTATTAATTACATTATGTAATGTCTAAATTATCCCTGTTGACTATGGTCCATGTTTGGTTTGACTAACGATAGGCTAACGGTAAGGACTATTTTGATATATCTATTATCTTGGAGATTTTACTATTTTAGGGAGAATTTTGCTTGTTTTGAATAGATAGATAAAACATTGATACTTTCTTAAAATTTAAGGATTAAAGTGAAATTTGCCCCTCTAAAAACCAATGGTCCTTTAAGAAATTAGTTGGCCTCATAAGTTACTTCTAGCCCAAATGTCCGGTCCAACACCAATATTCTGACAATAAAAGGGACAAAAAATTGATAAAACTAGCGGTTTAATTTTACCCCATATGAGGCAATCCTACCCTTCTTATGCTTGTCATTTCACATTCATTATTATCAAAAAGGTCTATTCCAACTAAGGTTAATTAAGTAAATTCATGAAAATGTCATTTTAACCCTTTTTCTTGACCGAAAAATAAAAAGTCGCTTTGTCAAAAATTTTTTTTTTAAAAAAAAACAGAAGTCCCATAATTTTGGTCACAAAGACGCAGTGGTTTAAGCTAAAACCCCACAAAAAATGGCAGCTTTGAGAACAGCGGTGGCGGCTCCTCGGTCTTTACGGCGGTTCTTCTCTACCTCTACGCTTCCAGCTTTCAGCCTTCCGCCGTCTGCAGCGGCTCCGGAGGCGGCTCAGCAGCAGCAGCCCAAGGCTGAGCCAAGCACCAACCTTTTTGTCAGTGGTACATCTCTCTCTCTCTGTGTTTTGATTTTGTTTTATTTTGCAAAAAACACGGACCCTTTTGTTTAATATTTGCTTATAAGTGATTTGGTGATAAATTGGGTGTCAAGATTTGATTTTTCATGTTGACTTTTATCAGAGGTTGAGACATGTAGAGTTTACAGCAAGTGGGTGATATGTAGAAAGTGAATTAGATAGGGATCCTAGATGAAGTATTCAAGAGTTTAGAATTTGATCGATTCGAGAAAACCCCTTTTCGATCCATTGGTATTTAGTAGCATAGAAACTCTTTTTTGAGTTTGTGAGTGAGTTGCATTCATTTTCTATGCAAATTGGACGAGTAACGAGGCCACAAAACAATAGACGTGAAATTATATGATGTGAGTAATGTGTCGTGTAGTGTATGTATGGAGGTGGGCATGCGATGTTGTGATGTTCCACCCCTTTTTGTAATTGAACTGGTCTTCGAGGTAAAATTGGTTAATGCATTGGCCTTCTTTATCCTCAAAGACAAGGTTGGTTCCGGGGGCAAGGAATGTTATGCGTCCATCTGTGTCCCTTGTGTTCATTAGTTGACATCTCATGTTATAAAATTAATGGCTTAAATACATGTTGAATTTAAGTTTGTAGAGATTTGGCTTTTAGTTTGGTTGGTAGTGAATTGTAGGGGTAAGTATTAGTTTGGTGAGTTACAGTTAGTCGTGGTAATTTGTGAGGAAAGTTGTGTGTTGGTTAAAATTACGTGTCGATTTCCATACATTGGCTATTCTTGAAAATATGGCTTTACTAGATCAATACAGTATAGTATGAGTATTTTACTTAGCTAGAAATAAACCAGTCTAGTTTTTGGCTTTAAATGATATCATTATTGAAAGTCACTTAGTGTGTTGAGAGGGAGTTATTAATATACAGATGGGTGATTAAAAGGAGAAAGTGTGTTGGAGCTTGTGGGACAGTTCAAATGTGGAAATATTGTAGCTTGGTTTTCTCCTGTATGGAAGCCATACGAAGAGATTGATTTTATTTTTGTTTTATCAGAGGATGTTTTTGTAGCTTTTAACAATTTTTTTAAAAGCCGAATTGCTGGATTGGTGAAAAGATGCTGGCTCAGGCATTTGGCTTCTATTTTTGTATATGTGAAATCTGTTACTTTAGTGGCAGTTTATTTGTAGTAATGTGACGGCGATGTAGCTGATATGTTTCTCTGCCACTCTTGCTTCAGCTTCTTTTCCACATCGTTATTATATTTATGATCATATTTCTATTCATCTTTAATGTTATACACTGATTTGGGATGATGATGAAATGTTAAATTTCTTCTCAGGGCTTAGTAAGCGCACAACTACTGAAAATCTTAGAGAAAAGGCTGCCAAGTTCGGTGAAGTGGTTCATGGTGTGTTTTGCTTTTATAAAGCTACTGAACTGTTGGCTTTGTGGACTGCTAACCATTGGCTTCTTATTCGTTGCAGCTAGAGTAATGACTGATCGAGTCACTGGTTACTCTAAGTGTTACGGTTTTGTAAAATATGCTACCCTAGAAGGTGCAGCAAAAGGGATAGAAGGCATGGATGGCCAGGTGAGTTGATACTAAGCCTATTATTACTTCTTAAAGAATATATGTGTTTATGTAGTTGAGTCCATTCCGTTAGGATCGATGCTTTGGTGTGTTGTGTTGTCTTTGATGGTGTATCCTTGGCCTTCAAGAGGCTCACAACTTATGATTTCTAAGTTCTTTAAAAGAAAGCTTAACACCTGAGATCTAAGATGATCTTTGGAAGTGATAACGCTTTGGTGGCTTAGATGTATTGCAAAATCCAAAGTGTTTTTAAGATAATACTGTAAGATTGTTTTGCTACTCATTCTCAAATTATGTTTTATAGTTATTTTATAGTTTGCTATCCAATATTACAAAGAAAATCTTGGTACAGCCTTCCATGAATCTCCGTATTTGCTGTTCAGGCATTATATCTGGAATCTACACGAACTTCAAAAAAAATAATTCAAAGACCTTGTCCCTTAAAGTGGTTAAATGAGATTTGGCTCATAAAATTTCTAATTCTCTTGAGGATCATTTATACACATCGATCCATCTTTGTAGCTCAGCCTCTCAACCAGCACCAATATGTTCTTCTGTCCTTTCCGCTCTTTCAGACAGCCACAATCCAACCTTGATGCATACCGTTTTAATCGCTACACCTTATCGCTGCTCCTACTTCTCACTTCCCAAGGCGCCTATCTCCCCTTCATATCGATTAATGTCTGTGTATATTACAATACTGCCCTCCCCTTGCGTCTTGAAAAATGGAGAGGAAACTGCTTCAATGAATCCATTTCATCTGTCTGCCTTCCCCTTCCCATGTTTCAATAGGTTGGCCTTGATAATTTAATGGTTTTGTTTTGTAAATTTTGATTTAGATGGATATTGGAGATGCTTGTTAGAGTGAATTTGTCGGTTCATCTACTCATATGTGCTAGCTTGGATTTTTGTTAAATTACCATTTCTTCTCCAGTCTATTCCCGGGAAACTTTTAATGTAACCTTGTGTCAACAATAATTCCCCATTGTTGATGTTGAAAGTTATTTTCTCTTCTTTTTGTTCCTTTTAGTTGTCTCTCTTCGGGAGCTAAATTTCTCTGTATTTCTCTTTTGCAGTTTCTGGACGGTTGGGTTATATTTGCAGAGTATGCAAGACCTAGACCACAACAACCACGGCCATCTGAGAACATGTCTTCTCCACATGGCAACAGGTCCCCTCCATACGGTCGTCAGTAACTTAAACATGCAGTCCTACAAGCTCATTGTCCTCAACGATATCCTCTCTATTAGTAGCGTTTGTGAATGGTTCTCCTTCTATTCTTTTGGGAGAGATTTATCAACCTTCCAGATCTGAAACCATATACTTGTGAAGGACATTGGCTTTATGCATCAACTGTGAACTTAAAATTATATGGATTACACACCGATCCATATTGAACCGTTATTCGCAAAATACTGTTTGCATTTTTTTTTTCATTCTATTATTCAAATGTAACTTGTACTCTGTAAACTGTGTCAAAACCAATTTAAATTTTGGCTCAATTGGTTGACTGTTAGTGGGTCATTTTGAGAACCTATTTATATATATCGAAAACATATCAAAGTGTCGGATCCTTAAAGTTTCGTATCTTTACGTGGAAAATTTTTTTCATGAGTCTGTCTCAACGTTGATATGGTGAGACGGATCAATAAAACTTTATATTTACATTTCTTTTTTTGATATTAAGCTTTATACTTACATCTAACTTTCAAGTTTTTCACATCCAACGATTTCATCTTGCGAAATGAAATTATGATCTAGTTACTTTAGATGTTAGGTAACTAATTAAAGTTGGAATCACAGTTTACAGTTCTCCAACAATTTCATATCGATGAATGAAATTATGATCTAGTTGCTTTAGATGTTTGATAACTAATTAAAGTTAGACCATCACAATTCACGGCTTATCTACATGGGATGGGATGGTCTCATCACCATGTGAACAGTAATTGTGCCATGAATAACATAATTTACATTAAAACTTATTTCTAATCAATAAAGCGAAGTCAACTCAATTATATATCCACACAACTATATCTTTAAATTTTGATTAATTATAATTACTAAAAGAAAATATTTATTTATTTTTTTAATATAAACATAACATAATTATATTAATAGTCTTGCAACGCCATAGTTAATCTTATTCAATTACTAAGGTAATTAAATCCTTTATTTTTTAACAGGCAAGGAAATGAACTGAAATTGCAAAATTTTTCAAATATCTGATATAAAGTGAGGGTAATTTGGTAAGTTCACATTAAGTTTCCATTTGTAACCTTGTTTTCTCTTAACAAAGGGAACACAGGGTTTAAGCTAAAACCCACAAAAAAATGGAGGCTTTGAGAGCAGCGGTGGGTCTGGCGGCTCCCCGGTCATTGCGGCGGCTCCTCTCCACCACCACCACTGCTTTTCCTGCCTTCAGCCCTCCTCCATCCTCCGACTCGAAACCCGATGTCGAGCCAAGCACCAACCTTTACATCTCTGGTACAACATCTTTCCCTATTTGTTTTTTATTGACATATTGTTCAAGTTGGTTTTTTGATGATCGATTGGGTTCCAATCTTTGATTTGGATTGTAATTTGAACACCCAATTGGAAAACTATTATAAGGCGGCAAAAATATTCTGATTGTAGCCCACCATTTGTTGGCTTTAATACTGCTTACAAAGTGTTTGTGAAAATGTTTGTGAGAACTGTTTTCGCTCTTTTATTTTTTGTGTTTAGATTAAACTAAGAGGAGTTTTTGAATCAAACCTGAAGTGGGTAAAAGTTGTAACAGCAAATTGTTGTCATTTTCATTCTCCCTTTATAGGGTTTGTGTGTGTAGAAGAAATAACTAGGTAGATCAAATTGGTTTTCGTACTTTGTTCTCTATCTTTGTTTCAAGTATACATATATATATATATATAGTGATTATTTATTCTGTGTCAGAATTGTCAAATTTGAAAATATAAAATTTGCCTGCGTGTTTACTCTCTTGGGGCCTGAAAGTTTGGAATTAATGATCTTTTGAAAGTATTGGTGATTATTACTATTTTAGTTGAATAAAAAGAGAGGTATTTAAATTTATCTGAGATAAAAGAATGAGAGAAGCATTAGGGTTTATAATTGAACAAGTGTATGTGAGTCTCTGTTAGTATTAAAGATCGTAATCGAACATTTTAATAGATATTGGGTGTGTAAGCTTTATAGGTGGCAATATCGGCACCCTATTTGATTTTTCCTGTTAGCTTTCATTAGAGGTTGGGATATATACAATTTATGTCAATGGGGTGAGATCTTTTATCACTTATTTTATGACGTAAGAAGTAAGATATGTACAAATTCAAATAGATGGAGGTTTTAGATGAAACCAAGAACTTAAAATTCGATTGATTGGGGAAAAACTCACTTTTCAAAATGATTCAGAGATTCATGAGCTTAAAAGCTCTCATATCATTCCCTGTTCATTCATTTACATTCAATAAAATAACTGTAACTCATGACTGACTTACCACTAGAAGCAATGATATACTAATGGGCGGTAACTGGCCATGTGAATTGAACAAGGCCATGAAATAAAGACATGAAACCATGCGAGTAAAAGGCAGTGTATGTATAAAGGCGACCTGTGATATTCTACGCAACTGAAATGGTCTTCAAGGTGAAATGGATGATACCTTGGCATCCATTTTGTGTTTCGTTTTCCTACAGCTATCCAGATTTTGTCTTTTGGGAGGACAAGGATGGTTCCAAGAGGGGAGGAAAGTAATGCAGTCATTTATAGCTCCCCGGCACTAGTTCACATCTTATTAGTAAACTGGCCTACAGACATTGCTAGGCACATGGAGAGTAACTAGGTCAAGTTCAAGTCTGCATGTCTTTGGTTTAAGTTAGTAGAGATCTGGTTTAAGTTGAGTTAGTGTCTTGTATGGGTAAGTATTAGTTGTATGAGTTACTGTTATTTGTGGTTAGCTGTAGTGAGGAGTTGTGAGTAGATTTATGTCATATGCCAGGTTCTATACGGCTATGCAAGGAAATATATCTATACTCGACCATTTGAATTTACAGTATTTTACTCAGTTGGAAATATACCTGTTCAGTGATTGGTTTAAGATGATGCCACAATAGATTTTCACTTAGTATTTTGATAGGAAGTTGTGTGGCTGTTTCGGTGCTTGATGCATGCTGCACTCTTGTTTTGGTTGAATAATGTGCAGATGAATAATTAAAAGGAGATAATTTCTTGGAGCTTGCAGCAGTTCAGATGTGGAAATATTGTGGCTTGGCTCTCACATGTACTGAAGCCACAAAAGGAGATTGATTTTACTTTGCTTCATCAGAGGATGTTTTGTAACTCTTAACAATTTAAGCTACTAGTTGAATTGCTGTGTTGGTGAAGAGATGCTGGCTCAAGCTTTAACTTCTATTTTTGTACATGTGAAATCTCTTATTCTAGTGGTAGTTTCATTGTAGTGACATGTTAATGATGGCTGATGAGGCTAACATGTTTATTTTTTCTTTCCTCTGTTCCTTTGCCCCTTTGGTTGTTGTCTTTATGATAATATTTCTATCCAGTTTTTATGTTGTATGCTGATTTTGGACCATGAAATGTTAAATTTCCTCGCAGGGCTTAATAAGCGTACCACTACTACTGAAAGGCTTAGAGAAAAGGCTTCTGAGTTCGGTGACGTGGTTCATGGTGTGTTTTGCTTAGATAAAGTTCCCTAACTGTTGGCTATGGACTGCTAAGTATTGGCCTTCTTATTCTTTGCAGCTAAAGTAGTGACAGATCGAATATCTGGATTTTCCAGGGGGTTTGGTTTTGTAGAGTATACTAGCCTAGAAGATGCAGCAAAAGGTATAGAGGGCATGCATGGCAAGGTGAGTGCATACTTGGACCAATGTTCTTTCTTACAGTATATAAAAGACACTATGTAGCTTAGCTTCAAGAGGCTACAATTATGATTATCTGGATGTTTTCCAAGAAGCTTAATTCCTAAAATGTAAGATAAAACTCTGAAAGTGTTAATGCCTCAATGGCTGAGACATTTCTACAAAAACATTACCTCAGTGGCAATGTTTTATGGTTTGGTTTCCTATATTACAAAGCAGAAGTTATCACAGCCTTCCACAAAGCCTCCGATTGCTTATATTCAGAATCTGTACTAGGTTTCAAAATATATCCTAAAGATTCAAGCTCAAAGTGGTTAAATAAGAGTTGGCTCATAAAATTCTCTTTACCTTTAGGATCATTGATACACAGTGATCCATCTTTGTACCCCTTGCCTCCCAAACACTCATTTGGTTTGTCCAATCCTTTCCACTTTTTTATGTATCATCAGTCCAACCTTGGTGCGTACTCTATGATACTCTCCATACCATTGCTGTTCGTACTTCTCACTTACCAAGACACCTCCCCTTCATAAATAATAATGACATGGATATTCTGTACTGCCCTCCCTAAATTCAACAGGACAGAAAACTGTTTTAGTGAATGAAGCCTTTTATTGTCTTCCATCTCCCTTGCTATGTTTCGATAAGTTAGCCTAATAGTTGAGTTTCCTCAGATATTGATTCAAGGGATGTTGAAGATGCTTGTTAGAATGATTTTGTTGGTATAACATTCATCTCTATTGTGTGCTAGCTTGGATACTTTGTAAAGTGCTATTTCTTTCCCAGGTCTAGTCCCCGGAAACTTTTAACATCAAATTTTCGTGAATAATAGTTTTCCCATTGTTGGCGTTCCTTCTGCAAGCTCACTTTATCTTCCGGGAACTAATTCCTCTTCATCGATTTTGCAGTATCTGGACGGTTGGGTTATATTCGCAGAGTATGCAAAACCTAGAACGCCACAAGTGCGGCCATCTGAGAACACGTCTCTGTATGGCAGTGGATCTCCTCCATATGGCAACAGCTATCCTCCATATGGCCGCCAATAACTTACGTATTCAAACTGATCCATATTGAACTATTTTGTGGAAGGCTGTTTGCATTGGTTAAATTTCAATTATTAAACTGTAACTTGTACTGTGTAAACTGAGTTGAAACCTGTTTAAATTTGTGCTTCATTGATTGATTGTTTAGAGGTGATTTTGAAATTGTAGTCATAAATCCTTGAAGATCTATCAAAATGTTGGATCCTCAAAGCTTTGTATCTCCACTTCATGCATGAATGGTCATCTGTGTTCGACTGGGAATGTTATACAAGTAACCTTTTTTTTTTTTTTGTTATATTTTATTTTTGCATTTGTGATAGTGTACAAAATCAAAATGTCAAAAAATATTAATTATAATGCTTAAATTAGGAAAACAAATTTTAACAAAAGGGCTTGAGTGAAATGTCTTACACTAATTGTTTGATCAGATATTGAATTTGCTTACCATATTTTTTCTCTGAAGTTATTGAATCAAGTTGAACAAACATCAAATGTTGTATGTTGTCGGGCACATTGTGGTTTATGAATTAATTCTAAAAATAAGGAATCTTCTTTTTTTTTTTTTTGAGAGAAAAAAAAAAAGGGAATCTTAACACTTTAAAGAAGTTATATGATGGATTTCAAAATAAATAAAATCAATTACAAAGTTGTTTGGTTGTATTATATGCCTAACAGTTGTTTTCAAGATATACTCTCGGAATTCAGTTAAAAAATTAGTGTTAATTTATTTTTTCTTTTGAAAATTTGTATCAGAAATATTGTTTTTTCAAAAAATTACAAATAATTTTACTGCTGAAAAGTATTTTTGAGAGTATATACGTATAAAAACTTAATTTAAAAATATTTATTTATACTTAAAGAAGAATGGATTTGACTTTTAGGCTTCAAAGCATTAAGCTATGGTTGGTTTGAAACCAGAAATTAATTAAATAGTTTAGTGCAATGGACCACATTGTGGCAGATGACATGTCAGTTCATTCACATTAAAGAAAACCAAAAACATAAATGCAAACAAGAACAAAAAGAAGCAGGTGGCGAAATCGATTTTCTTTTTCTTTCATTAAACACGTATTCTATACATTTCGAACAAATGCAAACAATTTGATTTTGACATTTCATGAAAACTCTTCATACAAATTAAAGGTGGGGTGAGGTGGGTTGATGTTGAATTTTTACTTTTTTTTTTTCCTATTTAATATAATGCTTTGATGTGCGACGTATATAATTAAAAATTTCTTTTAAAACGTCATTGTACTTGATGCTTGTTTTTCTTTATAAGGTTGCTAAAAAATTTGCACGAGAAGGGCAAGTTCAGGAAACAGTCAAATTCTTAGCAAAAATTGTCAATTACTACCTTAGCTTTTCTTTCTTTTTCTAGGATGAATATTGAAAACAGTAATTTTCATTATTCTATTTCTATCTTTGATTTATCATTATTTTGCATATAATTCAATCACTCAAAATAGAAAAGTCAATAAAGGTAGTCTGGTTAGATGGTAAACCATGATTCAATTCACTTCCTTGACTCATGGTTATGAGTTTTATTTTTATTTATCCAACTTTGTAGGCACTTTCTTCGCTATCTACTATGAATTTGCTCTCTCTTGATTTTGGGAATAGTTATTCGAACCGTATCTTAAAGTTATTTTATAATTGGTCTCAATAACATATTGGGAAATCTATCAAGCCTCCAAAAAAACAGGGAAATGTATTAGTGCTTCAAAAAAAAAAAAAAAAAAAAAAAACAGAAAAGTCAATTATAATCATTATTGTATTAATTGAACTTGTACAACGGAACACCGTAGAATGTAGTTGACTATATATCTCTCATTCTTTTATATAAGTAAAGTTTAAGTCTCATTTTGCTTTTTTACATATACATATGAGAAGTTTTATCTTTATTTTATGGAGTAGTAATATCTTTAATTATGAGAACCGACAGCTTATATCAAAATCCTATTATTGCTGTCAATATTTTCTATGTATTAATCGTGCTTATGGGTGTGACAATAACGTCATTTGATTAAATAATGTTTGATTTAGATAAGATGTAACAAAATCTTAAACCTGTTAAATTATTTTTAAATATTAAACATATTTGTGGGTTTGATAAAACTGTTAATTATTTGATTGAATAATACTTATATTTTTCATTTTAATCTGTAAAATCTCATGACAAGTGATATGCCGACATAGTCATGAAGTTTTATTCTGTAATACGTATCAATTTATGATCAAAATCGTGTATTCTAAAATCGGATTAGTCTATTTATAATACAAAGTGGATTAAATCTAGAAACCTTCTTCTATAAAAAGGAAAAAAAAGCCTAGAAACCTTAATTTTCAACTGTAGCTGGGTGATGGATTCACTGGTTAATGAGTCTTCTCCTGTGCATGTGATGCACGGTTCTACACCCAAATAACACATCTCTCACGGTTTAATGTGTGGGTCTTCCCCCCTCCTTGTATAGGTTCCCTCATTTTTTCTAGGGTGCTAATCTTGTATAGAAGCTACTCTTTAGGTTGCACGTAGAGTCAAATTTTATAGTTTCGATTGATCTCTGAACTTATTCCGGTATTAGGAAAAAGAAGAAAAACCTTATCTTTCGACTGCACGTCAACAATTTATGATTCTACATAGACCACTCATTAAAATTCAGAACACAATTCCTCCAAAATCTTTACCTGAACAAATCTACTCACCAAAATCATTATCCTGGTGTTACTTGTCATCATCAAATAATGCTAAAACCTGTTTGGACCACGTTCAATTAATTTTCAACTTTTCTTCCAGGATCCACTTCTACTTCAACATAACTACCAATCAGCATTACAATATGATATGACACTTTGCTTTATATTTTTCTACACGACACAAACTGTATCTAGATTAATTGCAGCTACCCACGTTACATTTCCATCACAGGTAAGCACTTCCTGCATATCAATTGCCAAAAACAGGTGGCCTGAAACACACCAAAAGCCTGGACATTGTTTTACTCTAGAGGCCAATGATATCTAGGCAGTTGCCTTGTCCTGGAAGCAACTTGACAGCTTAGCATGTATTGAAAATAACTTGACTTCTTGATATTTAGGTAATGTAACGCATCAAGACAAATGGATTTATATTCCGTAATCTAGTATGAGACTAGTTTAGAGGAAACTCGATAGTGATAAAAGTTGAATGCGTTTTCGTTTTTTGGCATTTAAATTTTTGTACAAGACAAAGACGTGGTTTAGTTCTGTCATATTCAGAGATTTATTAGGCTCCTGACTGGTTATTTTTTTGAAAAAAATGTTGGAAGAATTTTCTAGAGAAAACAGTATGTGTCCAGTTTTCTTGAGTAATAGCAATTTTTATGGGAATTTAAGCTATGGACAGATACTAAGTAAAGCTCTTGAATTTCGGAAAAATTAAAAAAAAAATTGAGGTCAGTTATATTTTGTATTAAAAAGTAAGCTTTTACATATACTAGTTTAAATTTCCAAAAATTAACAAGTGAAAGTTTTGTATCTGACAATTTAGTGGTGTGAAAATGGATAACATCTGACACGATTTTGTTACATGACTTAAGTAAAACGTGAAAGTAATTGAATTAGTTGAATTTTAATTGTGTCTTCAGGTCCAATTCATGTCCATATCCATTTGTCTGTCCTATATAAGTTGAATTCTTCAAACGGATTAAATTTGTATGTCTCGTATGTTTGTATAGTTAGGTGTATAGTTTATATATATGAATTAAAGGGACTGTAATATCAATGTTGAGACGTATTTTATCGGATAAAATGACATGACCTATCTTTTAAGTAAAATTATACGAATTCCTATATTAAACAACGTTGGGCGGGGGATAATTTGTCACATTTCGTATGTTTTTAAGAAAACAAGTATAATTAGGAGCTGTCCATTCACTTAGGTAAACATGAATATAAAATGTTAAGCCAGGTTTATACAGTACTTCAAACAATAATAATCTAATCAAATATACAAAAAATATAATAATTAGCACATTTACTCATAACTCACATAATGTCAATTTTTTTTCGATAATATATGAGTAGATTCTTTAGTCAAACTGTATATATAATGTTTAATCTTAATATATTTAGGTAGAGATTTCTTATAGTTTGATTGGAATAAATTTTTAGTTTGAACCATGTATGTAATGTTTAATCTCAATTAACACTTATAGACCCCTAGCATTAATAACCAGTTGAAGTTTAGTGAGAAAACTAAAAATTAATAATTGTATTAAACTGTATACCCCATAAATTTGGATTCTCTCATAAACTAAGGTTTTTTCACAATGAGGCACAATATTCAAAATTTTAAATTTAATCTTATCGTGATGAATTTTTTCTATGTAAAAAGTACACTCACCGTTGAGCTATAATCAAACATACAAGTCACTCTCACTCATGAATCGTATAAAAAAACTTAAATCTTAATGTTTTGACATTATATATAAATGGAATTCAAGATATTTGGATTAACCATTCATCTTATTTCACTCAACTTATAAAAATAAAGAATCCTGTACTTTCTTTTAAGAGGAATCCTTTATTTTTTATTTTGGTTTTTATAAAAGCAAATTATTTAGTTGGTTTATATTAAGATCTATGTGATTGATGGAGAGAGAAAACTAAAAATTAAAGCAATTGATAAAAGCGTATCTCGTAATTCTATATTAAATCTTTAATATATTAATCTTTAATTGGTCCCCACTAGGTTGTGTGGACATCACTAAGTCACCAAGAAGAGGGTTCTAATTCATTTAATAAATATAATTTAATTTAATGAGGCAAAAATTAGGTGTTGAGAGCAGATAACTATGACTAGTGGATTTCACGTCTCATATAAATCAAATCAAATTTTATATTTAGCCATATCCCATAAATTCTGATATAGACAAATAGAGTCAACTCTTATGGTGAAAGAAATATAAATCATCCTTTGTGAAGATTATAATAAAAGTTGCGTGTTTCACATGCCGCACTCATTTTTATAACCAAAATAAAACTCTTATAACATAAAATTTTATTATAACATGCACTCTACCTTGTAATTAAACAAAAATTCTCAAATATGCACGAATAAACTAAGATTAAACCTTCACAAAATAAAATTGATCTAATAATAACTCTATCCCATTTACACCATCAAATTGTGGACATTCGCCGTATTTTTATTCATAAATTTCGAATTAATTATACTACTTACACAATAAGATTCACACCTAAAGTTGAAAGATGGGGAAAATCCTTCATTAATTAAAAAGTATGCTTTCAGAGACACTTCCCAATACATTCATTTATTATTATTTTTTTTCTATCATTCAATTAAGATGTAATAAATAACTTTGATTAGAACCTTAATAATTTAAAAATTATAACGTATTGGTTATATAATTATTTTGAGGTTTTACTAACTTACAGGTTGCAAAAAACTATTTATTAATAACAACATTTGGATTGATTGTAATAGTAATTATTGAAAAATATCTAAAAGTTGTTATTGATGGACGACCTTATCCAACTAGTAAGATAATCAAACTCATTATTATCCAAGAGTTGTAGAGGGATCGTCTACGATAGTATCAATACACCTAAACTAATTACACTAAAATTGATTATTATATTTTATTATTTCTTATTACAACTAAATATATCTGATTACAATTAAATATAATAAATTTGATCAGACTTTTTTAGTTGTAATAAAATATAATATATATTATTACATAATAAATACATAATCATATATAATAAAATACAATCAATAATTCATTTATAGATATAAGATATATCGATAACCAAATGTATAGTAGAATGTGTCATATATATAATACTTTTATAATCAGATATATTTGATTTTAAAAGGTAAGTATTAATCAATCAAATTCATCAATTGCATTTGAATTAAATAAGAAAGAAAATTTATTGTAGAAAAAAGAATACAATGAATAAATTTAATTAGTTAATTTTTATTTTTTGAAATCAGATATACTTAATTATAAAAATTTTATATATTTAATTTGGGTGACACTAAAAATATTAATAATTGAAATTGTATTTTATATCTACTGCAAAAAGTAAACATTCCTACTTAAAAATAAAATTAAAAAAAAAATAAAAAATAGTGAACTTTTCAAAACAAGTGGAGTGGAAATAGACATGACCACGGTTCGGTTCGAACCGTGCGGTTCGAACCGAACCGTAACTGTAGAACCGGAACCAGAACATAAGGTTCCGATTCCGGTTCGGGTTCGGAACCGAACCGGAACCGTCACTGTAGCGGTTCCAGTTCCGGTTTTAACCCTAAAGGAACCGGAACCGTCGGTTCAAAGAACTGTGGAACCGGAACCGTCTTGAACTGGCGGTTCCGGTTCGGTTCCGGTTCTTAAATAAATATAAAAAAAAAACAAAAAAAATAGAAAAAAACAAGAACCAACCGTTAGGGCCAATTAAACAGTTCAATATGATCAAAAGGGAGGTCATTATTATAAAATATAAAAGTAGTTTTCGATTTATTTTTTTTTTTGTGTATAAAAGTAATTTTCGTTTGTGTATAGATTTATTTTTTTAATTTTAAAATATAGTTTAATATTTTAATTTTTAAATTTCAAATTGTTGTTTTAAAAAAGGTTCTAGAACCGGAACCGAAACCGTTATAGAACCGAAACCGGAACCGGAACCGGAACCAGAACCGTTACAGAACCGATGGTTCCAGAACCGAACCGGAACCGTTTTATTTCGGTTAAGGTTCCGGTTCTAGTTTTTTTAGAACCAGAACCGTCGGTTCGGAACCGGAACCGGAACCGAACCGAACCGTGGTCATGTCTAAGTGGAAAGCGGGCGTGGTAGCTGTCGATCAAATCATCGGGCCCACTCCAAAAAATGAAAAACAAAAGGAGTAAAATCGTATGAATCCCGTAAAAAGAGGGGCAAATTCAAGTCGTCTGAAAAAAAACTATAAATGAATGACAACCGAACAACAACTTCCACTACTTTTATCCACAAAACACCATAACCAACTTCTTCAACGATAATCTTCAACCACTCTACCCTGCTTCTTCGCTTTTTTTGACGCAACCCAAAAGCCAAAAAAAAGAAACATAATTCCGGCTCACGAACAGTGACACGCATGAGGTTTCTGTTGGAGCTGGTATCTTGTTGCCGGTGTCAGGAAAAGGCAAGTGTTGCGTCGTCGGACGCTTCTCCTCTGGAGAGGGAGGAGCATTATAAGAAGATAGAGGAGAGGAAGTCGCTGGTCGCCTCCGTCCGCCGGAGCTACTGCCGCAGGAGGCGGGGGAGGTTCGGGGGCGGTGGTGGGGTGGGGGCGGCTGCGGAGTGGAAGCCGTCGCTGCGTGCGATTTCGGAGGACAACGTTGTCATGGAGAAAGACAAAAGTAGTGAAACTGAAAGAGAGAGACTCACCAAGAGGAAAACTGATGGCCCCCACAAGGCCAGAGCTCGTGTTCGTAGCTATAGCCATGATTTCCGGTAATATTTTTGTTTCATTTTAAAATATTTTGTTTTGTTGAGTTTTGATTCTCCGAGGTTTCTGTTTGTCGTTGCAGTGATGTTCCTGTTATTTGAAGAGTTTTTTTTTTTTTTTTTTTTTAAGATTATATTGGGAGTAATTAGATGTCCTTTTAGCTTAATTTCAAATAATAATAATAAAAGTATTTCAAGCTACATATGAACTTACTAAAAATGCTAAGAAGGGTTTTTCTTGGTTTATTTTTATTTTTTATAAATTTTGGTAGTTTTTAGGGTTACATGTGAAGAGTAATAGCTAGGTTCACACTTGAATTAGTCTAAATGGGAATTTTTTCTCAGGCATTTGATAAATTTTATACATGTGAAATTCACTTCTAAAACACCTCAATCAATTCATTAAAAAAAAAAAAAATACCTCAATCAAACATTGAAATTTTTTTGGATTTTATGTTAATAATTATGGTAATACTCTGGTTGGATACTAAATATAGACTATTCTTTTTTCATTACATGAATGATATTAATTGTTTGGAATGGCCACTGACCTAATAGCAACAATTAGATCGTCCAAATCCAATATAATCCACTTTGAGAATAAGACAAAAGATAAAATACACTAATTTTTAATTTATAAAATAGCTTATGAAAAGATCCATGACATTGTTGAAACAGAATCTTAGTTAAATCCATGAACTAATGTTATTTGTGCTATTGTTTTATTGTTTTTTATTTATTTTTTTAATAGAGTTAGTGTTTTATGTGATTTTTTTGGATGATACAAACCACTTACTTTATAATTAATTGGGTGAAATGTCATGGTGTTTTTTTTTCCTAATATTTTTACAGGGAAAGTTCGATGCCAAATATTATTCCAGCATTCTCTCCAACTCCATTCATGTTTTGATGGCCTTCCACTTGATTTTCCAATCAGTCAAGAGACCGTGATTGGATTTACATGTCAATTAATGTACAAATGTAAAAAATGTTTAGGCAAAATAATCACGTCCTGTAAAGTTTCAGAGCATGATATGACAGGCATCACAGATTCACAAAGAGCAACTTGTCAACCAAGACCAAGTTGTCCTCTAAAGACAACAATCAAAGAGCAAGTTACTGTCACATTATGTATCTTATAATCAATAATCTCTCAAAAGGGTCTTTGGTTTTTGTGATAAAGCTGCCTATATGTTGTATTATAAGTTCACAGAAATTAAATCATATTTGTTCTTTCTAAAGATGGAGGTCCTCTTCAAGATGTAAATATGTATACATATAATTTTACATTTAATTTCTCAACCTTCTAATTCAACGAAGTACTTTTGGTGAATTTCTTAACACGTCAAGTGTGAAAGTTAAAACTCAGAATATCATGGTGTACTTGTCGATAATCAGGAAATTAATTAATTAATTTTTTTTTGAAGTACAGGAGATTAAAATCTTGTTTGTGACTGTTTGAGAGAATTCTTAGTAAGCATTTAAATGAGCTTTAATCCGGTATAAATATTTCGTTGTTGACTGTAAATCTCTTATCTAGAGAAATTTAGATGAAACAGTCTAAAATAGCCCACAATAAGGATATATTTTTTCAAGCACTAAAAACTTATTGAACTTTCAAATTAAAAACAAAAAGGTTATTGACCTTTATCTAAGAATAAAATATTTGATTCTTTTAATTCATGAATTGTAAATTGCTTATATAAATATTATAAAGAAACTTAAATGAAACGGTTTAAGGTAATTGAAAATGGGGATCTTTCTTTTCAAACACTGAATAAGCGTGAGCTTTCGAATTAGCACCGAAAACCTGATATGAATTATTTTTGATTGAGAATTATAGTTCATGAATAAAAAACCAAAAAAGACTAGGTTCTATGACTTTCATTTTAAACTATAACTGATGATACCAAAAACTCATTGTAGCACTTCAGTATTAGTACCAAAACTCACGCTTTGCATTTTTAGTATCATCCTACAGAATTTTCACCCTAGAACATACCCTTTATAATGCAATTTGATTCTTTTCCAGCCAAAATGTTTGATATTCATATCACACTGGTTTAACAAAGAGAATCCAAGAAATGACTCAAGGCTTTAAACTGAACCTAAATAACACTTTCAAGGCTTCAAACACCGCTCTAAACACCTTCACCTTCCTCCAATCCGGCCAGTGTGTCGTATAGCGCTTTATTTAATGTTTCCGGTAGGTAAAATCCTAATATTCCTCCCCCAATCGCGCACATTGCAAACACTGTAAATGGTATAGTACCCCCCAAGACCACCACAAATGGTGCCAATATTGCTCCCATTTGGGCTGCCTGTGTTGCACACCCAAGTGCTGCATTTCTCACCACTGTAGGGAACAACTCTGTAGTGTATATAAACAGCAAATTGTAAGTGCCAGCCATAGCAAATATTCCCAGAATCCCACAAACCATCCTCACCGTCTTCCATATCCCACCACTTCTCACCAAGGCACCTACCAAGCAAAATGTTCCACTGAACCACATTGTACCTATTAGCAATGGCTTCCTTCCAAATCTATCCAACAAAAGTGCCGTTATTAGGTATGCTGGCATTTCCGCCACTGCATTGAGGGCGACATTGAGGTAAAGGTTGGTTTCGAGGTTGACAACGTTTAAGCTGAGGCCGTAGTATACAACTGAGGCTAGGAAGTTAAGGGCTACTGCTAGCCACAAGCGTATCCGTGTAACTGGTGACCTAATCACATCTATGATAGAACCTGTTATTGCTTCTTTTGATTCCAATTCTTCCTTGTAACTCTGCTTACCATTTGAATCATTATTTTCTTCTTCATCAAGTGCAAGGACAACCCCGCTGGGCAAGTGTTTTCCATTAGACTTTGCGATACTATGCATGAGTTTCATGGCTTCATTCACTTTACCGCGAACCAGGTACCATCTAGGGGACTCGGGGATAAAAGGAAGAACAAGTACAACAAACAAAATGGAGGGTATGGAGGAAGCAATATAGAGTTCACGCCATGAACGAAAACAATAAGCAATGCCTGAGAGGAGGGCTATTCCTGTAGAGAAGAAGTAGAATGTAGACATGCCAGCAATACCACGCTTCGTTGGACCAACGGGTTCAGTGGCAAGTACGAAGGCGCAAAGGCCGACACCTCCGGTGCTGAAGCCAGTAAGCGCTCTAAGTAGGAGATAAATTAAGTAGTTTGGTGAAAATGCTGTTAAGCAACCAAAAATGGCATTCAGGATGCAAACCATCGTTAAAGAGCCTTTTCTTCCAAGTTTTGAGTCTGATAGATGGCCAAAGACTCCTGCACCTGAAAATTCACCCCAACAATTTCAGTCTTAAAACACATTTCCATGTACTGAAACTGGCACACAGTAATCCGTTAGCAACTTACAGTTTCATCTAATGACATGTTTTTGTTGGTTATTGGAATCTCATGAATATTTTTATATAAGTTTTCAATCGGCTTAATCCAATAAATTTGATTTATGTTCAGTAGCATGGTCTGACCTCACTCATGGGCTGGTCCTGAGGCAATTCTACAGTACTGACATCAAACGAGGTGGGCTGGCCCAAGCCGCTAACCTCTTTTTATTGAAATACCACCGTACCGTTGCAACTCGAAACTGGGACATGGTCAGACCGAATGAGCATATTAGATGATGTCAAGGCCACTACCTTATAAAACGCGTAAATTCATATAAAACTATTACTACTTGCTTCACCAGAAAACCTCACAATCTAGAAATCAGTTTTGTTATGATAAAGTAATACAAAGTAGAGCATTAGTAATATAAAGTAGAGGCGTAGAGCATGCGCAGTGTCATCCTTGGTAACTTTAGACACATTTGACATGCGCATTGACTGTAGGACCGTCTGGTCACATCATTGCTCTGCAAGGTGTGTCCGGATAGAAGATTTAAGAACTGGAAAATAAAAAGGTGAGTGGACCAAAACTAATTAAAAAGCAAAAGAGAGCCAAAAAAAGCCTTGCATGAACAAACAAAGCCTTTGTATTAAAAAAAAAAAGAAGAAAAAAAAGCCTTTTCTAGAAATCAGTTGTGCATCTTTCCAACAAGTGATCTTCATGTGACGCTACAGCTGCCTATTTGGCAGGCTCCAAGTGTGTATTAAAGTAAGGGATTTTTTTAACAATATTTGTATTTTTATTTAGTATTGCTACACAATTTGTTGAGATTCTTTTATTATTTTTCCCTTTTTATAAAATATATGAAAATACAATTTCTTTTTAAGGATCACTAATTACACAATTCAGATACCTATTTTAGTAATTAAGAAAACTATTCCTATCAATAAAGGATGAAAACTATTCATATAAAACTTATAAAATATATTTGATCTAAGCTGAATGAAAAGATACATAATTATGTATGGTAAGAGATAATGTCCGATTTAATGCCAATACAATTGAGCTACAAACAAAATCCCTTGCTGAAATGTGCATATATATTCTAATTCTGGAAATACAATTTGAGGAATACGATAAGCATAAGCATAGAGTGAAAATGAAAACACTACAATATAAGCACAAGAAGTCAAAAAAGGAAGAACGTAAAATAAAAATTGACTTTTGCTTACAAAGACATTTGACTCATTCAAAATGGCACAGAATATTCTCTCCCGATTCTCTTTCTCCCAATTGCATCTCATCACAAAATTAAATCAATCCTTATCCCCCTCACTCTCTCATAGTGGCCTAAACAAAACACGTGGTGCCAATAAGATCCGTGAAGAGCTAATCAAAGAGATAACGATAAGATTGATTCATCAATTATTATATAATCACACTTAAATTTTCAATGTATACATCCTGTGGACCTATGCGGTACCAGAATCAAACAAAACACCACTCTGAAACGCACCCCATTAACTATTTAAAATTTATATTCTATTTTCCAGTTGTACTACATTATTAGCTAATTAATTAATGGTATCCCTAATAAATCTCCAAGAGACAGGCGACAACACAGTCAAGATTCTTGGCTGGGTCGGGTTGTCATAAATCACAACAAGCCAAATATTCAAATACATTATTTCCTTTAGTCGAATCAAAGTGGATCACTCACCTGTCACACCCTACGTGATTTTAAATGAATAATAATAATTGTGACAATTAACGTTACATGAATCCTGAACCTGCTATGACTGATCAATGTCGTGAAATTATTAATTCCAGTCAACTTGTTCATTCTAAATGTGAATTTCATAATAATATCATGTTGGTACACATTATTATAGTTTATAATCTCAATGAGGGCATATATTTTTCAAATTTCATGTTTAGAACGAAAGAAAAAATAAAAATAAAGTGCGTAAGTAACTTACCGAGCATACAGCCACAGAAGAACAAGGCCTGAACAAGGCCTACTTTGTACTTGTCTTCACAAACGAGGCCCCACTGAGACACGGTGGAGGATTCAGCTCCACTAATCCACGACCAGGAACCCGGTTCGAACTGGCAGAAGTCCTTGGCGCCGGAGTGGCAGCCGGGTCCGGAGCAAGTCCAGTCCGGCTCCTGGTCGGCGAAGATCATGACCATGGTGTGGAAACCCTCGAGAGCCCAGGCGAGGCTGGTGAGGACGAAATGGCGGAGCTGCCAGGGACCGAACTCGCCGCAGTATCTCTGGAGCATGTCGTCTATGCGGAGCTTCTCCCGCTCGGTTTCTTTGGGTTGTGGTGGAGGCAGGAGGAGCGGTGATCGGAGGGAGGCTCCGTTGTCTGGAGGGGAAGCTGACGTGGACGTTGTCATGTTTTCCTTTTTGGGTTTTGCAAACATGTCTTTGGAGGAGGCCTCACATTAAAAAGGTGGTGGAGGATGTCTTAAAATTGAATTTCATCGGGGACGCAAGTTAAATAGTACCAATTAGGGTATTAATGTCATTTTGGGATCATCATAGAGTGTCGTCACGTCATCTGACACGTGCACGTGGCCTGTTATGCAGTCCTTGACTTTGTTTACCTCGCGCTGCCGTTTTGGAAAAAAGTTTCAACTTGTAAGGCGTTGGCAATATTTTTCTTTTTTTTGTTTTTTCAAATTGGTTTTGAGAAAGTTTTAATTGAATTGAAATTATATATATAGACAGGAAGTGGTAATTTGTTGATATTAATTGTAAACTGCATGTCGCCACTTGCCAATATTATAAAATGTGTGCGTATTAAAAATCTACTTTTATAATTCCAAGAGATGCATTAGGAATACATCAAATTTACTGAGTTTTTGCATTATTCAATAGAGTAACGACCCTTAAAATATTGTATGTACATCTTAACATGATTTATTTTTAAAAATTCAATATTATTCTCAAAACAAATTACTAAAAAAGATAAATAATTTATAACTATACACACAAATATTAATTATTTTCTCATGTATATGATAGAATATTTTTATTTTCTCAAATCCTTAACTTCTCTTTTAGATACTAATTTCAAATTTTAAACAAATTTTAAGGAAATAAATTAATTATAAAATATTGAGAATGATTTTGAAATACTAATTTCAAATATTAAATAATTTTTAAGGAAACAAATTAATTATAGAATATTGAGGATAAATAAAAATTATGATGAAATTATTGTATTTAGTTAAAAAGGAAAAAAAATAAAAAAAGGAAAACATATTTAAAAGAAAAAAAGAAGTTTGTTTTATTCCAAATACTCCAGAAAAAATCACTAATTATTCTAAATCTTTCATAATAATCAATTCAAACTTCTTTTCTTCGTAATATTATACATTCATTTAATCGAGATAAAAAATTACACATTGATCAATTAATCAAAAACTTGATTAAATGCTATCATATAACTTATAAAATTAAACCCAATAAAAAATTAAATGGATATAAAACTCCTTATACTTTTTTCAAACTTTAACTTCTCTAATTTTTTTTTTCAAATATCATTTTTTTAAAGAATACAAATTAATTGTAAAGTGTGAAGAATAATTTAAAACATCTTAAGAAATTAATTGTAGAATGATAAGTTTTAAATTGATTATTATTAAAAGAAAATCATAATCTACTTGCCCTGTCTGTTGAGAAAAAAATCTTAAAACTTTAATAAAATTAATTAGATAATAAAATAAATATTGGGGGTTGTGCTTATAAAAATATAATATAAAAACATTAGAAGGATAATATTGATATTAATGAGGGTTTATTTATAAATTAAAGACTTTTCATGATTTTGATGAAGTGTACTTATGAAAGGTTTGTACATATAATTTATTATGAGGGGTGCAAATATCGCCATCTTAGGGTTTATGCATTAAAAATTTGTAATTATGTAAACGGTTTTAATAAATATTAATAAAATATTTATTTTATTCGATTTATATTTTTACAAAAATTATATATATCATGAAAAATATCATTGGTTATTGATACAATTTCAAACTAAATATATAAGTGTTATATACAAATGAATTTAGTTTGAGATAAGTAATCTAAAAAGTCCGTAGAAAGCAAACGAAGTTGGGTACTTTATTTGTAATAAATCTACAGTTATGGTCAATTTCGTATTCGATATAATAATCTTATCTAAGACTATTCATATAGTGATATGGAAATTGAGGTACATTATATAATAAAAATTATATAGGACTGGATCACGATAAACATGAGTCTTTAATTAATATCCGTTAAACTTAGAGATTTATATTTATCAACCAGATGATCATATATGAATTGATATTAATCCTTAGTGTATTATGAACTCCTGCTTGTTGAGTTATATCTTTTAATTTACATAGGTGACATCCATGTATATGCTCGATCAATAACTTTGTACTTTGGGGATATGATTTAGTAAGTGACTGGAAACATTCTACATAATAGTAGAATTCACTCATTCTTACAAGAAGTAGATAAGTGGTTATCTTAAAGGTTTATTCAGGTTTTGAACAATAAGAACGTTTAACTTTCTGTTTATATGTGAAACAGAAAAATAAATTTATAAATTGTTATAGATATATTGTTTATTAGAGAGTAATGGTACTTAAAGATTAAGAAATAATTAGAGGGGTAAAACAAACATTATATTATTCGTTAAACTTAGAGATTTATATTTATCGATAAAATAATTATATACGAATTGATCTTAATCCTAAGTATATTATGAACTCTTACTTGTTGAGTTATATTCTTTAATTTACATTGACGGAACCCTTCCTGAATCCCTCCTCTGGACCCGAGAAAGACCCCGTAGCACCCTGTCAGAACTCCAACGAACCCTAACTTTGGTCCGAAGAAATCCCGTCAGAGCACCGAAACTTTCTTTAATCTTCTTTTTTAAACTCGTTTACTAGGTGGCAGAGGTACAAATTTTTCGCTTTTCTATTGAAAATCCGGCAGCATGCCTTCTGTTTTCTAAACTATGCCACCCTGCAAGTTTCAAATACAGTTTATAAAAACACTTCTATGAAATTCATTTCTCAACTTCCAGAGCCTCCGGCTCATTTTTTTTACAACACAACCACAACCAAATAATTAAAATCAGAAAATTGATTCATATAAAATTTTAATAAAATATTTTTAACTAATACATCCACAATTCTTTAAAACACTTACAACTATATATATAAACATATACATGATCAAAATAACCCCATATATACATGTATTAGGTATCGTCCTATACGTCCGCCTGTACGTCTGACTGAATCTCGTCGGCTGGATGACTAGCTCCTGCATCTGTGGGAGAATTTTTAAGAAAAACATTTAAAGAAAAACGTGAGTATAACTCAATGAGTGGTAGTAACTTTTAAACTAAAACTCATTTCTACACTTAAATTTCTCCCAAAAACAGTTTAATAAAACTAAAGTATTTTTCTAAAATACATTCTAAAACTCATTTAAAACTGCTTTTGAATCTCGTTCTAAATTTCTTTCTAAAACTTTATGAAATTTTTTCTTAAAAGTATTTTCTTAAAATCTTTTCTGGTGCTCACCTGAATGGTAACCCAGAGAATATCTACTCCTGACGTGGTAGCATATAAACTCTAGCTAACCACTAGGAGTGGGAAAAACTGCTTTTAAATCTTGTTTTAAATTTCTTTCTAAAACTTTCTGAAATCTTTTCTCAAACTCTTTTCTTAAAATCTTTTCTAGTGCTCGCCTGAATGGTAACCCAGGGAATATCTACTCCTGGCGTGGTAGCATATAAACTCTAGCTAACCACTAGGAGTGGGGATCTACCATGTGTAGTCGCCGAAAGCGGGCCCACGTTACGGACCGACTACACTACCCTATACGTGCATACGGATCACTTATACCTCGCTCACACATGAGTCGACTAGACTCAAATCTCACTAACTGACTTCCTCTCATCTACCGTATCACGCATAGGGTATTCGGCCGGGTACTAAACTGGGGCTAGGGTAAACCATAGGCTATTAAAATTTCTTTTTCTTAATATACTAAAATATTCTAAATCTTAAGGCAATAAGCCTAAAATCTTTAATTCTAGCATATTTTCATCAATAAATTCTCATATAAATAAATAAATAAATATTAAACTAAAATCTTTATGCTAGAATTAAAATATAAATTCAATTAATAAAAGAATAACTATTTATACTAAATTATTTTAACTTTAACATAAACTTTAAGACAATATAAATTTTAAAAACGTATAGTTCCACTCACTACACATCCTCGGATAAAATCCGATTCTCCTCCGTATGCCTCCGGAAGTCTCCGCTTTTACCCTAAAACATCAAATATCCATTTAGGGTCACTTAACTCATTCAAATAATATTTAAAATCAATAAAAATCCAATTATCTCTATTTATATCCTTTAGAGCCTAAACTTTTGGATATAAATTTCTATTCAACCGGGATTTTCGAAATCCGTTTTCTCTACATGAATTCTACTTATTCTTTCCTAAGAATACCTTAGAATACTTAATCTCATCGTCGGAAACTCGGAACCAAATTCAACCGGATTTGCTTACTAACGAAAACTACTTTTCGCTTCGGACTTCCGACAACTTCAAAAATCAATCCTCTAGTGTTCTAACACCCAACTATGATTAAATAAACTGTTTCGAACGTTAAACGAACGTATTTCGAAGGTTTTCAGAAACCACCCTTCAATTCATCCGTTTAGCTCCGAAATAGATCCTAAACTTTTCGTTTTCGAAATCTAACTTCAAAAGATTATTCCTTAACCTCTAAAACATCAATCTAATGCTTTAAAATCGAAAACGGGATCAAATTCCATAAAAAAACCCATTTTTCTCTACGACTTCCCTCTCTCGTTTTATCTGTTTTTCTTCCACCAAATCACTCCAAAATCATATCAAAATCATCTTCACATATCCCTCTTATTATCCCTAATCTCTGATTCGAAAATAAACGAAAGAATAAAAATGAGTTTCATATAAACACCAAACTTTAAACTGAAATAACTCACCAAATAGGCAACCGTTTTGCTTCAAATTTGTTGGGTTAGCTAGAGGAGATGACGAGGAACAACTTTCGTGAAGAAACCGCATCGAAAATCGGATCGGATCTCCTTCCTCTTCTCTCTCTCTCTCTCGGCGCACACACGAAATTCTCTCTCTCTCCACTCTCGGCTTTTCTCTCCTCTCACCCGAATTCTCACTCTCTGTTTTCTCTCTTCTCTCTCTCTTTTCTCTTTTAAATTTACGGCCACACTTTTGTCTCAAATGAGACAAATCATATAAATATATATTTTAATGCTCATTTACTATAAAATCCCTCAAGAAAATCTCATTTAATAACCTCAAACTTTCACTAATCTCACTAGTGCCCAAAATAAATGATTTTATATTCTATTGGTCCACTTGTCTTATTTTCATCCACTTATTTTTCCAACCAATCTATGGATGACACATGGCACAACCCTAGCCACTACTTTTCAAAAACACTTATCTATTTTCTTATTGGTTGAATTCTGTGAGCTCACCTCGCTTGATTAACACGTAATTCACGCCTAATGACTTTGTAATCGTACCGGGGTCAGCCAAACGATATCCGACTTGCGATATGAAAATCTAATAAGCCTCAAATAACACTACTGGAGGCCTATGATTTGAACGTAACTCAATTCGAAGATTTCTAATACCGTAAAATAATAAATCTGGGTGAACGCTTACACTTGGTGAATTCTCATTTCAATATCAATACCTAATTCTTCTGAAAAATATTCCACAAATATTCTACACACATCTTATGGCCAATTCGACTTTATAAACTTCAATTTAGGTCTGATACCTCTCATATATACTTGATAAAGGAAATGTTCCTAACCGAAATCTGATCGAATCAACCGATATCTTTTTATACGTATCTATAGCTTAAAAACTCGATTTTTACGCTCATTCTCATTAACTCATTCTCATTCACTTGGGTTACACTCCTTGAAACTTCTGCATATCATTCTCATGCTTGATCCATGAATACTTAACTTAAAATGTCCATTTTGCCCTTTTTATGATATCATTTCACTTTGATCGAAAAATATTCTGAAAATATTCCATGGTCATCTAATCTTCAAATTGACCATGAAATACTCTAATTGGATGTCTTATCTATCAATCTCATGCTTCGAAAAAAATTCAATTGGATTTAAACTCATTAAAACCTATTACTCTCTCAAAAGGACAATATCGTAATTTTCTTCGGATCGCTTAAAACTGATTCAACTGGTCTTCTTTTTGATCCGTTTCTGTTTCTCTATACTTTCATACTATTTTCAGACCTTTTCAACCCTTAAGGTCAATTTTCAAAAATTTTACTATTCATTCAAAAATTTATGTCCGAAAAATACTATTCATCGAAAACTTTCGTTTCTCATCGAATCTTAATTCATGATCCTGAACAATATAACCGGGTCCAAATTCGATCTTAAACACAAACTTTTGGATCTTTTCTTGAAAAATCACTATTCATCTGGATCCGAATACTGTTCACTGAAAATTATCATTTCTTCCTAACACGATACTCAGGGCCTTATAAATATAATCGAATTCTAACTAGACCTCTTGTATTCGTTCTAGACTATTTATTCTTTATCTGATCGTCGAAAATGAATTCTCTAAGGAAACTAGGATCGGGGTCTATCATACATGGGTAAGATCGGTGTAGATACCCAATCAATAACTTTGTACTTTGGGAATACGATTTAGTAAATAGTTGAGAATATTCTATACAATAGTGGAATCTACTCATTTTTACGAAAAGTAGATAAATAGTTCCCTTAAGAATTGATTAAGGTATTGAATCATAAGAACGCTCAACTTTTTGTTCATATGTGAAATAGAAAGATAAATTCATAAGTTGTTATGGATATATTGTTCATTAATCAATGATATTTATGGATCAAGAAATAATTAGATAGGTAAAACGGACATTATGACTTAGCTCTAATTATAAACTATTTGTGAATGATCAAATCATATGTAGTGATTAATGGACACTGAAAATTTCAGATTGTATAAAAATATCTGTAGTTTTGAAAGTGTCATCTTAGGTTTTTAGTATAACTCGAAGATTAATAATAGTGAATTATTTAATTAAAAAGTTTAATTAATAATTCCGATATTATTAGAGTTCAAAATTGTAAATCCATCAAGTCCTCTTAATAGCTCATTTTACTATAAGAAATTTGTACATAGAATATTATAATTGGACCGTCCAATAACAACTCTTACGTAAGTAGCAAAATTTGTGTTCACTTGGTATTTGAATAATATTGATTATTCAAATTATTTAATAATTAATTATGAATTAATTATTTAATTGATTTATTGAGAAACCTTGAATTCGATTGTCAGTAGTGACTTTGGTATAAATTAATTATGAATTAATTTATTAGAGGTCATGAGTTTGATTTTAAAATATAACATAAATTAATTTTGAATTAATTATGTTATAGGGAAAAAAATTTAATTTTAATAAACATAAAGTTTAATATTAATTTTGATTAATAAAAACTTTAATTGATTGAGTATAAATAGAAAACAAATAGTTTTCTTTTCATGATGGAAGTTGATTTTTTTGGTTTTGCTGTACGTTCTTTGGAATAGAAAAAATTTTTTTTTTCTATAACATAATAAAAAGAAAAAGAATCAATATATTTATTCTTTATATAACCAAAATAAAAACTTACCTCTTACAAATATCGTTCATTCTTTTTAGAAGAGAAATCAATAGAAAGTGAGCACAATTTTATATAATTGTGCTAAGTCACTTATTTTTTGGTATAGAGACATATCAAGGAAGGTAAGATAATAAACAATCCATAAAGATTAATAAAAAAAGGTAAAAATGTTATTTTTATTTTTTTATATTATTTCATTTTATTGTTTTATGGATATAAGGTTCTTGAGTTTTATAAAAAATTTTAAAACTCAGTGTTTTATAAATTTTTATTTTTTTATAAAAATAATTGTTGTTTTTTCCCTTCGCACCACTCTCTTTAATATTCTAAAACAGCCCTTTTAACATTTGTATATTCTTTCTTTCCATAAAATAAAAAAGGAAACACAAGACATTTGTATACTCTTCATAAATTTAATTTTTTTTAGCAACTATACATCGATATCTCCTCGTTTTTGTTTCTTGCTCTTCTAGTTTTTAAGTGCTTATGTATCATGTAACTTACCGTTTTTTAGCTCTATCTTTCTAGTTTATTATTAGGCTAGAAAAAACGAACTAAGTCTACAAAACCAACATTAACGAGGGTAGGATACGAGTCTACATGCGAGTCTTTATCAAACTCTCTTTGTATAGTCTCTATTCGTTTATGTTTTGTTGAAAAAAAAAAAAAACCTGAACTTCTATTAGACTGCTCTTTGTATAGCCCCTACTAATTTTCTTTTCAAAAGGGATAAAATTGATAAGTACATATAGACGATAAAGAAAGCTTAGAAAAATGTCAAAAGAGCATGATAATTATTATTCTCTTTTGACATTTTTTAAAGTTTTCATTATCTTTTATATATTCTTATCATTTTTATTCCTTTGTTCATATTTTTTTTTTCTATTGTACTACTTGAAGGGCTCTCTAGAATGTTTCTTCCACTTAATAATAAATTTTGAGTTTAATTTTTTTATGTGATTAATTTATATTAAAATCCAATTTCCATTGTTTTTTCGGTTGGTTCTTCAGGCTCTAATTTATAGTTGATGGATGAGTGAAAAGTCATTTTCTAAATTTTACTAATTAATTTAGTTTGCCCTTAAAATTAAGTAATCTTTTTTTGATAGATACCTATCGGCAAAAAATTTTTTCGTGAAAAATTTTTGACCCCAAATTGCAACATTAGATGGTCCTATATATGAGAGAAAAAAAGAGAGAATTTTTATGGTCAGTATCTTCTAATTTTAAAAATTTAAAACGAACCAATCAAATTCATCAATTGCATTCTCTTTTCTAAAACAAAATTTCTCTCTGTTCAATTCAAATGTTATAGATGAATTTAATTGATTCATCCTAACTTTTTAAAGTTATGAGACATTGATAATAAAAGTTATATATATATATATATTTATATGTAGAATGCTTTTATAATTAGATATATCTAATTTTAAAAAATAAAAATTAACCAATCAAATTCATCAATTATATTTGAATTAAATAGAAGAGAGAATTTATTTTAGAAGAGAGAATGCAATGGATGAATTTGATTGGTTAATCCTTCTTTTTAAAATTAAGTATATCTGATTACAAAAGACATATATGTTTATATATATATATATATATATATTTTTTTTTGTTTAATAAATTTTTCATGAGATTTGAGAATCATCACCACTACACTGAGCTCATTTACGCCTTGCAAATCTATTAGACATTACCTTGACGGGCGGACCAAGTCCAACTTTGATCCATTACTAGTTTCTTTCCTTTGGTCCAATTTATTGTCCAAGCCCAAGCTCAATCTAAATACCATAAAATCCAATAAACTAGCTAACCAAAATTAATAAATAGATAAACAATTAAAGATAATCAACCTTATATTAGACGTGATTGCACACGGGTGAAATTCAATACCAAAAGTAAAAACTCAAGTAATATTATTTCTGACCGTTAATAAAAAATTAGTCATTTTTAATTTATTTTCCAGCTTTACGTACAATTATACATATTTTAATTTATGTTAAATATTTTAACTTGAATCTTGATTAAAATATATACACATATAACGTTGTTTAAATTTAAGTGCGATTGGATCTCTCTTAGCTTAAATAGTCTCATTGTGACAAGCTATTGAGTTTGTCACATAATTTGGATATGCACTTTTTTTTTTTAAATATCTTTATTTTATTTATTTAATTTTTTTATATAAAATATTAAATACATATATTATTCTGAAAATTAATTTATTATAACTTATTAAAATATTGTTAAAATTATAAGCTCTTTAAAGATCAATTATAAATTAAATGTTATTTTGTTTAAAATTAATTTTGAATAGTTATATTTACTTTAAAAAATAATTTAAATATTTTATCTTATTCAAAAATTAAAATAATGAATTTTTAACAAAATTTAATTTGATTTGAAAGTATTTAAAATAATTTCACATTGTCGAAGTCATTTAAAGTAGTTTTATTTTATTAAAACTTGAATTTAATTAAATTTATACTAATAAAGTTTTCATTATATAAAACAATACATAATTATTTGTTTTTTTTATCCATTCCACTACTACAACAAAAAATAGACTACTATTTTTAGTCTAAATTCATATTGCATTAAACATATCACAATCACACTCATATCCAATTCAATCCTTATATAATAGTCCAGCAAAGGAAGGACAATTTTTACATTACTAGTAAGAGAAATTTTTTTTTTTCAAAATGTAAAAAGTTGCTAAAAGTTTAAAAATTATTCTATTTAGGACATTTGCAAAAAATTAGTGATAGGACTCGATTTAGATTCCTCTAACGAATCAAGCAATCCTGCTGAACATTCCACGAAATCCTTCTATAGTCTAACTAGCAAGACCCAAAAGAATGCCGCGGAGCGAACCCTTAACTTTTAATATTTTCTAATTCCAATATAAAATTTTTAAGAATCTATATTGTATATGTAAATGATCCTTAAATACTTATATATATATATATATATATATAATAACTTAACACATCACTATAAATATAATAAGTTTTACAGTCCAAAATATGCATATGCACATGATCCAAATATACATAAAAATGATTTCACAGTAATGTTAATCGTCTTCTGCTCACCTAATCTAAAAGAGGAGAACATGTACCCAGATCACTTTTTCCTGCACCTGTGGAGGTTTTTGTAACATAAAACCAAAAATATAGTGAGCTAAAGAAGTTAAGTGAATGTGTAAGCTTTTCTATTTAAACTATTCTTTAGAAAATCAACATCCTAAAAACATTTAAAAAGCATTTTTGTCTAAAATGTTTTCATTTCTAAAAACTTGTGGTTTATAAACATATTATGAAGTTTCAAAAGCTCATACTAAATTAAATTTATAGATTTTCAAGTATGGCTAAAACATTTTCTTTCTAAAATCCACTTTTAGTGGTATGTTTTTCTTTCTAAAAATGTACTAATGGGAACCTAAGGGAAGCTATAATCACATGGTGACTAATCTAGTGCCGCTTAATGTGAGGTCACGTGGCGTAAAGTTAGCATCGCATACTGTTACAAAACTACAAAGATATCTCACTACTACGCAGTGGAACTATATATCACACATGCATAGTGAGATAATACCCCACGCGTGTAGAGAGTGACACGACAGACACGATAGACTCAATCCCTTTCCGATGTTAGTGACACGCCCTCCTAACACTTGATATACAATGCGAGGTATACCGGCAGAGTCTGAATATATTAAGTCTATAAACTAGGGTAATTCACTAGCCTTTGAAAACTGTTTCTTTCCATAATTCAAATTGAATTCTTTTTCCATCTATAAGCATAAAAATGTACTAACATGTTGCATGTCATTTCATACATAAACTATTTTTTTTTTCATGCTAGAATATAAAATCATTTATAAAATAAAAACGATTAATGAAAATCTATAAAATACTTGCAATGTAAACTAAAATGTATTTAATATTAATAAATTATTTTCACACTCACAACTTGCTTCCCAATTCACTAATAACCGCTCTTCCGTGCTGTAATACCCTCTCTCAAGGTTATTACTGTATATAGGTACGGAATGATGTAATGTACTGATGTACCCTCGTGGGTGAAATAATAAAAGGATTTTAGTAGTAAAATTTGATATTTGTAGAATTTTCGAAAGAATCAGGAATAAATTTAAATCATAAAAAGTTAAGGAGCAAAGGAGGAAATAAAAGATTTTTCTAGAAGAGTAGCAAAATTATAAATAAAGTGAAATGTCAAGGGCATAGTGGAAAGTAAAGAATTTTCTAGAGATAGGTAAAATCATAAATTTAAGGAAGTTTAAAGGTAAAAGTTGAGCTTGATCCACGCCTATAAATAGGTATGTGTGGTGAGAGTTACAGTGAAAAGAGAGAAAGAGTGAAAGTTGAGAAAAATCTAAAGAGGAGAGAGGTTGACGCTGTCGACAGAGCAAATGGAGGCAGATTAGTAGCCGCATCAAGCAATTTCTATTGTTTGTGAAAGGCGATCAGGCTACTGGAAGGTGAAGAACAGATTTGGGAACCATATTTGTTAAGAATCAAGAGATCTGTAGTTGAAGCAGCGAGCAGCGAAAAGGTAAGGCAATAGGTCAAGGAGGAATCTGGTAAGTAAAGTAGCTGCGATTTAATATGGATTTGTAAGAGTTTGTTGGTTTATTAGAGTGATTTGGCTTCCATCGCAAACCTGTTTGTGGTTGCAACTTATAAATTGTGAAGAAAACTAGTGAAATGTAGTTAAGTATATTTGTGTGAAATTTAATTGAGGTTGAGGGATGTACTGATGATTGTGTGTGTGTAAAACTTGGAAAATAAGTGTTAAAAGTAAGTATGCGTGAGCTAGGGTAGGAGCTCACGAGGTGTGAGCTGGAGGATGCCTACAGCTCATTTTCAGCACTAGTTGAGTTGGTCTGAAGTGCGAGCTCACAAAGAGAGAGTTAAGTGATTTTGCCACCTGTTATAATGTCTGTCCGAGTTGGACTAAGGCAGTTGTTTGTAAGGGTAAGCTGGTCAAAGGCAGGAGACTGCCAAAGGTGTGTTGAGCGAGCTCAGTAAGATGATTAATGCTTACAATTTGGGTTGAGCTGGGTGACGTAGGAACTTGTATAGGATGAACTGAGTGAGCTAGGGTATGAGCTCGCAGCTCGAGCTGGACTAACAGTACTATAGTCTATAGTAGCTTGGGTGCAATTATAGAGACAATAGAAATGACTTGGAATTAAAATGTTCTGCGAGCTAAGTAGAGATTTTAATTGTGATTAAGTGTAGGTGAGGAGACGAGCTGAAAGGAGGCCGTTGAAGTAGAAGAGACTCAAGTAAATTGGGAAGCAAGCAGTGAGTGTGAAAATAATTTTTACTTTATTTTAGCAAATTTTTTTATTTTCACTATTTGTTCTTTTAGTTTATAAATGATTTATGTTTTAGCATAAAAAGAAATAGTTATTTATACATTGATATGCAATATTTAGCACACTTTATACTTATAGAATAAAAAGGAAATTTATTTGAATTATAAAAAGAGAGAAAAAGGTTTTCAAAGTTAGTGGACGATCCGAGCTTTTATAGATAGACCTTCTAGCATTAGATTCAATTGGTATACCTCGCAGTATATGACAAGTGTTAAGAAGGCATGTCCTAATAACATCAGGAGGATCGAGTCTGTCGTGTTTATTGAGTCGCCCTCTACACTTGTAGGGTATTATCTCGTTACACAGTATGTGATGGTAGTGTCGCTATATAGTAGCGGGATGTCTTTGTAGCTTTATCACGATGAGCAATATTAGCTTTTACGCCACACTGAAGGGAGCTAGTTTGGCCGCTCATGTGGTTGTAGCTTCTCTTGTGGAACCTTGAATTTTCTCTTTTTCATGATAAATGAGGTCATATGGATGAATAGTGACATTTATGGATGAATAGTAAAGTGAGGTGAATAGTGATTTTACGGAGAGCCAAAAAGGTAGAATGACTTTTAAGAATCACCAAGGCTACTATAAGTATGTAGGAAGTCCAAAAATAAGCCCCGATGAATTTTAAAAGGATTTCGAAAAAATTACGAAAAAGCCGAATTCGGGCGTTCCGAAAAGTTCAAATTAAAAGAAATAAGAAAAGATAGATATGTAGAGTAAGGAAACCATGGAAATGTGACATGTGACATAAGAGATAAGGATGAGGACAAGTGTCAAACTTTCATGGATGACATTTTAGTGAATTTGACTAACTTTAAGGAGCAAGATTGATATTATGATGTTGTTTAAGGGCAAAATTATCTTTGATTGTCCAAATATATAAATAAGATGCATGAAATGAAATTGAAACAAGAAGAAATCGAGCAAGCAAAGAACGAAACCGATATAAAAGAAAAGAGAGAGTCGTGAGAGGA
Organism: Dimocarpus longan; assembly: GCA_022984855.1. Classification (NCBI taxonomy): domain Eukaryota; kingdom Viridiplantae; phylum Streptophyta; class Magnoliopsida; order Sapindales; family Sapindaceae; genus Dimocarpus; species Dimocarpus longan. The sequence continues at coordinate 17,728,138 of CM041014.1, forward strand.
GGAGAAGAAGACCAAAGAAGGAATGAAGAAGAGAAGGAGAAGAAGCCAAGAATTCTAGTGGGTTTTCATCCTCTCTCACTCTAGTTTCCACCCACAAATAATCAAGAAGAGTTGGAGAAGAATTGGTGAGTGAAATGAATTTATTTTGATATTATTTGATAATAGTTTTCATCAGTTTTTGAGGATTGATGATATGGTGGTTAATAGATGAAAATTTTGGCTTGAATAGAGGTGGATTTATCACCAAACTAAGGTTGGAAGTGGCAAAGTGGTGTGAATCCCATATTTATCAAGGGTTTTGGTAAGTTAAAGTTATGAGTTTTTGGTGATAGGTTGAATGCAATTTATTTGAATTGATTTTTAGGTGTTGAATGAGTTTTGACGTATTTTGAGTGTGATTGATGTTGTTGGAAATGAAAAATGAAAAATGATGTGTGTTAATATGGTTGGCCAAGGGGCTTTGTGGTGGTAATTTTGTAGCTTTTTTATTTTTGATGAATTTATATGAAAGTCTAAATGAATTTGAGTTAGTTTGTGTGAAGAAAAAGAAAAAGAATTGATTGAAAAGCTTGGTGATGAATTTGGTTAGTATAGGAGTTTTTATGTATTGAGTTGAATTTGGAAGAGTGAGATTGTTTTGGTGATGTTTTATGTGGTTTTTAATTGCATGGAATTGAGTTTATGGAAGGAAAATAAAGTTGGAATTAATTGGATGTGAATTTGGGTATAACTTAAATATTAAGCCCAAAGTTTAATTAAATTGTTTTGGTGAATTTTATATGATGGTATAGATGTTTTTAGGTGTGTTTGAATGAAAGAAGTGGTTAGGAAATAAAGTAAATATGAAATTCCAAGATTTGATTTGAATTTGGAAAGATTTAGCATACTAAAATAAGTATGTGTAATTAAATTTAAGTGGAGTAGTTTTATTTTCAAGTGAAATGAGTATGTGATAGACTCTTAATTAAATGGTGAATTTTAGGCGTTGAATAAATTGAAGAATCAAGAAGGGAAGGTGAAGAACAAGTTTCCAAAGTGTGCGCAGGTGAGTGTCTAAGTCTTTTTTTCAAGTGTTTATTTCATCAAATTTAATATGTTATAATGGTTTTATAAATATCAAATGATTTGAGGATGTGAATTGATCTTTATACAATTGTTAGTTTGTGAACATGTTATATAAATGTTTGATTATGACAAAAAAATTTACATACAGTCTCATAGAATTTTTTGAAATTGATTTTATGCCATGCAAGATAATATTTTTAGGTGATTAAAAGTATTGAATAAAATCTTGATTGATTTGAGAATGATATAAAAATTTATATTTTCCAATGCTAATGGATTGCCCTATATGTTATGATATGGAATTGACGGATATGAGTTTATATATGTATGATTAGACCCGGTCGGAATACCCCTAGGTATATGACAAGTATTGGGAGGGCACATTACTAACTTTGGGGGGGATTAAGTTCGTCTATCGAGTCATGTCGCCGTCTATGCGTAAGGGGTATTATCCCACTCACACTTGCGATGTAGAAAATTTTGCTGCATGTTTATGGGATGTCTTATGTTATCTTATATTACTATCACGGTGAGCGTCACCAATGAATCGCCATAGCTCACATGATTATGTTATGAGAATTCTAGGGTCCCATTGATAGAATTTCAGTAAATTATGGAAATACTTTTGAAATGCAAAATTTATAAAAGTTATTAATTTCCTGTTGTATTATTATTTATGCACCCATACTAAACTATTATAATTTTCCATGAATAAATTTATATTTTAAATATTAGTTGCAAAATAATTAAAGATTTTTATGGAAATTTCAAAAATATTTATAAAAAAAATATTTCTTTTAAATATTTTCGAAAGATACGACTTTAGAAATGAGATATTTAAATCGAAAATTATAGCACTCACTGAGTTCTTGAAGCTCACTATTTTGTAATTTTTTTTTTTTTGTTTAAAACCTTCCCAGGTGCAAGTACTAGTGGCCGGGATGCTTGCTTCCCTCCTTCGGATCAAGTGGACTGAAGAAAATAAATTCTATGAAGTCACCATATTAGCGATGCATAAATGAAATCTATGTTTTGGTATATTATTATTTTGGGCATGTAAATATGAATTGAATTTATTATTTTGGATTTATATAAGTTTTATAAATATTAATTTGGATTTTTAATCCTTATGATTTGGCAAATGGGGATTGTATAAAGTTTCGATTGTGAATGATTTTTAATTATGTTTGAATTAAAAATTATTGTGGCTAGGATTTGCCATTAAAATAGACCGGAGGACCAATGGAAGTTGTGAAGTTCGTTTGAAAATATTTGAAGTGTTTTTATTTTCTCTACAGGTGAATTGAAATTTTTGGAACATCCAAAAAACGCTTAAAATGCTGTCAAAAGTTTTAGAAAATTTTAAGTTAAGAAAAAAATAAATTTTGAAATATTAAGTTATAAGTTTATGAAAAAGTTTTTAAGTTTTGGGCTTCACTCCTTAGATTCTCTTTTGAAAATTGGGAATTAAAATCTAGAAGGATTTTAAGGGGTGCTAAACAGGCATCTAGGTCCTATTAAGGAAAGCTGGGGCGGGTCTTGTCATCTCTTGGGTCCCCATTAGAGTATTTTCTTAGAAAAGAAAAACATACATGAAAAGCAGATTTTAAAAAGAAAATGTTTTTGAAATATGAAACTTTTTAACCTTTTATGAACTTAAATTAGAATGAGCTTTTGAAACCTTGTAGAAATTTTATAAAACGCAAGCTTTTAGAAATAAAATTATTTTAAAGAAAAATATTTTTAAAATGTTTTCGGGAGGTAATTTATTAAAATCATTTCAAATATATAAACGCATCCACTCACTGAGCTTTTGTAACTCATAATGTTTTTGGTTTTATGTTCAAAAACCTCCCATGTGCAGGAACAAGGGATCCGGGTACCAGTGTGCCTTATTCAGATTAGGTGAGATAGACGACCGATGATGCTGCACAGTTACCTTTACAAATATTGTAACATTTGCATTCATCACCTGTTTATGCATATTTTATTTGTGAATAGATTTGTAGAACTTTTATATTAATCTGATGCATACACGTTTTAGTTACTTAATTACTTATGACGATGCTTTTGATTATGAATTGAGAATTTGTTTCAAAACTTGAAATGAGATTTCAAGGAGTATTATTTAAATGTTTGGCAATTTAATAATAGTTAAGGGTTCGCTTTATGACATCTTTTCGGGTTTGGTTAGTTAGATTTCGAAAGAGTTTCGTAAGGTGCTCGGTAGGATCGTCGAATTCGTTAGAGGGAATTCGGGTCGGATCTTATCATGTGCCCTCCGCTAGCTCAATGCGTCACCTATATTTAAATACAAATGCGATTTTTGCTTAGAACATCCATTCAAAAATACTTCAATTCCAAGTCAATTCTATTATCAATATAGTTTATAATTTTAACTAGGTTGTGACGGATTGCAACACTACCCAGTCCAGCCCGAGTTGAGAGCTCCGGTCAGCTCGCCCAGCTCACTTTTTTGCGAACTATTGTCTTCACCCAGCTTGCCCTTTACAAATTGCTGTCTTCGCCCAGCTCGCCCTTTACGAGCTGCTGCCTTAGTTTAGCTCAGATAGGCACTAAAATAGGCTGCGGCATCACCCTAGCTATCCTTGCGAGCTGTCGCTCTACCCAGCTCGGATAGGCTCTGTAAAGGAATGCGGGCATCACCCAACTCGCTCTTTGTGATCTCCTGCTCTAACTCACGCGTACTAAATTCTAATATTTCTTTTTCAGATTTTACACTTACACATGGATCAATACATCCTGATCTCAACATTTTTCACAGTATACACGCACCAACATTTCATCAATCTTTTTACATAAAACCAGATCACAAACACAACAGATTTTGTGGCAGAACTTTAATATCTTAAATAACAATCTAACCACTTCAAATCTCTAGGTCTATGTACGAAAATTTCATTAATATTAGGTATAGTCCATGACTGTTTTGATAGATTTTTCACTAAAAGAAAACTATAAAAAGTCAATGTTGTGCAAAATCGCAAGTGAACGAGCCGAACAAGTAATAAAGTGATGAGAGAAGTATCGTCCCACGAGGATTGTTGTTAATTAATGCCCAAAATTAAAATAACTCAACTTTTATTTGGTAGATGAAATTTGAGTGAATGAGTTGATAACTATGATTAAATTTAATTGCAATTGAAAATAAATGAAAATTAATTCAATGAATAAAAACTCTAAGATTATGATTTCACCATAACTAATCTATTCCTCCCCTTTGTTCTTTTTAACCAAAATTAACTATCCAGTTGTTAGTCGAGATTCCCTGAATTATTCACATAGCCTCTCCCGAGGTCTAAGGAAAATACCCTATAAAGATTAACTGCTATGTTCCCATGCAAGTCAAAACATTAAAGGATTCATTAAGATTTATGGATCTCTTTTATAGACTACACAAACCATGCAGGTATATTCCTATCCTACATGCAATTTATGACATTAAATACAATGAACTAGACATATAAATCAGCTTCCGCTATCATTATGATTAACAATTCAACTAAATAGTGGCCAATTATTTAGAAGCATTAAGAACAGTATTAAATGCACCAACTAAGATAGAAAATCATTAATTGAATTAAACAAAGGGTTGGAACATCAAAGTTAGGCTACATCATAACCTTAGAAAACAAATCTACTCCATAATAGAATTTACAAAAACTAGAAAATTAAACATAACAAGAGATAGGAAAACTTAGTGGATTGAAGCTTCACCGTAGAATTTTTTCCTCTGCTTTGCTCCTCCTCTCCAAGCTCTCTCTCTCTTTCTCTAAACTACTTATTGTTTTGGTTTGTGATGGAATGATTAGAATGGTGATTCTAAGGCCTATTTATAGGTCAAATTCACCTCAAATTACATCATCGATTGCATCATCGTTTCCTGATTTTCCACCATTTTGCATTATCGCTTGCATCATCTTTCACCTACCCCATTCAAAGTCAACTTTCAAATTGTATCATTGCTTACATCATCGTTCACCTACCCCATTCAAGTCAACTTCTATTACATCATTGCTTACATCATAATTTTGATTACATCATTTCTTACATCAGCATGACATAATATTTATTTCTAGAATACCTTATCTTTAAATTGCGATAATTTCTTTATGCGATCTCCGACTTGAGTAATTCTTGAGGCGATGAACTTGCTGCGAATGATATTCATTTTGTAACGATGATCTTGTCTTGAACAATATTACTTGGTGGGGTCCACATGCGCATTTTTAACCAATTTTATTCTGAAAATAAAAATAAAAGAAATATTAAATAATTTACTTAATAATAATAAAAATATTAAGAACTAAGCAAGAATTCAAATTTAAAAAGATAAAATAACTCTATAAATATAAAGTTATCAGTCAACCTTACCACTTGATTTTTATTTGATTTAGCTTGCTACTCTCCCTGAACTTGTCTTCACCTTTTTATGGCTTGAAAACTTTTCGAAAATGGCGCAAAGATCACGTGGATAAGCTATTACTCTCTGACTTGTTTTATGCTCTTGCTTGTTGATAGAGGCGACAATATGGGTCACAATACGACGGGTTAACATAAATTCGTGAAAAATAATTGGGTATGAATTAGAGTTAAACGAATTCGTGTTGTAATCGTGTCAACTTGTCTAACTCGTTTATTAAACGAATCGAATCGAGTTTGGTTAAATGAATCACGGGTTGACACGATTAAATTTGGGATCAAATTATAATTTAATATATTAGAAGAGTTATAATTTAATAAATTATAACACTTTTACTAACAATTTGAAATGTCTGTCGGCGGCCACTTACATCAGTGATCACCATCTTCGATCTTCCTCATTTTTCCTTAAAAAACAGCCACACGATGACACCATTGACAACGGCACGATGGCACCAACACCGAAGATGTTGTGGAGACCTGACGACAACGTAGCGATCTGATGTGATGACAGCTCGACAACGAGACAACCCCGACGACGACAGGGGACCCGACGACAACCTAACGGCCCCGACATCGACAGGCAACCTTACGACAGCCCGAAAACGCGATGACCTTGACGACACGACAACCCCGACGAAGACACATGATGACAGGCGACCAGACGGCATGACGACGACACTGACCCGACGACGACGACACCATCCAATGGGTTGTGGTGATTTTTAAATATGTGATGATATGGAATTTTATTTAGTTGATTTAATTTGTGGGTTTTTATGAGTTGAATTAGTTGTTTAAATGTTTGTTTGTGAATTATTCATTATATTTGTGTTTGATTTTGTTGTGGTTTTTAAATGTTAATGATGTCGAATTTCATGTAGTTGATTTAATGTTTAGGTTTTTATGTGTTGAATTAGGTGTTTAAATATTTTATTGTGAATTATTTATTATATTTGTGTTTAAATTGAGTTTGATTTTGTTGTGGATTTTAAATGTGGATGATATGAAATTTTATGTAGTTAATTTAATGTGTAGATTTTTATGTGTTGGAATGTTGAATTAGGTGTTTAAATGTTTGATTGTGAATTATTTATTATATTTGTGTTTGCATTGAGTTTGATTTTGTTGTGGTTTTTAAATGTAGATGATATGAAATTTTATAGTTAATTTAATGTGTAGATTTTATAGTTAGATTTAATATTTAGTTGAAATATTATTTATTATATTTGAATTAAACGAATTAAATGGGTTAAACGAATTAAATAGATTAAATAAATTAAACAGGTTAAATAGTTTAAACGAATTAAACGGGGTTAAATAGGTTAAACGAATTAAACGGATTAAATGGTTAAACGAATTAAACAGATTAAATGGTTAAACGAATTAAACGGGTTAAATGAATTAAACGATTTAAACGATTAAACGGGTTAAACGAATTCGTGTCTTGTCAGTCGTGTATAAATGAATTCGTGTCGAATCCAAAAATATTGATCCGCTTCTTAAACGAATTCGTGTCGAATTGATCGAATTCATAAACGAATCGAATCAAATTCAGCTCAACCCAACACGCCAACCCTTTTTGCCACCCCTATTTGTTGATAGCTTTCTCTTTTTCTCTCTAAATTTTTCTCCCAACTTTACTTTATATAGACCATCTCTCTGTTACAAAATTGCCCATCAAGTTTATTATCAATTTACATTCATGCCATTATCTAGGGAATTATTCACTTTCTCAAAATGTCATTGACATTTCACTTTATTTATAATTTTGCCACTTTTTAAATAAAATCTTTTATATCCATAAATAAGAGTATACTTTATACATTTTATCCACAATACTAGGTTCAAAAAAGGGTATTACAATTAGTGTCAAACCTACGCACACATACACACACTCTCTCAAATTCAAACTTCCTTACATACAAGTTATTTTCATTATAAAATATTATGCTTTACACAAACTCCCTTACATAAGAGTTAGGCCCAAACCATCTATGTATTAATAAAATCTTATGTACCTTTTTTTTTTTTAAAAAAAATTATTTTATATAAATGCTAATGACAATGAAATATACTTAGGAAAAAAGAATTCAAGTTTGGGAATTCCCAATTTTTTTTCCCTAGTTTTGGAATGTTTTTAGATTAAAGATTTTAGAAAAAAATAATACACACATAATTTAATTATTAAACTATAGTATACATGTGCACACAAAATTATTAAATTATAGTACATAATGTTGTTAGAGACACACTATTTAATTAATAAATTATAGCACGCACATAGTTATTAAATTATAGTACATAACGTAATTAGAGACACACACGCTATAATTTAATTATTAAATTATGAGTAAATTATTGAAAACCCTCCCCACATTTGGTTTATTGCAATCAAAAACTATTTTTATTTTTTGTAACAATGACCTCCCCTCTACTAACATTTTGACCATAGTTGACCGTTTAAGATAATTAAAAAATGACAAAATAGAGTAAAAAGATGAGAATACCCCTGACTAATTAATTTTATAAATTTTAAATTATAAAATAATTAAAATTTAAAAATAATAAAATTTAAAATTTAAATTATAAAACCCACTCTCTCTCTTCCCTCAATCTCTCTCTCTCTTCTCTTCTTTTTCTTCATCTTCTTCACCAGTCTCTCTCCCTTTCTCCCCTCTCTTCTCCTTCTTCTCTTCATTTTCATCTTCTCATTTTCTTGCCCGGATACCCAGATTGACGTCTGGGTATCGGGCGCTGGGTTCTGGGCTCAGTCTAGGTTTCCAGATCGGAAACCCAGATCGGTCTGGGTTTCCGATCTGGAAACCCAAACCTCGGTTTGGGTTCCCGTCTGGAAACCTAGACCGATGTCTGGGTTTCCAGATCTGGAAACCCAGATTGATCTGGGTTTCAGAAACCCAGACATCGGTCTGGGTTTCCGATTTCCAGATTTAGAAACCCAGATCGTTTCCAGATCGTCCATTTTGAGATTGTGTTTGATGATTGTGTTTATTGGAGATGGTGTTTGATAATGATGGTAGTGGTTTTTGTTTGAAGATGGCAATTGTTTTGTTTGTGTTGATTATTGATGATGTTGGAATATGTTGATGAATGATGATGTTGGAATAGACAAGATGAACCCAGAACTGTTGATGTTGATGAACTAGAAACATCACCATTTTTTTTTTAAAAAATTAATCTAGACCGTCCATTTTGAGATGGATGGTTTAGATACATTCGAAATTTTTTTAAAATATTTAATTTTAAAATTATTTATTAATTAATATAATTTTTAAAAGAAAAATAAAAATTAAATAAATTGACCAAAATGTCTCTGTTATAGTTAATTCTTACGGTCAATTATGATTAACCCGTTAGTAGGGGAGAGGTCATTGTTACAAAAGATAAAAATGGTTTCCGATTGTAATAAACCAAATGTGGGGAGGGTTTCCAATAATTTACTCATTAAATTATGGTATACACACAATTTAATTATTAAATTATAGTACGCAAAATTATTAAATTATAGAACATAGTGTTGTTAGAGACACACTATTTAATTAATAAATTATAGTGTGCCACACAGTTATTAAATGATGGTACATAATGTGGTTAGAGACACACACGCTATAATTTAATTATTAAATAACGGTACATGCACAATTTAATTATTAAATTATAGTACACATTATTATTAAATTATAGTAAATAATGTGATTCGAGTGAATACACACATACACACCAACACACACAATTATTAAATTATAGTATATAATGTGGTTAAAATGAACACACATTATTAAATTATAGTGCACACACTATTTAATTATTAAATTATAGTGCATGCACTCACATAATTATTAAATTACAGTACATAACTAGAGACACATAATATTTAATTAATAAATTATAACATACTATTTGATGATCTTCTTCTATCATCAAATGATCTGCAGTTTATTATAAACAATTTTCAGTTATACAATGGCCCGGTAGCACTAGTTTTAGATCAAATTATGTTTTTGGTGGTTTTATACTGCTTGAGTAAATGAAAAGTTAGCAAGTAAAAATAAAGTGATTGAGAAAAAAATAAGAGAGAAACGGCACCAAATGGGAAAGTTTAAAGAAAAGGCAATGTCGGTTTTTAATTAACAATATGAGAGGATAGTGGAGTAAGAATAAAGAGAGAAGAAGAAATTAGTATAAAATTATGTCACAAAAAAGAAAAAAAAAATAAGCATGTAAATGTGATTGAAATTGAATATATGAGTGTATTTAAGCTATTCAATTCATGTAATCCAATTTTTTTTTTTTAATTATTATTTAAAAAAATCACGTATTCTGATCGTAACAAATTGTGTAACATTTGTATAATTTATAAGAGTTGCTGATCATAATATATATATATATATATCTATCTATAAATATGCATATATATGCGCATTCTAAGGTGCATCTCGTGTATGTATACACTTGACCAAAAAAAAAAACGTGATTGCATTCTATAATGTATGTTTGTAATTTATTATATATAATTATAATTAAAAATATATGATTACAATTAGTAAATATGATCATCTTTACTGATTGTAATCAATGTAATCATATTTACTGATTGTAATTACATATATTTAGTCGTACTCACATACAATAAATTATAATCATACATTTTAAAATACAATTATGTATTTTTTTGTTAAGTGTATGCGCACATCTAGTGCACAAAATGAGACCCCATATATATACATTTATATATATATAAAAGCCCCATTATTGTACACAATTTATTAGTAGCCTTGAGACTAAACTAGTTTCAATGGTTTATATTTGAGATACAAAATTCATAAAAATGATTTTACACAATTATTATTTTCATTGGTTTTCTCATTTTCTCTCATTTATATATTTTTCATGGTTTTCTCATCTTCTCTCCTGAAAATCTCTTCCCTAAACTTTTCTCTTCTCTCTTTAAATGTTACAATCTTAGAAATATCAACAAATCTCTGGTTTTGCCAAATCAAAATTTATATAAAATATGTAGGAGGTGAAGTTTCAATCAACAAAAAATATAATATAGTAGTGGTCAATTTTATAAATTGATAGATTAATAGAGCTATAGTTGATTTGTAACAATTACATATATACTTGGAAAAAAAATTTGTTTCTATTAGTAAAGCTCATCAATGGTTGAAACTATGACAAATATTTTTGAAAAAATCAGATATTCTAAACAAAAGATTTGAGTGTTTTTGAATCTTCCCTTTTAAGTCAATACTTTCTTGCTTTAATTGGTATAAAGTAAAAAGAATAATATACTTAACACATACTTCTTCGACAAATCCACAAATAAATCCACGTGTATCAATATTAAGTTTCTTTTTTGTTTTTATTGTGTTCTATATTAGTTTATCTTCTATATTTCTTTGGGAATATGAATTGAACCTGAAAGATGAATTACATCTCAGAACTTTAAAATATATCCTAATTTTTTTAAAATTAAATTTAATCCAGTTTATTTCATATTAGACTTAAGTGCTTACCATAAAGATAAATGTTGAGATTGAAAAGAGAGATAAGTATAAAGAGAAGAGGAAGAGTTATAATTAATTACCAATTACCACTAATTTATTGATTGAAGAGAGAGATGATAAAATTTTAATAAAGAAGAGAGAGTAGGACACAAATAGAGAGCGGAGAGAGTTACGTGCATACCATCATCTCTTCCCAAATTTATCAGTTGCCCTTAACCATTCAATCATCCCAAGATCAAATGTCAAAATTTGGTGTAAAATAATTGGATTGCCGATCCTACCCCTATGTATGTATGTATACATATATAGATAGAGGGAGAGAGAGAGGAATCTCTATAATTGTTGAGAGTTTTATTTTTGTATTTACTATATTCTCCTTTTCATTTTTTGCTTTTATTATTTATTTATTTGTAGGTTTTTTTTTTTTTTACAGGATTTATTTGTAGCTAGTACACTTGTCCAATAAAACAATGGTAAGATTATTATTATTTTTTAAAGTTATATATATTATTTATTAAAAAATGTATTATGATAACTATATATAGTCTAATTCATGACAAAATTTTTATGAGTTTAATAACTTTAATATTATTTTGAAAATAAAATTTATTATTGCTTACAACTACTTTTTTTTTTTTTTTAAGTTTTATTTATTTATATTTAACATGTCTAAAACTTAATTATACTTAGTTTAAACTATCTCAAACGTTATACTTTAGATATTATATTAAGTCATATTAATTTAGTTCAGTCCATTTTAATCTTAGTTACACTAAACACATTAAAATAATATTATAATTCAATATAATCTCATTCAATCATGTACAGTCTTGTGTCTTTTTCATGTTTTGCTACATTTTACATGCACTTGATTTTGTATATTACCTAATTTTCAACAGTTCAGAGGGTGGTCCTATATATATCGAAGCTAGAATAAGCCGTCTTTGCTCAAACTAGTTCCGGGAAAATGAGTCCACAAACTTCAGCAGCTCCTGCAAGAAGTGAACAAGGCATTAAACGTAATACAACTAGTTATCATCCTAGCATTTGGGGGGAGCATTTCCTCAAATATTCTTCTCTTTCTTTGGTAATGTCTACATGTTCCTTAATCTTGTTTATAGTTTTTCTTGGGGAATTGATTCCTTTAACGTTAGAGAGTTAGAAAACGATATATAAACCCTTTCTGATTTCTGTCAAATTTTTGCGTAGACAAGTGATGCTGAAATTCTACAAGAATTTGAAGCACTGAAACAAGAAATAAGGAGGATGTTAATCTCAACATCTGGCAATACTTTGGAGAAATTGTGCTTGATTGATGCAGTGCAACGGTTAGGGGTTGCTTACCATTTCGAGAAAGAAATAGAAGATGCTTTAGAAAAATTATATCATCTAAGCGATGATGACAACAATCTGCAAACAACTGCTCTACGATTCCGGTTGCTTAGACAACAAGGATACTATGTTCCATGTGGTAATAAGTCGCATGTACTTAACTATTTAAGTTTAATCAATACCGAAATTTTGATTGACTTCAATTTTATGATCAAATGAGATCTTTTTCAAATTAATTATGTTTAATTGTGAGGCAGATGTATTTGACAAATTCAAAAATGAGCAAGGAAAGTTCAAGGCCTCCTTAATCAATGATGTGCCTGCCATGCTTTGTTTGTATGAGGCTGCATATCTTGGCATACCTGGAGAAGATATCCTGGATGAAGCCATAAGTTTCAGTACCTCTCATCTTGGATCAATGGTTGATCAAGTAAGTCCTCAGGTAGCAGAACAAATCAATCATGCCTTGAATCGGCCCCTTCGAAAAAGTTTACCAAGGTTGGAGGCAAGGTATTACATCAATGTCTTCTCAGGAGATGATTCACAGGATCAAACACTACTAACGTTTGCGAAGCTAGATTTCGGCATGTTACAGGTGCAACATCAAAAGGAAATAAGCAGCATCATTCAGTAAGTTCAAGTTCTTAAACAACAGAAAATTAAGTAAATGCTCTTAATAAATTTATGTTTAATTATCACTTAGCCAATAAATTTGAATATTGATCAGATGGTGGAAAAATTTGGACTTTTCAAGAAAGCTGCCCTATGCTAGAGACAGAGTGGTTGAGTGCTACTTTTGGATACTGGGAGTGTACTTTGAGCCCCAATATGCGTTCGGTAGAAGGATATTGACCAAACTAATAAAGATGTTCGCCATTATTGATGATACTTACGATGCATATGGTACATATGAAGAACTGGAGGTCTTTACTGATGCTATCCAAAGGTCGATTTGGAATCAGTACTACTACTTGAGTCTTCCTATGATATTAACCATAATTTGTTGTCCTTAATAAAATCCTGGCCTTGTGATATTTAGGTGGGATGTTAGCACTACAGATGTTCTTCCTGAGTACATGAAACATATTTATCGGGCACTCTTAGATATTTATAGTGAAGTTGAGCAGGAGATATCTAAGGAAGGAAGATCATATCGTATGCATTATGCGATAGAAGCGGTTAGCCATTTCTGACTCTTCTCTCTTTAATTAGTAAAATTAACAATAAGTTCTTGCATGCATAAATAAGTTTATTGATGTATATGATTTGCAGACAAAGAGACTAGTCCGATCCTATTTTGTGGAAGCCAAGTGGTGCAATGAAGGTTACGTACCAAAGCTAGAGGAATATATGCAGAATTCACTTGTGAGTAGTGGTTATCCAACGTTGGCAACAATTTGTTTCCTCGGCATGGGAGAGATTGCTGATAATCAAGCCTTTGAGTGGATCTCTAATGATCCTCCTATTGTTAAAGCCTCAACAATTATTTGCAGACTTATGGATGACATAGTCTCCCATGAGGTACAATAATACTCCCTACCTATTTATTTTAGAAGGTTCAAAAGGGAAAAAATTGGGTGGAACTTGTGTACCGTGTGTCTATTCTTTTATAAAATGTCATGGGGAATAAATTCAATATACCATATATCTAACAGCATGTGATATCTTATTACCTGTTATGTTATTAATGGGTTAGATATATTTATCTTGCACACAAAATTTTTCTTTTTTGAAATAAATAACATAGCATGAAAACTTAATGAGAATCCCATATATCCCATATATATATATATATATGTTTATTAGCTAACCTACAAGTACACTTGTGGAATATTGAAACGTGCCATTAAAACTCCTTAAAATTGTTAAATACCTTTATTACCTAATAGGTACGTAATTGGTAAAATAATAAAACTTAATCGTTTTGTATTTTAATCAAATTCAAAAGATGATTAATCATATTATGACAAAATGCTCGTTAACAAGTTTTTAACCTATTCATATTTGCACTTGAAGTTTGAGCAGAAAAGAAAACATGTAGCCTCTAGTATTGACTGCTACCTGAAGGAACACGATGTTTCTAAAGAAGAGGCAGTCAAACAATTCCGCAAAGAAATTTCGAATGCATGGAAAGATATAAATCGGGAATTACTAAAACCAACAGCTGTTCAAATGCCTCTCCTCATGCGAATTCTGAATTTTTCACGTGTGATGGATGTTATATACAAGGATGATGATGGCTTCACCAATTCTCATGTGTTGAAAGACTACATCACCTCATTGCTTATTGAGCCTGTTCACGTTTGAGTGGTTTTCTTACGCTTACCATATTATTTGTTAGTTTCAAGAATAATATTAAGCAATTTGTGTGTTTGGTATATCATTGTGTGTCGTATTATAATGTATTGTAATACTTTGTATTGAACTGAGTTATTCTTATGCAATCTGTTGTTTGATGATAATATAGATTGCCTCATTTCTCAACTTTGTTCTGACGTGAGCGGGTTTCTTATGCATACTTTATTTTTTTTTCTTTATTATTTTGATGAACATCAAGCAATAAAATTTGTAATTTGATCAAACTAGTGAAGTAATTGTGAGCTCTCTTTAAATTTAAAATAATAGCATGTTATTCCTTTTAAACTCCTTTGGGAGAAACAGAAGGAGCAGTTCGTCACATTCATCATGTGAGATCTTGCTAGTTACAAATTAGGTTCAATTGTGAGGCAAATGTGTTTAATAGGTTTAAAGATGATCAAGGGAAGTCGACGGGCCCCCTTAATGAACGATGTTGCAGGTATGTTAAGTTTGTATGAAGCGACACACACACACGTATATATAAAATGGTCTAGATAATTAATGAGAATGTGCTCTGAGCCACAATCCTCAGCAAGGATGGTACTAATAAAAAATAATAGCTTAACCTCCACTTTAGGTGATATTTACTAAGCCTATGGCATGTACTACACGGATAGAGAACTTAGGCTACCAGAAGGTCGATAATGAAAACACTTTCGAAGTTTCCATCTCGTAGTAATTTTCTGCTCTTAATAGAAATTTACTTTCCTCGTTATCTTCTAAGACGGGGTGGTACTTGACCTTTAGGTGGGAAATTAAATTCACGGATCGAATTTCAAGGGAGAAAGAAACTAAGGGTCTGTTATGTAATATTTTTTGTTTTTTTATTTCCCTTTGTTTTCAAATGAAAACATGAAATTCATTTTCACATTTTTGGGATTTGAGAACACATATGGTAACAACTATTTTCTAAAATTATGTTCCCCAAAAAAAAGAACAAATGTTTTCTAAATTAAGTTATAATATCATAATAAAATAAAAACATTTATTTGATGTATAAATATATATTAGGTTAGAATTCGCTAGCTCTTTACCAGTGGTTGATCAATGCTGGTTACAACTTGTTATATTGAAATGAGACATATTGTTGATCTGCTAAGTTTTGATTGGATCTCTAATGATTCCAAGAAGGATACTAACCAAAGTACTTGCCATGACATCCATTTTTGATGATACCTATGATGCATATGGTATATATGAAGAACTTGAGCTCTTCAATGCTGCCATCCAAAGGTTGATTATTTAAAACCTCTGACTATAATTAATTTGTGATTTTCCTTTTGCTGCTTCATGAAGTTCAACAGATTGGTGTGTTGTCACTTGATATTTAGATGGAACATCAGCTCTATATATGTTCTTCCAGAGTACATGAAACTTGTTCATCGGTCACTCTTAGATGTATATGCTGAGGAGATCATCTCTAAGGAAGGAAGATCATGTTGTATATGCATCAGACAATAGAAGCCGTAAGGTCCCCTTTTTGAGTCTTCCCTTTAATGACTAATATAAAAAGGTCTTGAACGCATTAAGTTTATTGATGTATGTACACATAATATATTGCAGATAGAGACATTATAGTTCGAGCTTGCTTTGTGGAAGCCAAGTGGTGTAACGAAGGTTATGTAACAAAGCTAGACGAATATGTGTAGAATTCACTTGTGAGTAGTGCATATCTAATGTTGGCAATGAAAAAATTTCATTTCTTGGCATGGGAGAGATTGCTAGTTGTCGACGTTGGAATATGGTCGATCAGGTTTTTGAAACCGAATACCTGTAAATAACACGAAATAAAAGCGCAAAGCAAACAAATAACAAAGGCAGAGAAAGAACATAAAAACACAAGTATTTTTACGTGGTTCGGCTAAACAATGCCTATATCCACGACTCCCACAAGTGATTTTGGCAGAGTAACAGTATGTATTTTCTCTCTTGTATGTTTTATAAGGAATTTGACCCCTATTTATAGTGAGATGTGATAGAATTAGAATACAACTGAAATAGTAAATAGAATTTGAAATTAATAACGTTATGGATTCTACCAAGTCAAGAACTGACTCCGTGATTTTTGAGATTAGATTTGTTTCAAAATAGATAAGTTGACTTCTTCTCGGATAGGGTTGTTTCAAGATTCTAGAAGGTGCGCTAGGTGAGCTCTTTCGATCTAAGCTTGCTCCAAGTCATGAGTTGAAGATGATAGGCGAGCTGGGAACTATATTGTGAGCTCCTTGGTCAATGGGCTGCGAGTTTGAGCACGAAGTCCTGAGCTCCTACAAGGATCTGAGCTCCTTCAAGGATCTGAGTTCATGCGATGATATCTTGACTTCCTGAGCCTAGTGAGTTTTCACCCATGGGTTAAATCATTGGGCCTTGTCAGCACATTTTCTCAGGTCGTCGAAAAATACCCATAACACTAGTCAAAAATGCTTTTGGGTGGATCTTTAATGACTTTCCTATTAGTAAAGCCTGAGCAATCATTGGCAGACTTACGTATGACATAGTCACCCATTAGATACTGGATAAGTCACTAATTTTTCTAAGATACTAAAGTGAAAAACTTGGGTGTAACAAGTGTAAAATATACCTACCCATGGGGGAGGAGCCAGGATGTGTTTGTTTTAGTGTTAGAGAAGTCAAGTGCACAATGTAGGACATGTTCAATCCAAGCATTACTAATGGCAAGTGTATCAGTACACAATGCAGCCTCAACCAAAGGAAGTCAAGGCAAAATCCAAACTCATTTCGAGGATAATTTATTATCAATTATAATTAATAACAATTGATTGTATTTGTGTTGTATTCTATAATTATGGTGTTTTACAATCTCTTTTTACTTTTTTCGTAATGTTATAATAAGACTCTCTCTATCAGAATTCGTACTAAGTGTTATTCACCACAAAACCTAAAAACTTAAACTGATAGAAAATGACTCAACTATAGTATTTAAGACTTGAGGTTGACATGTAACTCGTCTCCTCATGTGTAATGTGGACAGATGTCGAACACATGCTAAACTTCCCTTATTGTTATAACATATGTAACAAAAATTTGAGATAAAAGAAAGAGAGAGGAAAAAATAATCTATATTGAAATACAAACCAAATTTCTCCATAATTTCTCTTTCAACATAGATGATCGAAAAGTTTATAAGAAAGTCATGTTTGTTAGGAAACCTAGTCTTATCAATACACATAATCAAGAACAATAAGTGATCAACTCCTTGTCGAGAAATGGAAGGATGCGAATCTTTTGGTAAAAATTCAACAAGTGTCAACTTCAGATTTTTCAATTTGTGCTGAAATATTATAAGACTTCAGTTTCCACAACTTGTTAATTGTTAATTGCGTATAATATTGTGAACACAAAGTCAATGGTTTTGATATTATGAACATCGGTATCCCAAATTATTGAATTAGAATTGTATCTATATATTTATTTCTTTATTTGGATCTAAATAATTTCCTGTCCAGAAAGTACTCGTAGTAAATGTCTTCCAGCTAATGACTAGCATACCACAAATGGACTGCCAAATTACATGTCTCAAAAATAGCAGACATTAGCTGATCATTGTAGTCCTACACTTTAATGTGTTACTTAACTAGCTCTTTGTCCTATGCATCAATAATGAGTCGATATTTACACCGGTGAAAATTACATGCACACCCCAACTTAGTTATTTTTTAAAAATGTCAGTATTATTTTTAAATAAGAATATTTAAAGGATTAAGGTAATTAAAATTATACATCACATTAATACAATATTTAATATGTTTTTATCAAAATATTGACTATTTGTTAATTAAAAAACTTAAATAGTGGTTATTTAAAATTTAATATTAAAAACTATTACAATTTTGTTTTAAAAGGAAAATCATAAGTTTAATTAAAAATAAAGTAAAAATAAAAATTTAAGAAGATCCACTAAGAAGAGCTCATCCGTGCTTTTCATTTTATTCTTATTTTTAACATCTTTTTATTCTCACTAGAGCTCAATTGATTTTTTCTTTTGTATTAGGTGGAATATTAGTCCTTTAAATCAATTACCTGACAACTTGAAAGTGTATTATGGGGCTCTCCTTGATGTCGAAATTGAGAAATATATGGTCCACGAAGGAAAATTTTACCGCCTTAACTATGCAAAAGAACCCTTTTCATTTTAATGGTCGAATTGTACGTGTCATTGAAATTTCAATTAGAGATCAGCTAGCAATCTTCAATAATCCTGCTATTCAATAAATTTAGTTTCTAATTATAATTTTATTAAAATTGTTAGTGAAAGGATTTAACTTATCTTTTGTAAGTTCTCATATGAAGAGTTTGGTTAGAGCTTACTTTTTGGAAGCTTAATGGCGTGATAAAAAATATGTACCCATAATGGAGGAATACATGGCTGTCGCTTTGTCTAGCTGTGGCTTCTCAGTGTTAGCAAACATACCTTTTGTGGGTAAGGGAGATACTGCAACCCAAGAAGCCTTTGAATGGATACTTTAAAAACCTATAATTGTCAAGATCTCCTCAATAATTTGCAGACTCATGGACGACATAGTTTCCCACCAGGTACTGCTCTAAATTAATTAGTTAATTGATATCCCTTATTGATAAAGATTATTTTTTGTAACTGAAACATGTTTTTAATTTGTCTCTAACCAATGTGCACTATAATTATATATCTATTAAAATTATAGTACATAATGTGATTAAAGACACTATTTAATTATTAAATTATAACACATGCAGTCACAATTATTAATTTATAGTATATAATGTGATTAGAGTGAACTCGCACGTACACACACAATTATTAACTTATAGTACATAATATCATTAGAGACACACAATATTTAATTATTAAATTATAGCGTATGCACGCACACACAATTATTAAATTATAGTATATAATGTGGTTAGAGATACACCATTTAATTATTAAATTATAGTGAGAGAGACACACACTATTTAATTATTAAATTATAGCGTATGCACGCACACACAATTATTAAATTATAGTATATAATGTGGTTAGAGACACACCATTTAATTATTAAATTATAGTGAGAGAGACACACACTATTTAATTATTAAATTATAGCGTATGCACGCACACAATTATTAAATTATAGTATATAATGTGGTTAGAGACACACACTAGTTAATTATTAAATTATAGTGAGAGAGACACACTATTTAATTATTAAATTATAGCATACACGCATAATGCGCGCACACATAATAGGGTAAGAGTGAAGACACACACACACTTACACACTCAGTTATTAAATTATAATATATAATATGGTTATTAAGTTATAGTACATAATGTGATCAGAGTGAACACATACGTACATACACATACACACACACACACACTCAATTATTAAATAGCTCAATTGATACTGACCTCTCTAAGAATTTTGATTTAAGGATAAAGGGCTAGGTTCGAGAGGTGGGGAGAGATAAAAGAAAACCCATCTTGATTGAGACAGTACCTTTGAGTGGGCGCTGAACAGAGACGAGGGGATCTCATATATAATGTGGTTAGAGTGAACATATACAGACTCACAGATTTATATATATATATATATGTATGTATGTATGTATGTATAAGAAACTTCATTTGGTTTTTAAGGTTTAAAAAAATATCAGGTTTTTAAAACTCTTTTAGAAACAGTTATTTTCATCCTTAACATTTTAAAAATTCTTCGAAAATATCCAAACCGTCAATCAACTGATAGTCAATGGTGACTTTAAGTAATTTAAATTGTAATTTGATAACTTAAATTGAGGAGCATTTTAGGTAATTTAACTTATAAATTTATAATTTTATGATAGTAATCCGGTAATTTATGTGCCACTAATAACTATCGAAAACAATTATTTGCCAGATTTGTGCTTTTGCTTTTTCTTTTGATGTATTTTTACAATCGGGGAGAATTGTCCCCATGATATGTTTTTGAATCCCATCCATAAAAATAAAGGAAAACATGTATACTATTTGAGCTAGTTAAAAGGGATGTACACTAATCTATTAGAAAAGGAATAATATCTAACTTAGTCAGTGTTGTTTATCATCCAATCACATTAGAAGATCGTCTAAAATCACGAATTTTAATAATATCTGACTTAGTCACGAATTTTAAAATCAACACAATCGTCTAAAATTTATAATTTTGAAATTGTTCAAAACTACAAAAGAGAAAATATATATATATATATATATATATATCAGTACCTCATGAGATACTATGTTATCCATGAGTTTGCAAATAATTGTTGAACCTTTAATGATTTTAGGATAATTATTAGAGCTCCATTCGAGGACCTCTTTATTAGCAATCTTTCCCATGCCAAGAAAAGAAGTTGCCAGCATTGGAAAAGAAGTAGTCACAAGTGAAAAGCCAAAGTCTCTTCCAATGTTGGAACAAAGCTGTGTTGCACCACATGACTAATTGGTGTGCGTGTGTGTGTATATATACATATATATATATATATATATATATATATATAACTGTGATTAACTTTTAAATTATTAGGACCATTAATTAAATTCAACTATTGTATTTGAATTGATAAGAAGAGAGAAATTTTTTCGAGAAAGAGAATGTAATAGATAAATTTGATTGGTAATTCTAATAATTCAAAAGTTAAGACGTATTGACCATAGGAGTTTTCTAATCAAATTCAATTATTGCACTTAAATTAATAAGGATAGAGAATTTTTTTTTTTTTTTTTAGGATAGATGATGAATTTGATTGGTGATCCTAACAATTTAAAAGTTAAGAGACACTAACCATCAAAGTTCTGATATATATATATAATTTTTATGGTTACTATCTCCTAACTATTTAAAAATATGACGAATCAATCAAAATACAATCTTATATAATCAAATTTAACACTATAAATCAATACACAGCATCAACAACTCAAGAAATATCATAATTATGTTAACAATGCATTCAACTAGGTTTTTAATTGGACATTGACTATTGAAACTAGTTTTTTGTTTCACCAAAACGTATTGATTGTGCACTCACAACACTCTCCACTCAAATATAATCAAATAAAATATTAAACAATCATATCTAAGCACATATAACACTAAAATTTAATTTATAGCATTTCAAACAAAAATACAATAGTCACTGAAAAAATTGCTAATTTCGAGTTTTTATGGGTGAAAAATCATTATCAGTTTTTCATAGGTCCTTTATTGATTTTTCAGTGACTTGAAAAACCGTTATCGATTTTTCAGAGTCTCTAAAAAATCGATATTGATTTTTCAGTCACTGAAAACCCGATATCTCTCTTCACTCGATTTTTCAGTGACTGAAAAATCAATTATCAATCATGAAAAATCGATTTCATCGCAGATTTTGCAGTTTTCATCTCAGATAACGAATACCAAAACCATCATAACCAATACATTCTTATAGTCTTTTAGCACGCAAATATGAACAAAATAACCCAAAAACTAATAAAAAAAACATATACATTACCTTTAACACGTAAATGCTTTAAGAATCTTGTAATCCTTCAATGGATGAAGTTTGAATGTTCAAAAACCTTCAATGGCTATTGTGAGAAAGAAGAAAATGAGGAAATATAGACAATCAATGGTGGATCAAATCTCATAAACCATTAATGGAAAAGAATAGAGAAGAGAAAATATGAAGGATATTGTGAGGAAGAAGAATGTTAGTTTCGTAATTTCAATATTGGGTATTTGGGTAATAGAAACTTAAGGGTATTTTCATAATCTTAGGTATACAATGGAAATAATTTGTTTCAGAGGTCAAAAACAAATTTTATTAAAAATCTGGGTAAAAACAATTTTTTTTTTTTTTATTTGGATAAAAACTATAAATTTCCCTTATTTGTATAGCATGATAAATAAAAAATTTTACATCATAGAAAAAGAAAAAAGGTTTTTCAAACTAGTGGACAGTCCGAGCATTTATAAAGTGACTTTCTAGTTTAGACCCGGCCGATATACCCCATAATGTATGACAAGTCTTGGGAGGGTTAGTCTTGCTAACATTGGAAGGATCGAGTCTGTCAGTTTAGTCTTGCTAACATCGAAGGGATCGAGTCTGTTAGTTGTCCTCTACACTTATGGGGTATTTCTGGACGCACGGTGAGCAATGATAGTTCTACCACACGTGTATACGATATGTCTTAGTAACTTTGTCACGGTGAGCGATGCTAGCCTTTGTGCCACGTGACCTCCTACACTAAGCGGAACTGGTCCAACCACCTTTGTAATATTAGTTTTCTTGGGTTGCCATTAGAGCTTTATAGCAAAGAAAAACATACCATTAAAAGTAAATTTTTAAAAAGAAAATATTTTAGAAATATTAAATATTTTGATCTTTTAAAAAGCCTATGAAACTTTATGGAAATCTTTATAAAACCAAGTTTTTAAGGAAATAAAACGATTTTAAAGAAAAATATTTTCAAAACGTTTTCGAGAAGTAATTTTTGGAATAAATGCGTACACACTCACTGGGCTTTAGAGCTCATAATGTTTTTATTTAAAAAACCTCCCTAGGTATTGAAATAGGTAATTAAGGTATCAGCGCGCCACGTTCAGACTAGGTGGACCTGACAGACGACGCTGCTTAAATCTTTTTGCGTAAAATTTGCAATTTAGATTTGATCATGAAATTTTGCACATTTTCAGATTTATGAATAAATGTTATAACACTTCATTTAAATGTATGTATATTTTAGATATTTTACATTTTTATGATAATATTTGAAATTATATGTTTATCTTATGCACTTTGAAATAAGATTTTAAAATATATGTTAGAAATTTATAGATAGTTATTGGTTCATTCCACGATATCCCTTTTGGGGTTTTCTTAGTCAGACTTTAGATGGATTTCGTGGGGTACTTGGCAAGATCACTGGATTCATTAGAGGGAATCCGGATCGGATCCTGTCATATAATGTTAGATCATGGCACAAATTAAATTCAACAAATATGGGATTATGCATTTAAAATTGATCATGTACCTGTTTATACATCCATTCATAGTAAAGTAGTCAAGTACTTTTTCTTCATCTTTGTGATAGGTATTTAGCCATGTTTAAAAACTTGTCCAACTCAGTCAACTAGTCATTAATTGGGCGATCGACGAGCAGTGGCCGCATTGACTTCATGGAAATAGGTGTTGCCGCCACCCAAACCGCATTTAAAAAAAAAAAAAAATTGCAAGTTCAAAACGGCATCTTTTTGGATCCAAAACAATGCCATTTTGGATCTACACATATAAACAAAAAAAAAAAAAAATAGAGCTTCTACTTCTTCACGATTGTAGCCCTCGTATAAGGTAATATATATATATATAGTTCTATCGTACTCTTGGCATACATTGTATAAGGTAATTTCTTTATTTATGTTTTTAAAATGTTCTCGTAATCAATCTCAAATTTCTAGATGTGTTGTGTGGAAGGATTAAATTAAGAATGGAATTATGAAATGATTTGGAAAAAGACAAATTTTCAGAGACTAACAAACTGTAATTAACATGATCTAGTGCAGCTAGTCTCTGGTCTAAAGAAGGTATGTGTTTCAAATGAGAGTAAAGTGTGAAAGGAGAGAAAAACGGGTTATATTTCTCTTCTTCTTGAGCACAGTTTTACTGCATGTCTTCCGTATATTTATTGCCGCCTTTTCAAAGCAACATCAAATGTTGATGCCTATAAATACCTGAACAGGAACACACCATGACTCACACAAGTCAAGCAAGCACAAGAAGCTATTAGTTAAACTACCCTCCAACAATGTCTCTTCAAGTTTCAGTTCTAGAAGCTACCTCGGCCCCATATAACCAGCAGCGTCGCTCGGCAAATTATCATCCTAGCATATGGGGGGATTATTTCCTCTCTTATGCTGGTGATGAATCCTTGGTAAAGATGCTCATTTTTTAAGTTATTAGTTTAGTTGACATAATCCATTTACGTATTTCTATTGTAGACACACTTTTGATCTAATCGTACAATGTTACATACAAGTACAACTTAAAGTGATAATTAAATAGGTTTTATTTGTGATTACGTCATTTGAACATTAAAAAGATAATCTCATCATTACCTATAATAGTACCATAGCAAAATATCTTCAGGTGAAACTCTGTGAACAAAATCATGTCCAAGTTTGACTCCGAAACAGATAATATTGTATTTTATGTTAAAGAAGTCTTTACAAGACAATATGCATGTCGTCGGCAATATTATAAGCTCTTGTAATTTCTATATGTTGTTGTCAAATCATTACTAATTTGCTCTATTTCTTCAATTTGCCTGTTCAGGAAGTTGATGTGAATCTTGACCATCTGGAATTGAAGGAAGAAATAAAAAAAATGCTAATGGCCGATGTCAAGCCTTCACAGAAATTGGACTTGATTGATGCCATCTATCGCTTAGGCATATCTTATCATTTCGAAACCGAGGTTGATGAAATCTTAGAAAAAATACACAAGCACCACCATGTCTCTAGTCTCGAAGATGACAATGATGTCGACCTCCATTCCATTTCTCTTGAATTTCGTTTACTTAGGCAACATGGTCATAAAATGTGCAGTGGTATGCTCTGTTTTAATCTTAATAAGTCTTCCAAGAACTTGGTCTTTTATAGCAAAAAATTTCAACAACAAAAAAGCCTGATCATTTTGATTATAATGTGTTTGTGTTGAATCAATCAGATGTGTTCAACAAGTTCAAGGACAGCAAGGGAAACTTCAAGGAATCCCTTGTAACAGATGTTAAAGGAATGCTAAGCTTGTATGAAGCTACACATCTCAGGGTGCACGGAGAAGATATACTAGAGGAAGCCCTTGCTTTCACTACCAGACACCTTGAATCATTGACAACCCAATCCAGTTCTCCACTTGCAGAGCAAGTTAACCGTGCCTTGAATCGACCAATTCGCAGGGGCTTACAAAGGCTAGATGCAAGACATTATATGTCTGTTTATCAAGAAGATCCTTTGCACAACAAGGCTCTACTGACCTTTGCAAAGCTAGATTTCAACATACTACAAAAGCTGCACCAGAAGGAACTCGGTAATATATCAAGGTAGGTACATATCTTTGTATATATAAGGTTTGAAATGGTTGCCTGTAAGCATTTCAAGCTTGAAGGTTTACAGTTTAATGGGTTCTTCTTGATAATGTCATTTAGGTGGTGGAAAAATTTAGACTTTTCGCGTAAGCTGCCTTTCGCAAGAGATAGAATGGTGGAGTGCTATTTCTGGATATTGGGTGTGTATTTTGAGCCAGAATATATTTTGGCTAGAAGGATCTTGACCAAAGTGATTTCCACGACTTCCGTTATTGATGACATCTATGATGTTTATGGCACTATTGAAGAACTTGAGCTTTTTTCCTCAGCAATTGAGAGGTAATTTTCATCCATTTCTCTACTTCTTTAATTTTGTTACAATAATCAGATGCTCATGTTTGATTTTTGTTTTTTTAGGTGGGATATCAGTGCCATAGATCAACTGCCTGAGTATATGAAATTGTGTTATGAGGCTCTTCTAGATGTTTACAAAGAAAATGAAAGGGATTTTGCCTCAGAAGGAAAACTATTCCGCCTTGATTACGCGAAAGAAGCAGTAAGTTTCATCATTCAATGGTTTAATTATTGGATCTTTAATGTATGTAACAAAAAGTGATTTTGATTATACTTTCTTTTATGTTCAGATGAAGGAATTAGTTAGAAATTACTTCTTGGAAGCAAAATGGTGTCACCAACAACACGTACCTACAATGGAGGAATATATGCCCGTTGCATTGATTACATGTGGCTACAAAATGTTGGCAACCGCTTCTTTTGTGGGAATGGGAGATTGCGCAACCAAAGAAGCCTTTGAATGGTCGTCTAGCAACCCCAAGATTGTTCAAGCTTCCGCAGTTATCAATAGACTCATGGATGACATAGTTTCTCACAAGGTACTACATTTGTTTTATAATGACATTCATTAATAGTTAACAAACTAGAGTTATGTGAACGTAAATATTCCCATTTCTTTCAAGTTTTTATTTTCAAATCATTGTAAAAAGTTAGAATTGCTCTGCAGCCCATGTTGAAATGAACAGCTAATAATGATATCACTTTTCAGTTTTCTTGAAGTCTTCTTTTACCAAACATGTAATTATTATATATGCAGTTTGAACAAAAGAGAGGGCATGTGGCTTCAAGTATTGAGTGTTACATGAAACAACATGGAGCAACAGAAAAGGAAGCATGTGACGAATTTCGCAAACAAGTTACAAATGCTTGGAAGGATATAAATGAGGAGTGCCTCCTACCAACTGCGGTGCCAATGTCTCTACTTACGCGAGTTCTTAATTTTGCTCGAGTTATGGATGTCCTCTACAAGGACGAAGATGGCTACACACATGCTCAAGTAATTATGAAGGATCTTGTTGCTTCTCTTCTCATCAATCCCGTGCCACTTTGAGCATATATGGAAGCAATCAGTTCAAATTAGATTCTATAGACTGGATTGCAGAAGTGATATATATTTATATATATATATATATATATATAATGCTACAATAATTGAGTTTGTATTCTGAACTCAGGTCTATCAAATAAAGTAAAATATAAGTGTATCTCTCTTCTATTCATAATAAAACTTTTTCTTTTTTGTCTCTAATTATTTAAAGCATTCTTCATGATCTTTATTCTATAAAAAAATTTAAGTAAATCACTACACAGTTAATCAATTTATGCTAATATAAATCTAATTTATATCGATACAAATTAATTTTCAAAACTGATGAAATCAATGTAATCTTCATAATTGATTTCGTTTCTAAGCTAAGAAGAAAATTATTGTATACTAAGCTCAATAATATTGTGGTGATCGTATGAACATTGGTTCTTTTTATTTATTTATTTTTTCATGTATATGGAACACTAATACAATTTTTTTTAGTAAAAAATATTATGAAAATAGAAGGTGGCCATGGAATTATAACGGTTCCATGTTTAATCAAAAAAAAATTATTTGTTTTATTTTATTTTACTTTTTTTTTTGTGATTTGATGCTCACAAAGTGATGTCAAACAACTCAAATTGAGTTCTTTCAAAACTTCATATATTTGTTCAAACTCTTACTCTCATTAGCAATTGCCCCAAGTGCTCTCATGTTTTTCACTTTTGGGGATCATTAGGTGGAAGAACAAGCACCATCATTATTGGTGAAATCACCCATTATGAAAGGTATCATTCATTGTGTCCAGTGGTGAATCTAAAAATTCATGTTAGAGGGAGCACTTCAAAATAATGACAACAACAATAAATTCATGTTAGATGTGAAAGCAAGGTTATTTTGTTAATAAATCTCTCTCGATTATATTAATAAAATCATATGCTTGAATTATGACCTATACTCCACATTAATAAGATTATAAATTTGTATTATGTCATATTTACTCAATCTCATGTTGTATAATATTTTGGGGTTATCCTTACAAATTAAATCTTCAGTGCCGAGGAATATTCCTTAGCTTCAGTTTGTCATCTTTCTACTTCTTCTTGCAGTGAAGAATCTATTTGTCATTTGTTTTTTGGTGTTTGCGAATGCTTTTGACATGTTTCTCCCGGCCAGTAAAGTTGATTGTGATGATCTCTAGGCCGCTATCAATGCTAAGCCTTTCAAGTCCTCAGGTTTGGAATAATGGATAGCTGGGTGTTTCTATGTGCTTCATTTCACATGGAAGGCTAGAAACAAGTTTAATTTTGAGAATACCACGGACATTCTTCCCTGTTATATTGCAGCAAGTAAAGCTACTATTTTGCAGGTGTTTTCAAAATTGTCCCGGGTTTGGTTTTTCTTCATCTGATTTACATTGATAGGCTGAGTAGGCCGGATGGGTTTGGTGAAACCCGCACACAAAGTTTTTCTACACGTGTACCTGCGAAATTTTGCGGGTTTATACTCGAGTGCAAGACTTGCAGGTTCAGGTAACCCGCATGTCACCCGCAAACCCAACCCATAGATATATATATATATATATATATATATATATATATATATAACGTTGTTCACATGACTTCTTAAAAAAAAAAAAAAAAAACGCTTGTTCACATATTGAGAATTTGTGGCTATGGATCATTATTTAACATGGACCGAAAATGCAAGATAGATACAACCTTATTTACATGGTGAATATATGTGGTTACGGATTTGTGGTAACGGCCTTGGATTATTAATGATGATTTATATTTTTTAGCCAAAGCTCACGTGCATAGTTGGTAACTGTTAAATTTTAAAATTGAAAGAAACTTTTTTTTTTTCTTTCTTTTTAAAAAAAATAATGACACCTTACGGGTTAGAGTATTGTCAAAATTTGTCAAAATATGTTATTGATACTACAACCTTACATGACTACTTTCACAATCAAGAGATGGTAAAAAATGAATCACTGATAATGCGACTCAGATTATTACTCCTATAACTGCGAAGATGGAAACTTTTATGAAAAAATTATCGGGACCTACCAAGATGAATCACTGAGACAATAACCCAGATCACTACTCCTACAAGTGAGAAATGCTAACTTTCACTAAAAGAGATTCAAACTCATACTTGTGAAACTTTATCTTGAATCAAGAAAAGCAAGAAACAAAATATGTTGAAACTTTATTCATCAAAGCAGAGAGAAAACACAATATAACAAGCACACGAAACACATGTGCAATTGTGACCTTACTAAAACTAAAAATAAACTCTGGAGACAGATATATATAGGTTGTTGAAAGATTGCCAGAGTGGCATAATCAATGGTTGGAGATCATTACAATGTGTGGCTAGGATGAGTCTCAGATTGGGCTTCAGATTGGGCTTGATAACTTTGTCTAACATCCCCCCTCAAATTCATTTGGGAGGAATCAAAGATGAATTTGCTTCTAAGTAAATCAAACCTGCTAATACCAAGTGGTTTTGTAAACAGATCAGCAAGCTGATCTTCTATAGGAATATATTGAACATCTAGTGCCTGTGTTGCAACCTTTTCTCTAACAAAATGCAGATCTATTTCAACATGCTTAGTTCTGGAATGAAGAACTGGATTCTTGGCCAAGGAACCTGCACTTACATTGTCGCACCAAATCACAGTAGACCTTACAACAGAAATTCCAATTTCAGCTAGTAAAGTTTGCAACCAAAGAACTTCAGCTGCCACTTGAGCTAAGGCTCTATATTCAACTTCACAGCTGGACCTAGCCACTACTTTATGTTTTTGTGAGCTCCATGAAACTAAATTGCCTCCAAAGTAAAGACACCAGCCACTAGTTGACCTCCTATCATCTAGATTACTAGCCCAATCTACATCAGAGTAGCTCTCAATAGATAATAGTGTCGATGGTGAAAGAGGGGTGAACCAAAGACCATAAGAAAGAGTCTCTTTAATGTATCTAAGAACCCATTTACATGCTTGCCAGTGAATGACAGTAGGTGCAGCAAGATACTGACTAAGACGGTTCACAGCAAAAGAAATATCCGGCCTAGTATTGGTAAGATATTGCAACGTACCTACTGTACTTCGATAAAGAGTAGGATCTGAAAAAGGCTCACCATCTGACTTGGTTAGTTTGGTTCCAGTGCACATAGGAGTCGGACAAGGAGAACAGTGTAACATCTTAGTTTTTGTTAACAAGTCCTGAGCATATTTCATTTGTGTGAGATACATACCTGAATTGGTTCGCTTTGCTTCAAATCCCAAAAAGAAACTCAAAGACCCTAAGTCTTTCAAAGCAAAGACATCATTCAGATGATGGACTAACTTGGTCATAAGAGAAGAATTATTGCTTGTAAGCAAAATGTCATCAACATAAACTAACAATAGAACCAAGTCAGTGTTCTGCCTATATATAAACAATGATGTATCGGCTCTAGAATTGTAAAAACCCCACTCAAGCAAAGCTCCTTTCAACTTATCAAACCAAGCTCTTGGACCTTGCTTTAAACCATAAAGAGATTTATTAAGTTTGCACACAAAGTCAGGGTGTTGAATACTCACATATTCCTCGGGTTGAACCATATACACATCCTCTTTAAGATCTCCATTCAAGAAAGCGTTGTTAACATCTAATTGCCTTATATCCCAGCCTTTCACAATGGGAAGAGAAATAACAATCCTAATAGTTCCTGTCTTAACAACTGGGCTAAAAGTCTCCATATAATCGACCCCTGCAATTTGGTGAAAACCCTTTGCAACCAATCTTGCTTTGTGCCTTTGAAGTGACCCATCTGGGTTATATTTAACCCTAAAAATCCACTTATTACCCACTACATTCATGTTAGATGATTTTGGAACCAACTGCCAAGTATTATTTTTAAGTAAGGCTTGAAATTCTGCATCCATTGCAGCTTTCCAATGGGGCAGAAGAAGAGCTTTCTTTACTGAACTAGGCTCAGATGTTATAGAAGCAGATGATGTGGTATGATAGGCTTTGGGTTTGAAAGTTCCTACCTTTGATCTAGTCATCATTGGATGTATATTAATGGACTGTTGGGAAGACTGTTTATGTGGAGGTGTGATAGGGTGTACTGGTTTTGATTGATAAGTAGGATAATAATGTTTGTGAATATTATGTGATGTATGTGGATGACCAAAACTGCAAGGAATCTGATATGTCATGCTGTTAAGGGAGCTAGAGACAGAGTTATGATGAGAAATGGAGGAAGAGAAGAGTGACTTATAAGGAAACTCTTTCTCATTAAAAGAGACATGTCTAGAAATGTAAAGGCGGCCACTAGGATGTAAACACTTATAACCTTTGTGCTCATCACTATATCCAAGAAAAACACATTTTGATGTGTGAAAATCAAACTTATGAGATTGATATGGTCTAAGGAAAGGAAAACAAGCACAACCAAATGATTTGAGAGAATGATAGTTTGGAAATTGACAAAACAATCTTTGAAATGAAGAGGTAAAATCAAGCAAAGGTGTAGGTAATCGATTTATGATGTAGGCAGCAGTATGAAAGGCCTCCCACCAAAAAGATAGAGGTAAATTGGGTTGAGCAAGAAGGGTAAGACCAATTTCAACTATGTGTCGATGTTTTCTTTCCGGGGTACTATTTTGTTGATGTGTGTGGGGACAAGGGTGCCTAAAAGCAATGCCTAATTCTTTAAGGTATGGTTCAAGAGGCCGATATTCCCCACCCCAATCACTTTGAACACATTTAATTTTCTTGCTGAAAGCTCTTTCAACAGATCTTTGAAAATTTACAAAGGTTTGTTTTACTTGGGCTTTAATGGAAAGGGGATAGATCCAAGTGTATCTAGTATAGGCATCAATAAAGTGAATATAATACCTATAGCCTTGATTTGAAAAATAAGGTGAAGGACCCCAAACATCTGTAAAAATTAGATCTAAAGGTGAAGTATATGCTGTGTTTGATCTGTCAAAAGGCAACTTGTGTTGTTTGCCATATTGACAAGCATCACAAAAGTTTAAAGTATGAGGTGTAGTATAGGGTAGTTTTAAATGTTGGAGAATTTGTTTAAGGATAGGATAGGATGGGTGGCCTAATTTATTGTGCCATACATGCATATCAAAACAGTTGGTTGAAACCAAAACATGAGCATCATGAGTGTTATTCTGCAAAGAAGTCATAAAAGTTGTTGCTGGACCAGACTTAGACATAGAAGCAGTGGTATCAACATCATTGAAAGTAGCAACATTTGACACAACACAATTCACATTATTTGAATCAAAAGAAGAGGATAAGCTACAGGTTTTATAAGGTAATGAAGAGTGAAAAACTGATGAACCTGACTTGTTTATAGAAACTGTATTGAATTGGAAAATGGAGGGTGTAATATCAAGCTGATAGAGACCATTCTTCAAGCCCCCTTGCAGAATGGTTTTCCTTGAAGTCTTATCCTTTACAACACAAAAATCAGCATGAAATTCAACAAAAACACTATTGTCCTTTGTGAATTGAGAAATACTAAGTAAATTTTTGGTTATGGAAGGAACATGCAAAATATTGTTCAAGAATAAGTGAGGTCTTGGTGACATCTTTGTATGTGTGTTAATAAAAGATGAGCCTATGTGAGATATAGTGAGTTTTGCCCCATTACCTACTGTCAACTTATCTGAGCCCTTAAAATCAGCTTTAGTAGCAAGGTTGTGGATGTCTGAGGTGACATGATGTGTTATGCCACTGTCGAGGTACCAAGAGGGATCTGCCACAGTGCTTGGAGAAGCATAAAATGCACTTGGATTGGAATGTCCAGGATAACAAGCAGTTTGTAAAAACTGATTCTGAACAGGACCGGATTCTTGAGGGAAGCCTTGACTAATTCCAGAAAGTGACTTTGTAGGAGGACCAAAAAATACTTGATGCTGTTGCATACCATAATAGGCCTAAGGTTGATGTGCACCATGCATCCTTGGTTGTTGTTGTGATTGAAATGTTTGTAAGGAGAGCCCTTGAAACCCCTGATCAAATCTTTTAAAACAATATGATAATACATGTCCTGACTTCCCATAAAGCTGACAAATTATTCTAGAACCTGATCTGTTACCCATTCTGCCTTTTCCTCGTCCTCCAAATCGATTTCCTCGAAAATTCATCCCTCTAAGGTTTCCACCAAATGAAACATTAGCATTGGCATGACTGATATCAAAGTGTCCTACAGTATTATGTTGAGCTAAGCGGGTCTCGTATTGCATTAACATGAACTGAACTTCTTGAAGTATGATTGTATCCGGTCTAGATGTTATTGCCACAACTACAGGATCGTACTCAAGGCCCAGTCCGCCCAAAATGTAAGAAATTATGTCCTCATCTGACAACAGCAGACCAGCAACAGCTAAATTCTCACCTAGGTTCTTTATTTTCATCACATAGTCGTTTATAGTCATTGATCCTTTCTTTGTTCCATGTAACTCTGTCTTAATCTGAAGAATCCTAGCTTTAGACTGTTGAGCATATAATCTCTCAAGTGTGGACCAAATTTCATGAGTTGAAGTGCAATGTGTGACTTGTCCAAACACAGACTCACTTAGTGTCGAAAACAACCAACACACTATAATCTGATCAGTCTTTTTCCACATAACAAATTCCTCATTCATTACTTGCTCAATGTCTCCAGATTCTCTTGACTTAACACTGACATACTTAGGTGGAGCAATTTTTGGATAAAGCACAAAATCTTCTAAATCAAAAGCTCTAATTGCTGGCAACACTTGCAATCTCCAAAAATTGTAATTATTTTTGTCTAATTTTATAGGAAGCTTGAAGTTTAGGTTTGAAGCAAGAGGATTCACCTGAGACTTTAATGTTTGAGAAGAGTTGAAACTATCTCCACTGTGTGAATTCATTTCTGCCATGGATTCTCGTCACCAATGCTCTGATACCATGTGAAACTTTATCTTGAATCAAGAAAAGCAAGAAACAAAATATGTTGAAACTTTATTCATCAAAGCAGAGAGAAAACACAATATAACAAGCACACGAAACACATGTGCAATTGTGACCTTACTAAAACTAAAAATAAACTCTGGAGACAGATATATATAGGTTGTTGAAAGATTGCCAGAGTGGCATAATCAATGGTTGGAGATCATTACAATGTGTGGCTAGGATGAGTCTCAGATTGGGCTTGATAACTTTGTCTAACAATACCTTATGTTTTAAAAAATAAATGTGGGATTTAAACTCTTTAACTAAAGAGCTACTCAACCTTTGAAACAATACAATTGATGAATTATACTCAAGACAATTTTCACGACATATGTACTAGAAAATTTTAATACAAAAATATATATATGTTTAAATATTATAATCAAATAATATATTCATAAACCGATACAAAGTCCTTCCAATATTTTTTTTTTTTTTTGTTTGCTTTGTACATTTTTAACATGCATGGTTTGTCAAAAAAAAAAAAAAAAAAAAAGAAAGAAAACATGGTTAATACATCTGACAATAAATTAAATTAAATTTCGTATTAAAGTCTTGAATTAGTTGTTTCTATCATAAAGTCAAGTTTATTACATGAGATTGGATTGAAAATGGATAAATTCCAATCCAATCCCATGTTTATTAGTGGCATGATCAATCACTTTAACCAATGTGTACTATAATTTTATGTAAATAAATATTAAAATGATGGTACATAATGCTATTAAAGACATTATTTAATTTTTAAATTATAGCGCGCACACACACAATTATTAATTTATAGTATACAATATGGTTAAAGGCATACACACTATAATTTAATTATTAAATTATAGCATACATATAAATATTAAATTATAGTATATAATGTAGTTAGAGTGAACGCACATATACACACACAATTATTAACTTATAGTACATCATGTGATTAGAGATGCACTATTTAATTATTAAATTACAGTGCATGTGCACACACACAATTATTAATTTATAGTATATAATGTGGTTAGAGACACATTATTTAATTATTAAATTATAGTGAGAGAGACACACTATTTAATTATTAAATTATAGCGCACACTCATCACACAGTTAGAGTGAACACACACACACACTCAATTATTAAATTATAATACATAATATGATTAGAGTGAACACACAGACAATTATTAAATTATAGTATATAATGTGGTTAAAGTGAACACACACACGTCCAATTACTAAATTATAATATATAATGTAGCTAGAGTGAACACACACAGAGTATATACACACAAACATGCTTAATTATTAAATTATAGTATATAATGTAGTTAGAGTGAATACACACAGATATATATATATATATATATATATAAGAAACTTCTTTTTAGTCACAATTATAACCAATTTAATTGCTTATTTTGGCGATCCTCAATATAAATCATTTAAAGAATTTATATGTTTAAACTGTAGAGAAAAGTTCATCGATCTTGTAAAGATTGCCTGGTTCAGGTTGTAGAAGTTTTTTGAATGGCTATTGTTTCATTTTGTATAATGATACGCTTCTGTGCCTTTGACATTTGGGGATCACGAGGACAATCAAGTACCACCACTATTAGTGCAAATCGGACTTTGAAATCATCCACCGTAAAATGTGGTGGTCAATGTGTGTCTTGATTCATACATAGCACATGGAAAGAGAGAGAGAGAGAGAGAGACTACACTGAAAAACATGACACTTTGTATGCTTCGTCTTCGTGTATGGACCCAAATTGAACGCGTCTTTGTTGAAATAATTCTAAATGAAAAATTGGACAATGATAGACATAATAGAATGTTCTTTGTTGAAAATTAGGTGAAAGTCCAAAACTTAGGTGCAAATTTTTAATCCAGTCTTCATGTGACGCTCCATATATGTTTTTCATATCAACTGTCTTATCAATTTCAAACCCAAATACTTAATGATATATGGACTACCGTATAAAGTTTAAAAAATTGTACAAGTATATTGTATATCTACTTATCGAGCAAGGATTCTTTATCAAATTTTTGTTTGTGCTAAATTTTTTTATTAAAGGAATTTAAGTTTGAACGATGTATGAAAAAAAAAAATGAAACTATTTTAGTCATCCACTTTTTTTAATACTGATGTGTAACTAGATTTTCAAAAACTTAACAAAAAAAATAATGGTATATAATCTTGCTCTTAGTTATCTACCATTATCTTCGAAAATATATGGATAATGATAGAAATCCAACATTTTTGTATAATTTTTTCATCTAACCTATATGACAACTAGTGTATAAGAAAGCACTATACGCCAAGCGGTCAAAACTTCGGAGCGCCTAGACTGCATAGGCAAAGCGCCGCTAGGCGATTTGACCAACAATCAATGATCTGGTTGACCATCGATCAAACCTAAAAAGAAATTCCATAACACAAGCAAAGAGACACTCAACAAGTAAGAAAAACTTATTTTTGTTATTATTATCTTCACATCCAAACCAAAAATAAAAACACTTATTTAAAGCTAGTGATGTCCAGCAATCAAATGTGCTAACTAGTCTAGTAGTTCTCCTTTGAAGAAAATTGATAAATCGGAGACTCCAAGAAAACAAGAATGAAGCTAGTGGTGCCGCTGAATCTCGCTCTAAGAAGACGAGTACAAAGAAGCTCTGACTCAAATCGAAACCGTCGAAGAGGAATCTAAACAGAGGACATTCAACACTATTTTCAACCTTTTTTTTTTTTTTTTTTTTGAGATCTAATAACAATTGGGTTAAAGAAGGTTTTTTGGAATTATTAAGATAAACCACTACAAGCACAATCTACAACACGACTCCGAACTGCGAGAAAGGTCTCCCCATACTTTGTGATTTAATTGGCAAAAATGGGATTTCCATTTCTATCATAAAGTTGAAGGAAAAATTAAAGCTCAACTATTCTACAGAATGGTTGCACCACTTTTTTATTTGTTGGATGAGTGGTGTGTGTATATAATAAATAGAGTTTACTTCTTAGAATACACCAAAATTAATATATTTAACAAAAGAAGAGATCAAGATTAGAAAGTTTTCTCCTTGATACACATTGAAAGTTATAATGTTAATGCAAAGTTTATAAGCCATTAATTAAGTGGAATAAATGTTGACTAAGTAAGTAATATCAATGATAATAGCTGAGAAAGTGTTGATAATTTTAATTAGCACAGAGGAGAAAAATATGAAATTAATAATGTTATTGGAAAGTTTGTGAGTCACTGAATATAATAAAGATATAATAAATTATAATTAACAATTTTAGAATACAATCATTCTTTTTTTTTTTTTTTTTTGGTTAAGTGTATTAATACCCAAAGTGTATTACAAAATATGTCACACACACACATATATATACATAAATAAAATTTTAGCACACATGATATCTCATTTTACACATGGATACAAATTAATCTCCTCAAGTTGGTTTCATAATGGATTTATATAAAATAAAGCTGCAACCATATCTTTTGTGGATAAGGGAGATGCTGCAACCCAAGAAGCCTTTGAATGGATACTTAAAAAATCTAAAATTGTGAAGGCCTCCTCAATAATTTGCAGACTCATGGATGACATAGTTTCCCACCAAGTACTGCTCTAAATTAATTACTTGGTATCCTTCACTGATAAAGATTATTTTTGTAACTGAAACATGTTTTTAATTTCTCTCTAATCAATGTGTACTGTAATTACATATATATTTATATACTAAAATTATAGTACATAATGTGATTAAAAAAACTATTTAATTATTAAATTATAGTGCATGCACACACAATTATTAATTTATAGTATATAATGTGGTTGATGGCATACACATTATAATTTAATTATTAAATTATAGTATACAATGAGGTTAGAGTGAACGCACACATACACACACAATTATTAAATTATAATAGGCACACAATTATTAACTTATAGTACATCATGTGATTAGAGACACACACTATTTAATTATTAAATTACAATGCATGCACACACACACAATTATTAAATTATAGTATATAATGTGGTTAGAGACACACTATTTAATTATTAAATTATAGTGAGAGACACACACACTATTTAATTATTAAATTATAGCACACACACATAGCGCACGCACATAATATGGTTAGAGTGAATGCACACACGTAGAGGCACTCAATTATTAAATTATAATACATAATATGATTAGAGTGAACATATACACAATTATAAAGTTATAGTACATAAAGTAGTTAGAGTGAACACACACACACACACTCAATTATTAAATTATAATACATAATATGGTTAGAGTGAACATACACACAATTATTAAGTTATAGTACATAATGTGGTTAAAGTGAACACATACTCGTACATACACACACACACACCCAATTATTAAATTATAGTATATAATGTGGTTAGAGTGAACACACACAGACACAAACACACACTATATATATACACACAAACACGCTTAATTATTAAACTATAGTATATAATGTGGTATGAGTGAACACTCACAAACACACACATATATATATATATATATATATATATATAAGAAACTTCATTTTAATCCCTAAGGTTTCGAAAAATATCAGATTTTTAAAACTCTTTTGGAAACAGCTCATTATATCTCTAACTTTTCCAAAACTTTTTAGAAAAGTCCAAACCATCAGTCAACTGATGGGCAGCAATGACTTTAATCAATTCAAATTGTAATTTAACAACTTTAATTTAGGATTATTTTAGATAATTTCACTTGTAAATTCATAATTTTATAAGCGTAATCTGGTAATTTATATACCACTAACAACCATCAAAGGAAAAAAATACTTTTTAACACATTCTATTAATATTGACCATTAGTTGATTACAGTTTGAATATTTTTGAAGTGTTTCGAAAAAATTAGGGATGAAAATAGTTGTTTTCAAAAAAGCTCTAAAAACCTGATATTTTTCGAAATCCCAAAGACTAAAATTAAGTTTCCCCATATTTGTGTATGTGTGTGCGTGAAAGAGAGAGAGAGAGAGAGAGAGAGAGAGAGAGAGAGATAATGAATATATTTAGAATAAAATAAATAGAAAAAACATATAAAATATTCTAAACTAGGAAATTTGGTGTGAAAAATTAAAAAATAATGGTAAAGAAAAAGAAGATCTCCATTAGATCTAGATGGAGATGCACCAATGCTATTAAGTGTGGGGGCCTATTGCTTGGTCTCCATTGATTGCTGATGAAGATATTACAATGATGGATCTCCATTGATTAAGGTCTCCATCAATTGTTGATGAAGATATTACAACGATGGGTCTCTATCGATCTCCATGGGTATTTAGCATCAACGGTAGAGACCACTGCTATGCCCCCGTTGATCAATGATAAAATCCAATTGGTCTCTATCAAATATCAATTTGTCGAGAAAATCCAATTTTAATCTTCACCATTGTTTTATTATTTTTTTTTCTCAAATTTGTTTAATTTCTATCTTTTTCTTTTTAAAATGGTTAATTGCCATGTGTCATCAATCTAGTGATCTATGTTTTTTTAAAGGACATGTTTCATATTTTTAAACGTTATGTATTTTAAGGTCCAATTATTTTTGGAACTGCTTTTTATTATTATTACACAAATATTATATATAAAGTATAACTTATCGGACATTCTTGATCAATGTCTCTGGGGTGTGGTTTGAAACTGGGCTCCCAGAATTGAGATAAGATGCCCACATCGCATTGAAAAATTACCCTCATCTTCATAGTTTTGGATGCAGATTGAACCATGGACATATAGCTAATGGGCCAAATTGTAATACTTTCTCCCGAGAATATTACTATATATATGTACAAAATAAATAAATATACAAATGTATCCTCTTGGTAAATTAATAAGAGGGATTTTTAAATGTTTAGTAGAAAATTTTAATATTTGTGGAATTTTTGGAAAAATTATAAATAAGTTTAATTTATAAAAGTTAAGGGACATAAGAGAAAAATGTCAGATATTTATAAAGAATGGTAAAATGATAAATAAATGGAAAGGACAAGGACATTATGGAAATAGGAAATTATCTAGAACGAGGTAGAAGTGTAATTTTAAAGAACTTTAAGGGTTAAAGACAAGTTTGACTTACGCCTATAAATAGGTGTGTGAAGCGTGAGTTGGTGAAAAAGAGAGAGTGAAGAGTGAAGAGAGAGAGAGAGACAGAGAGGGGCTCGACAAAAGAAGGGAGTAAGTTGTTGTCGTCGATCCTAAGTCGGACCCCGCCGTTTTTTAAAAAGGTTGAGCTATTGAAAGGTGATGAACATATTTGAGAGTCAGATCTAGTAAGAATCAAGTGGTAAGAGTAAGCTTTCATGGTTTTATTTTAGAAAGAAGTTGTCGAGCAATCCATAAACTGCCACTGACTTTACTGAGATTCTACGTTTAGAGCTCGAGATCTGGAGCTGAAACAGTGAGCTGGAGAGTAAGGCTGAGGACTAAGGAAAAGCTTGGTAAGTAATGCAGCTAAGGAAATAAATTAATTTGAAGTTGTTTATGAGAATGATTGAGCTCGGTCGTGGAACCCGTTGAGGTAGCGACCTAGGTTGAGATAAGAGCTGGTGTTATATTGTAGATTATATGTTTGTGGAGTTATTTGATATCGGAGTGGTATAATGTTTGTGTATGTAAGCTAAGGCAGGAGCTCGTAGGGAGCGAGCTAAGTAATTACTCACCTACCATAATGTCTGTCTGAGCTGGACTAAGGTAGTAGCTTGTAAGGAGAGAGCTGGTAGTTCAAGTATTGAGTTAAGCTAGAGGATAGCAGCTCGTTGAAAATGGTGAAGTGAGCGAGCTCACAGAGATAAGAAAGTGCCCTCTATCCAAGCTAAGCTAAGTATGAGCTCACATAGGCTTAGCTGAGCTGAGTAGAAGCTTGCATAAGTGAGTTGAATGTGAGCTGGAGCTCGCAGTTCTAGCTAAATGATAGAGCTAAGTAACCTGCGAGCTAAGTGGTGAATTCTTTTGTGACTAAATATAGGTGGTGTAGCGAGCTAAGAGGAGGTCGTTGGAGCAAAAGTTGAAGTGATTCAAGTTAGTTGGGAAGCAAGTTATGAGTATGAAAATATTTTTAAGTGTTTTTAGTTCATTTAACAAAAATTTATATTTCATTTCTTATCTTTTTAGCTTATAAATTATTTTTGTTTTAGCATGAAAATAAATTATTTATTTAGTCATGATATGCATTATATATTATTTATTTTTATAGCATGATAAAGAAATGGTTTTAAATTATAGAAAAAAAAAAGTTTTCAAACCTAGTGGACAACCCGAGTATTTATAGTGTGACCTTCTAGCTTAGACCCGGTCGGTATATCCCACAATGTATAGCAAGTGTTGGGAGGGTTAATCCTGCTAACATCGGGGGGATCGAATCTATTAAGTCTGTCAATCGCCCTCTATACTTGTGGGG
This sequence comes from Dimocarpus longan, assembly GCA_022984855.1. Classification (NCBI taxonomy): domain Eukaryota; kingdom Viridiplantae; phylum Streptophyta; class Magnoliopsida; order Sapindales; family Sapindaceae; genus Dimocarpus; species Dimocarpus longan. The sequence goes on from CM041014.1 coordinate 17,769,759, forward strand.
TATTTTTTATAGCATGGTAAGCAATGATAGTTCCACCACATGTGTACACGAGATGTCTTAATAGCTTTGTCATGATGAGCGATGTTGGTCTTTACACCATGTGACCCTTCACATTGAATAGAGCTGGTTCGACCGTCTTTATGGTTTTAGCCTCCTTGGGGGACCATTAGAGATTTCTAGAAAAGCTAGCATACCATTAAAAACAGATTTTGGAAAAAAAAAAAAATATTTTTAGAAAGACTACACATTTTAAACAAGCTTTTGAAACTTATAAAAATTTTATAAAAGAGCCAAAGCTTTTAGAAATAAAATTATTTTAAAGAAAAATGTTTTCAAAACGTTTTTGGAAAATAAATTTTATTAAACCCATCCACACTCATCGGGCTTTATAGCTCACATTATGTTATTTCAAAAACCTTCCCAGATGCAGGATCAGGTGATCAAGGTACCAGAACACCACGTGTAAACTAGGTGGGTCTCCACTGACGACGATGCATAGCCTTTTTGTAAAGTTTGCAATTTAAACCTAATCATGTAATCTGCATGCTTTCGGATTTATGAACAGATATTGTAGTACTTTATTAAATGTATGCATGATTTAGATATTTACATTTTTATGATAATATTTTAAATTATATATTTATTCGATGCATGCTTAAAAAGAAATTTTAAAATGTATGATTTTTATATGTTTGAAGTTTGAGAATAGTTACGAGTTCGCTCTATGATATCCTTTTGAGTCTTGTTAGTCAGATTTCAGGATGGTTTTCGTGGAGTGCCCAGCAGGATCACCGGATCGAATAGAGGGGATTTGGGATAAGTCCTATCAGTTTGGTATCAGAGCCGAAGTTTTAAAACGATTTTAAGATAAAGTTAGAACATGTTTAAACAATCATTTTAGAAAGAGTTTTTCTCATAACTTTATGATTTTACAAAGACATTTTTAACTTCATGCATATATGATTTTGCTTATTTTACATAATCATTCGTCGTTGAGGTCGTCCACCCACTAGGAGAGTAGCGGCTGAGGTGCCTACATAGAGGGAGGGACATGTTGACGAGTCTATCAACGTGCCTGTAGACCAAGCTGGACCTTCGTGACCTGCGGAGCCAGCAAGTGGGAATGTAGATGTAGAGCGACTAGCCCGAGTTTTGGCAGCGACGCTTCATCAGCCGCGGGAATCAAGGGTCTCCATTGAATGCACTCAAAAATTGGGCACTAGGTCTTTCGATAGGACTGGAGATCCGAAGAGTGCCTTATCATAGCTAGAGACTAGCGAGAAAATTTTTCAAGTGATGGGTTGCTCCGAAGACCAGATGGTAGCATTCGTCGCTTTCATGTTAAATGACAAAGCTAAAGACTGGTGGAAGGCGTTGCAGAAATGAAACCCAACCGGAGTACCTAGGCTCTATTTAAGAAAGAATTCATGAATAAGTTCTATCTGAAGAGTTACTAGGATTCGAAGATTGAAGAATTTTTTTGGTTAAAGCAAAAAAATCTTTCGATGACCGATTACGAGAGCAGATTCTTAGAGCTTGTTCGTGTCGTGCCATTCATAGTCGACAATGAAGTGCAGGAGACAAAGAGGTTCGCAAGAGGCTTGAATCCAAAGATCCAGACTTATATTGCTTTAGCAGTTCATACGCAGTATGGGAGCTAGTGGAGGCTACAATCAGAGTAGAGAGGAGTCTAAAGGCCATCCCTAAACCCAAACAACCGACTTAGAAGTGTGGATTGACTAGCGGAGACTCAGCAAGTTCACCAGAAGTTGGGAGTCATCCACTGGATCAGGTAGCCGGAGATCGAACCAGGGGTCGCAATTAAGTCAGAGCTCTGTGAGGTAATCAGTCGGATCCGAGAGCAGCAATGAGAGTTGGAAGAATTGGCCTGTGTGCCGAGCATGTGGGAGTAGGCATTCAGACAATTGTCTTAGAGGCAGTACCGAATGTTTCAGATACGGACAAGAAGGCCATCTTATGAAGGATTGCCTCATAGCAGCCTCAGTTTTTCAATCAGAGATCCGGACTGCAGCATTAGGGCAATCTAGTAGAGGTCGAAAACTAGATCAAAGGAGTTCTCAGACTAGAAGAGCCTCTAGTTTTGACCAACCGAGTAGAGCATCAAATAGAGGTGTATCATCCAGATGCCATAAGGTAGACCTCATGCTCAGGTTAGAATGTTCGTAGTAACTCAGCTTGATGCAGATGCCTCCCCGGACATAATGACAGGTACGATTTCAGTGCTTAATTACGAAGCATATGCATTAATAGAGCTTGGGTCTAGGAATTCCTTCATCTCTAGGAAGTTTGCTAGGACCATTGGTGTTGAATCGAAATCCTTAGAGTATAAAATGATAGTGTCCATTCCTACTAGGAATTCCCTTCGAGCGAAGAAAGTATTCAAAGGTATCTCAGTAGTCATTAATGGTAGAGAATTTCTAACAACCTGATCGTACTGGACATCCATAACTTTGATGTCATATTAGGAATGGATTAGTTGTCCATACATCGAGCTTTGGTAGACTGCTTTCGAAAGGAAGTCAGGTTGTCTAGAGTAGGGAAGGTTGATGTCATTTTTCGAATAATGTGGAAGTCGCTTTCCTTCAGCAGCATGTCAACGATGGAGGCTCGTAAGTTCTTAGGAAGTCATGTCAGGGATATCTAGCTTATGTAGTAGAGGCAAGAGATGATATAGTAAGATTAGAAGATATCCCTGTGGTCAATGATTTTCCAAACGTGTTCCCGGAGGACCTTCTAGAGTTACCTCCAAATCGAGAAATATAATTTGAGTTAGATCTAATTCCGGTAACTGAGCCAATTTCCATAGCATCATACCAAATGACTCCAGCCGAGTTGAGAGAACTGAAAGTGTAAATGAAAGAATTACTGGATAAGGGTTTTGTGAGACCCAACCATTCACCTTGGGGGGCTCCATTTTTGTTTGTCAAGAAGAAGGATGGGAGCTTAAGACTGTGCATTGATTATAGATAACTGAACAAGGTAACTATTCGGAGTCAATATCCGTTCCCGAAAATCGATGACCTATTTGATCAGCTGCAAAGATCCAGAGTATATTCGAAGATCAACTTGAGGTCAGGATACCATCAGTTGAGGATTCGAGAAAAAGATGTTCCAAAGACTGCCTTCAGGACCAGATACGAGCATTACAAGTTTCTTATCATGCCGTTCGGATTGACGAATCCCCAGTAGCTTTTATGGATCTGATGAACAAGATCTTTAGGCTGTATCTAGATCGGTTTGTTATAGTGTTTATTGATGATATTTTAGTGTATTCAAACAGTTATGAGGAGCATGCAGAGCATCTTTGGATTGTATTACAGACCCTGCGAGAGCATCAGCTGTATGCAAAATTTAGCAAGTGCCAATTCTGGCTAAACAATGTTGCTTTCCTGGGTTATGTAATATCAGTCAAAGGATTAAGTGTATATCCTCAGAAGATAGAAGCGATAACAAGATAGAGATCGCTTACTAACGTTTCAGAGGTTCGAAATTTCCTCGGATTGGTAAGTTATTACAGGAAGTTTGTAGAGAGGTTTTCAAGTATAATAGCCCTGTTTACTAGATTGACTAGAAAAGAAGAAAGATTCGAATGGTCAGACGCCTACCAGTAGAGTTTCGACAAGCTGAAAAGAAGATTAACATCAGCTCCAATGTTGGTGTTACCAACGGGAGATGACAATTTCACTGTATTTAGTGATGCCTTAAGATAGGGTTTGGGGTGTGTTCTGATGCAGAATAGTAGAGTTATAGCTTATGCTTCCAGACAACTGAAGAAGCACGAATAGAACTACCCTATCTATGATCTAGAACTTACAGCAGTAGTATTCGCATTAAAAATTTAGAGGCATTACTTGTATGGTGTTCCTTGTCAGATCTTCACAGATCATAAGAGTCTGTAATATTTGTTTACTTAGAAAATGCTTAATATAAGGTAGAGGAAGTGGTTGCAACTGAATAAGGATTATGATTGTACGATCGAATATCAGCCCGGAAAGCCTAATGTAGTGGTAGATGCATTTAACCGGCAATCAACGAGTTTCCTAGCTCATTTGAGGACAATCTATCTTCCGTTTTTTATGGAGTTGAGGTCGTTAAGAGTCGAGTTAGATATAGTAGACTCAGGGGCATTGTTAGTTGTTTTCAATGTTTGCCCCATTTTAGTGGATCAGATAAGAGAACTGCTAGGGCAAGATCCTCAATTGGTAAGGTTAAGGCAGGAAGTAGAAACTTGACTGAGGGTAAATTTTATGATCAGGGAAGATGGTACATTGATCATAGGACGACAATTATGTATGCCGGATATAAGCGATTTGAAAAATAAGATCATGAAAGAAGCTCATTCTTCAACATATATCATGCATCCGGATAGCACAAAGATGTACCGTACCCTGAAAGAGCATTATTGGTGGAAAGGAATGAAGAGAGAGGTCATAGAATTTGTATCCCGATGCCTTGTCTATCAACACGTTAAAGCAGAACATCAGAAACCAGTGGGATTACTGCAACCACTCTCTGTCCCAAAATTGAATGTGGAGCATGTTACCATGGATTTTGTTGTAGGGCTTTCGTGCACCCAGAGAGAGCATGATGCTATATGGGTGGTAGTAGATAGACTGACTAAATCCGCCCATTTCTTGTCGATCAGGAGCAACTACTCTCTAAGTAAATTAACGCAGCTCTACATAGATGAGATAGTTAGACTTCATGGTACGCCAGTTTCGATTGTATCATATCGGGATCCTAAATTTACTTCAAGGTTTTGGTCTAGAGTATAGAAAGTCTTAGGTATTAAATTGAGTTTCAGCACGGCTTTTCATCTTCAAACGGACGGTCAGTTAGAGAGAACAATCTAGACACTTAAGGATATACTCAGAGTGTGTGTCTTGGAATTCAAGAGAAGTTGGGTTACATATCTATCGCTTGTGGAGTTCGCCTATAATAATAGCTATTAGTCCAGCATTGACATAGTGCCTTATGAGGCTTTATATGGAAGAAAGTGTCGAACTCCAATATGTTAGGATGAGGTAGGTGAAAGGAAACTGATAGGTCCCAAGCTTATCTAGATCACTACAGATAAGATTAAGATTATTAAAGATAAACTTAAAGTGGCAAGCGATAGATAGAAGAGCTATGCAGATAATCGTCGTAGGGACCTTGAGTTCAAAGTTAGAGATAAAGTTTTCCTCAAGATATCCCTTTGGAAAGGCGTGCTCAGATTTGAAAAGCGCGGTAAGTTGAGTCCACTTTTTATCTGCCCATATGAGATCGTGGAAAGAGTGGGACCCGTAGCATATAGGTTAGAGCTCTGACTACAGTTGAGTAAGATTCATAATGTATTTCATGTGTCCATGCTCCGTAAGTATGTTCCAAATCTCTCCCACATGCTTGGGAAACAATCGATAAAGCTGAAAAGGAACCTGACTTATGAAGAAGAGCCGGTGCGAATTTTGGATCATAGAGAACAAGTCCTGCGAAATAAAGTTATTTCCTTAGTAAAAGTATTATGAAGGAATCACGATGTAAAAGAGGCCACTTAGGAGCATGAAGATCAAGTGTATCAGAGATATATCTATCTTTTTCAGTATGGCATGCAAATTTCGATGATGAAATTTTATTAAGGGAGGGAAGAAATGTAATGCCCTCTCCCGATGATGTTACTGTATATATGTACGGAATGAATAAATGTACAAATGTACCCTCTTGGTAATTTAATAAAATGGATTTTTAAATGTTTAGTAGAAAATTTTAATATTTGTGGAATTTTTGGGAAAAATTAAAAATAAGTTTAATTTATAAAAGTTGGGGGACATAAAAGAAAAATGTTAGATATTTATAAAGAATGGCAAAATGGTAAATAAGTGAAAAGGATAAGAACAAGGAAATAAGTAATTCTCTAGAATAGGGTAGAAGTGTAATTTTAAAGAACTTTAAGGGATAAAGATAAGTTTGACCCAAGCCTATAAATAGGCATGTGAGGCATGAGTCGGTGAAAAAGAGATAGTGAAGAGTGAAGAAAGAGAGGGAGAGAGAGAGAGAGGGAGAGAGAAAGAGGGCTCGACAAAAGAAGGGAGTAAGTTATTGTCGCTGATCCCAAGCCAGACCCCGCCGTTTTTTAAGGAGGTTGAGTTGTTGGAAGGTAAAGAACAGATTTGAGAGTCGGATCTAGTAAGAATCAAGTGGTAAGAACAAGTTTTCATGGTTTTATTTTAGAAAGAAGTTGTCGAGCAGTCCATAAACTGTCTCTGACTTTACTGAGATTATGTGTTTAGAGCCGAAGCAGTGAGTTGGAGAGCAAGGCTGAGGACTGAGGAAAAGCATGGTAAGTAATCTAGTTAAGGAAATGAATTAATTTGAAGTTGTTTATGAGAATGATTGAGCTTGGTCGTGGAACCCATTGAGGTCACAACCTGGGTTGAGATAAGAGTTGGTGTTATGTTGTTGATTATATGTTTGTGGAGTTATTTGATGTCGGAGTGGTGTAATGTTTGTGTATGTTAGCTAAGGCAAGAGCTCGTAGGAAGCACGCTGAGTAATTACTCACTTGCCATAATGTCTGTTCGAGCTAGACTAAGGCAATAGCTTGTAAGAAGAGAGTTAGAAGCTCAGGTATTAAGCTGAGCTAGAGGATAGCAACTCGCTGAAGAGGATGAGCTAAGTGAGCTCGCGGAGATAGGAAATTGCCCTCTATCCGGGCTAAGCTAAGTACGAGCTCACATAGGTTGAGCTGAGCTGAGCAGGAGCTCGCATAAGGTGAGCTGAATACGAGCTGGAGCTCGTAGCTCTAGCTAAATGATAGAGTCAAGTAAATTACGAGCTGAGTGGTGAATTCTTTTGTGACTAAGTGTAGGTGGTGTAATGAGCTAAGAGGAGGTCGCTGAAGCAGAAGCTGAAGTGATTCAAGCGAGCTGGGAAGTAAGTTGTGAGTATGAAAATATTTTAAGTGATTTTAGTTCATTTAGCAAAAATTTATATTTCATTTCTTATCTTTTTAGCTTATAAATTATTTATGTTTTAGCATGAAAATATATGATTTATTTAGTCATGGTATGCATTATATATTATTTATTCTTATAGCATGATAAAGAAATTCTTTTAAATTATAGAAAAAGAGAAAATGTTTTCAAACCTAATGGACTACCTGAGTATTTATAGCGTGACCTTCTATCTTAGACCCGGTCGGTATATCCTAGAATGTATGACAAGTGTTGAGAGAGTTAGTCCTGCTAACATCAGGGCGATTGACTCTGTTAAGTCTGTCAGTCGCCCTCTATACTTGTGGGGTATTTCTCAACGCACGGTGAGCGATAATAGTTCCGTCACACATATATACAAGATGTCGTAGTAGTTTTGTCACTATGAGCAATCTAGCATTTGCGCCATGTGACCCCCCACACTAAGACGCTGGTCCGCCGCCTTTGTGATTTTAGCTTCCTTGGATAGTCAATAGAGATTTCTAGAAAAGTTGTATACCATTAAAAACATATTTTAGAAAGAAAATATTTTTAGAAAAACTACATATTTTAAACAAACTTTTGAACCTTATAGAAACTTTATAAAAGACCCAAAGTTTTTAAAAATAAAATTATTTTTAAGTAAAATGTTTTCAAAACATTTTGGGAAGTAAATTTTAATAAACCCATGCATACTCACCGGGCTTTATAGCTTACATTATTTTATTTTAAAAACCTTCTCAGGTGTAGGATCAAGTGATTAAGGTACCAGAGCGTCACGTGTAGATTAAGTGGGTCTCGACTGACGGCGCTGCATAGCCTTTTTGTAAAGTTTACAATTTAAACCTAATCATATAATCTACACGTTTTCGGATTTATGAACAGATATTGTAGTACTTTATTAAATGCATGCATGATTTAGATATTTACATTTCTATGATAATATTTTAAATTATATGTTTATTCGATGTATACTCGAAAAGAAATTTTAAAATGTATGATTTTTATATATTTGAAGTTTGAGAATAGTTACGGGTTTGCTTCACGATATCCTTTTGAGTCTTATTAGTCAGATTTCAGGAGGGTTTTTGTGGGGAGCCTAGCAGGATCGTCGGATCCGATAGAGAGGAACCGGGGCAGATCTGTCACGAACTCCATGGACTAGGGTACCACTACAACCACCAGCTATTTGTATTTTTTGGAACTCTTATGTTTGATTAACAAGGAGACCAAATTGAACTATTATTGATATTTTAAAGATACTGGTAGTCTAGAATAGAAGGATATGTTGAAAAAATTAACATTTTTAGAAAAAGGTAGAAACTAAATTAAAGTTTTTCCCAAAATCCAGATAGTGATATACAACTTGAATCTAGGATTACGTCAAAATGATTATATACCTTTTTTTTTTCCCTTTAAATTTTGAGGGTTTGAGGGTGAGAGAAACAAAATAAATAAATAAATAATCACCTATATAACAATTGAAACCACGACAATATAGAGGAATGTCTCCTCATACTATAGAGTTTTATAAGCAATGTTAAGATTTTAAGGTATTTAAATGTTAGTATTTAAATCAATTTTTTAAAAATAATCTTTTATTTTTTAAAATAAAATATGGAAGTAAATGTGTTTGGTTCAACGTTTTATAAAATATGTTTTTAAAAATGAACAATGACTTTTTGCAATTATTACTGGAAAGTGAAAAAACAACTTTGTAATATTTTTCATCATTTTTAAAATAAATCACTATTTTCCCCTCTAAAATAGATTTTCAAAAGGAACACTCATTTTTAAAAACACAATATCAAACACATTTATATTATTATTATTTTTTTTTGAAATTAACATTTAACAAATCTTATTAATCATATTGCATTATAAAAAACATTATTTTTAAGACGTGATTTTTATTTTTAAAAACACCATTTTAAAAATGAAATTAAACCCACCCTAAAACTTTCACATGTTCACCACTTCAGTCAAGACTCAAATCATTATTGCGCTATTCATATCAACTAAATGTTGGCAGACCAATTCTAACTTTTTGTAATGATTTGAAAATGTATTTTTTTTTTCTTTTTTGGAAAAGGATTTGAAATATTTACTTGTAAGAAATGAGAATATTTACATTAACATAACTCCTAGTGTTATCAATTAATGAAGATCATTAAAAACAAAAATAGTGCCTTGTGAGAAACCATGTCATCCATGAGTCTACAAATAACTAAGGAAGCTTGAACCATCTTGCATTGCCAGTTAGGTCGGTTCAATGCTTAAGCAAGTAAGGGAATTGCCAAAGACATCATTTGCCTAGGTTCATTTTATTAAGGCCTTATATTTGTTTCTTAAAAATTTATTATATTACAATATAATCATAATAATTAATTACATAAACATATTTTCTTGTGCGGAAAACATCTTGAAATATATATATCTATATATATGTATTTTTCACTATTGATTGTTTGAAGTTAATTTAAGGTGTTTTTTTTTTTTAGCAGAGGTCTAAAAAACTAAAACATAAATTTGATTATAATGTTTAGATTCTTTTCACTATATAAATAAGATTAAATTAAGAAAGCAAACTTTTTATTACATATAGTTGATACAAGATTGATCTAAGTTCATATTTTCACCTAAAGGCCTAAAATAACGTTAACCCGACCAGTCAAACGCCTCTTTGGTTACGACGTACCATTTGGTATTATATTCCTTCATTGCTGGTTCGTGTAGCTGGTGATACTATTTTGCTTCCGAGAATGAGTTCTAAACCAAATTAAATTCAAAGTCAAAAGCAAAGTCAATAGTTATTATATATATGGAATAACTAAGTAGGTCCCATGAATCAGAATTTATCATGTTATGTCCTATTCAATAGTATTGAGTGTTACATGAAACAACATGGAGCAACAGAAAAGGAAGCATGTGACGAATTTCGCAAACAAGTTACAAATGCTTGGAAGGATATAAATGAGGAGTGCCTCCTACCAACTGCGGTGCCAATGTCTCTACTTACGCGAGTTCTTAATTTTGCTCGAGTTATGGATGTCCTCTACAAGGACGAAGATGGCTACACACATGCTCAAGTAATTATGAAGGATCTTGTTGCTTCTCTTCTCATCAATCCTGTGCCACATTGAGCATATATGGAAGCAATTAGTTCAAATTAGATTCTATAGACTGGATTGCAGAAGTGATATATATATATATATATATATATATATATATATAATGCTACAATAATTGAGTTTGTATTCTGAACTGAGGTCTATCAAATAAAAGTAAAATATAAGTGTATTTCTCTTCAACACTTAAAATATGTCAAAAAATAGATGAAAATATATTTATCTTTTTATTACACCAAACCCTGATGTCATCGGTTGACTTCCGTCAAATTTAACGGTTTGACCAAGATTTTAGACTAATACCTATAATACCCTCAACATTGTAACTTGAAGATCTGGATTCCAAATCTTCAATTTGAAAATCTGTCCAGATCTTAAAAAAAATCAACGTTAAGTATGGAGGTTTTGTGCAATAAAATGATAACTATGTTTTCATCTATTTTTATACTTATACTTATATTTCTCTTCTACACTATATATATATATATATATATATATATTTATATATATAATGCTACAATAATTGAGTTTGTATTCTGAACTCAGGTCTATCAAATAAAAGTAAAATATAAGTGTATTTCTCTTCTATTCATTATAAAACTTTTTTTCCCTAATTATTTAAAGCATTCTTCATGATCTTTATTTTGTAAAAAAAATTAAAGTAAATCATTACACAATTAATCAATTTATGCTAATACAAATATAATTTATATTGATACAAATTAATTTTCAAAACTGATCAAATCAATGTAGTCTTCATAATTGATTTCGTTTCTAAGCTAAGAAGAAAATTATTGTATACTAAGCTCAATAATATTGTGGTGATCATATGAACATTCATTCTTTTTATTTATTTATTTTTTTGTCTATATGGAACACTAATACAATTTTTTTTAGTATAAAATATTATGAAAATAGAAGTTGGCCATGGAATTATAACGTTCCATGTTTAATCAAAAAAATTTTATTTATTATTATTATTTTTTTTTGGGTGATTTGATGCTCACAAAGTGATGTCCCACAACTCAAATTGAGTTCTTTCAAAACTTCATATATTAGTTCTAACTCTTACTCTCATTAGCAATTGCCTCAAGTACTCTCATGCTTTTGACTTTTGAGGATCATTAGGTGGAAGAACAAGCACCATCATTATTGGTGAAATCACCCATTATAAAAGGTATCATTCATTGTGTCCAGTGGTGAATCTAGAAATTCATGTTAGAGGGAACACTTCAAAATAATGACAATAACAATAAATTCATGTTAGATGTGAAAACAAGGTTATTTTGTTAATAAATCTCTCTTTGTATGCTTGAGTTATGACCTACACTAAACCCACATTAATAAGATTATAAATTTGTATTATGTGTCATATTTATCCAATCCCATGTTGTATAATATTTTGGGGTTATCCTTACAAATTAAATCTTCAGTGGCGAGGAATATTCCTTAGTTTCAGTCTGTCATCTTTCTACTTCTTCTTGCGGTGAAGAATCTATTTGTCATTTGTTTTTGGTGTTAGTTTGCTAATGCTTTTGACATGTTTCTCCCGGCCAGTAAAGTTGATTGTGATGATCTCTGGGCCGCTATCTATACTAAGCCTTTCAAGTCCTCAGGTTTGGAATTTTGGATAGCTGGGTGTTTCTGTGCGCGTCATTTCACATGGAAGGCTAGGAACGAGTTTAATTTTGAGAAAACAACGGACATTCTTCCTTGTTATACTACAGCAAGTAAAGCTACTCTTTTGCAGGTGTTTTCAAAATTGTCCCGGGTTTGGTTTTTCTTCATCTGATTTACATTGACAGGCTGAGTCGGCCGGATTGGTTTGGTAAAACCCACACGTAAATTTTTTCTACACAAGTGCCTGCGAAATTTTGTGGGTTCATACTCGAGTGCAAGACTTGCGGCTTCAGGTAACCCGTATGTGACCCGTAAGCCCAACCCATATATATATATATATATATATATATATGTATATGCATGTATGTATGTAACGTTGTTCACATAACTTCTGAAAAAAAAAAAAAAAAGGGTTGTTCATATATTGAGAATTTGTTGCTATGGATCATTATTTAACATGGACTGAAAATGCAAGATAGATACAACCTTATTTACATGGTGAATATATGTGGCTATGGATTTGTGGTAACGGCCTTGGATTATCAATGATGATTTATATTTTTTAGTCAAAGCTCATGTGCATAGTTGGTAACTGTTAAATTTTATAATTGAAAGGAACTTTTTTTTTTTTTTTAACATTGACACATTACGAGTTAGAATGTTATCGAAATTTGTCGAAATATGTCATTGATAGTACGATTTTAGATGACTACTTTCATAACCAGGAAATGATAAGAGATGGATCACTGATAATACGGTTTAGATTATTACTCCTATAACCAGGGAGATGGAAACTTTTATCAAAAAATTATTGGGACCTATCAAGATGGATCACTGAGATAACAATCTAGATCACTACTCTTACAATTGAGAGATGCTAACTTTTACTAGAAGTGATTCAAACTCACACCTTATATTTTAAAGAATAAAAATGGGATTTAAACTCTTTAACTTAAAGATGTACTTAACCTTTGAAACAATACAATTGATGAATTATACTCAAGACAGTTTTCACGGCGTATGTACTAGAAAATTTTAATTCAAAAATATATTTATTTAAATATTATAATCAAATAATATATTCATAAACCGATACAAGGTCCTTTCAATTTTTTTTTTTTTTGGTTTGCTTTGTACATTTTTAACATACATGGTTTGTCAAAAAAAAAAAAAAACATACATATATGGTTAATACATCCGACCATAAATGAAATTAAATTTTGTATTAAAGTCTTGAATTAGTTGTTTCTATCATAAAGCCAAGTTTATTCCACGAGATTGGATTGGAAATGGATAAATTCCAATCCAATCCTATGTTTATTAGTGGCATGATCAATCACTTTAATCCCAAATTAGTGGGACTATTTTGTAGGTGACAAATTTGTCCCACCATTTTATTTTTCTCTTGGTTTTTTTTTTTTTTTCTAATTCATGTTTTCTAATTATTTATAGAAAGTATCAAATATCCTTTAAAAATAATTTTGATGTATTTCAATATAATAATCAAAAAGTAACAACTTATAATATTAGTTATTAAATTGATATTATTTTCTAACAGATAATTTCAAATTATTACATTTTTTTAACACAATTAAATATTTATTTTTACAAAATAATTTAAATATTTATTTAAAAAAAATCAATTTATATATTTTTAACCTAATTTAATTTATTTAAAATCCATAAACCCTTTTGTAATAAATTTAAAATATTTTCTTTATTTTATTGTACAAAATATAACGCACTATTATATTTATTCAAAACTATACTATATCAAACAAAGGACCATTTTTAGTCGAATACATATTCCATCAAATACATTAGAGTACTTATCCAATACTATGCAATTCAATCCCATACCATAAAAATAATCTAATCAAATGTATTCTAATAGATCTAGTAGGCAACTAGGTTAATCCATCGGGGATTACATTGGAAATGAGACAACATGCTCTTTCATCAAACAAGGGTTCGTGTAGGAATCACCATCCTTGTATAGCAGATCCATTACCCTTGCAAGATTAATAATCCGCTCAAGTAGAGGCATTGGAACCGTATTCATTTCTAGTAATTCCTCGTTCGCATCATTCCAAGCATTCAAAATTACTTTGTGGAACCATTTAACTACCTCTTCTTTGGAGATTTCAAATTGCTTCATGTAACATTCGACAGCTGAGGCAACATGTCCTCTTTTTTGCTCAAACTTGATACAAAAAAACATGTTGATCAGTTACAAAAAATAATCTCTATGAATGAAGGATATCAATTAATTAATTTAGAGCATGCAGTACCCGGTGGGTAACTATGTCATCCATGAGCCTGAAAATTATTGAGGAGGCCTTTACAATTTTGGCCTTTTAAATATCCATTCAAAGGCTTCTGGGTTGCAATATCTCCCGTACCCACAAAAGATATGGTTGCTAACACTGAGAAGCCACTGATAGGCAAAGCAGCAGCCACGTATTCCTCCGTTGTGGGTACATGTTTTTTTTCACGCCATTTGGCTTCCAAGATATAACCTCTAACCAAACTCTTCATCTGAGAACGTACTAAAAGATATATTAAATCCTTTTTACTAATAGTTTTAATGAAATTATAATTATAAATTAAATTTATTGAATAATAGAATCATGGAAGATTGCTAGTCTCTAATTGAACTTTCAATCACAAGATTTCAACGACCAAAATGAGTCACAGCAATTCGACGACTAAAATGAAGCTCACCTGTTCCTTTACATAATCAAGGCAATATAATTTTCCTTCATGGACCATATATTTCTCAATTTCGATGTAAACATCAAGGAGAGCCCCATAACAGACTTTCATGTAGTCAGATAATTGATCTAAAGCACTAATATCCCGTCTAATACAAAAGAAATAAATCAATTGAGCGCCTGTGAGAATAAAAAGATTCTTAAAATAAGGGTTTAGTTATCTTACTGATTGGATAAGATTATTCATGAATAACGATCCTTGAATATTCTTCAATAACCACTTTACAACCAATCTAAGGGTTATCATTGATAGATAATCTTATCCAACTAATAAAGTAGTTAATTTTAATATGAATAATAAATTATGGATATGAGAAAGTAGAAAGGTAAATAATATGCAGGAACCAACCTCTCAATTGCTGCAGTAAAAAGCTCAAATTCTTCAATTGTACCGTACGCATCGTAGATATTGTCGATAATGGAAGCCATGGCAATTATTTTGGTAAATATCTTTCTAGCCAAGAAATATTCAGGCTCAAAATAAACTCCTAGTGCCCAAAAGTAGCACTCCACAATTCTGTCTCTCAGAAAAGATAGCTTATGCATAACATCTAAACTTTTCCACCACCTAATTACACAACAGTAATTTAATTTCAATTGTTTAGTAGAAATATATACAATATACTTAATGACATTAATAGCCCAGAAAAGGTCATTAGAGCTTGCTTTGTAATATCACAGAGTTCCTTCCGGTGCAGCTGTTTTAACATGTTAAAGTACTTTGCAAATGACAACACCAATTCATTGTGCGAAGGGTCTTCTTGATAGATAGACATGTATGAGCTTGCCTCTATCCTTGATAGGCTCTTGCGAAGTGGTCGCTTTAAGGCTCGACTAACTTGCTTGGAAGGTGGAGAGCTGAACTGGGTTGCCATTGGTTCAAGGTGACTATAGTGAAATCAAGTGCTTCATCAAGTATATCTTCTCCATGAACCCTGAGATGTGCAGCTTCATAGAAGCTTAACATTCCCTTGATATCACTTACAAGGGAACCTTTGAAATCGCCATTGCTGTCCTTGAACTTGTTGAAGACATCTGCTTCAACACCCAGGACACTATATTTTAATATCATCTAAAAGAGGTTAGCAACACGAGTATATACTTCTAAGGGGAAAAAACAACATACCAGAGGAAATATGGTAACCATGTTGTCGAAGTAATCGAACTCGAAGAGATATGGTGTATAGGTCATCCTTTTCGTCTTCGAAATTACGGTCATGGTAGGACTTTTGTATGTTTTCTAAGATTTCTTTAATCTCGCTTTCAAAATGGTAGGATACTCCTAGGCATTGTATTGTATCAATCAAGTCCATCAGTTTCTTTGTAGTTCTATCGACATCATCCATTAGCATTCTTTTAATTTCCTTCTTCAGATCTTCAAGCTTTATACTATCATCAATGTCCTACGTAATTAAGCTGGGAAATTATATTGCAAATAGAAAGGTACGTAACTATTAGTAAACGCATGAATGAATACATTTCTTAAAGTGTTGAAAAAAATAGGCGAGAAAAAACTACAGTCTGGATATTCTGGCATGAATATCAACCATCACACTAAAGGTAATAAACCAACGGACAGACCATATATATATAAACAATTAAGGGACAAAAATTAATATATCATTCTATGAAATAATTACCAGGGAATTGCTAGGACATGAGAGGAACTGATCCCCCCAATATTAGAAGGAAAATTTGCTAAGGGACGGTTAGGTTCTTGCCCAGAATTGTGGGTTAAAGTAGCAGCTGCTACAAGTTGAAGGGCCATTACGCTTTTTTCACTTTTTTTGGTAGCTACTTTTGCAGTGGTTCAGTAATTATACAGCACGAGTCATATATGTATGTATGTATGTATGTATGTATATAGTTTTCATATTCTCTGATATACATACTAACAAAAGCCATGAGTCCATGACCCATATATTTTGGTCCCAGACTCTTTTGTTGTTAACACACCTCCCCCACATCCAAGCCACAAATCCCCTGTCTTGATCATAATGACAGAAAAGGTTGAGAGATACGTACCATAATGGAAATGTGCAAAATATGGGACAACTCTATAGTACCTATCAATTGAGCCTGTATTCCTGATAAGATCTGTAAGAGTTATGTGATTGATCAGTTTGTGTAAGAGTTTTGTGATCGATCAGTTTGTGTGAACAAGATTGTAGTTATCTTGTATTTCAGAGCCCATGTTAAATAAAAGTCCATAGCCACAATATATTCACCTTGTAAACAAGGTTGCATATTATCTTGTATTTTAGGCCCATGTTAAACAAAAGATCATCGCCACATGTGAATCACATCCTGAAAATTTGTGGTTATGGACTTTCATTTAAAATTGACCTAAAGTACGAGATATATAAAACCTTGTTTACAAGGTGAATATATGTGGCTATGGATTTGTGGTAGAGCCTTGGATTATCGACTAAGTTTCTTTGTCAATGAAGGATATCAAATTACTAATTTAGAGCAGAATTTGGTGGGAAACTATGTCGTCCATGAGTCCGCGAATTATTGAGGAAGCCTTAACGATTTTATGGTTTTTGAGTAACCAATCGAAGGCTTCTTCGGTTGCACTATCTCCCATACCCACAAAAGAATAAGTGGTTGGAAACATTGGGTAGCCACTGCCAACCAAAGCCTCAAAAAAAATTTTCTGACACATGTACAACTTTAATTGGAGGGCCATGGCCCTGTGAGCTCCTCACAGCTCCGCCCTTCCCTACCCACACACACACATACATATATATTTATATATTAAATTAAAAGAAACCTAACTCTTAGCATAGTGCAATCCCTATTCACTATCGTGCTGGGGTTTAAATTCATTGATCAAACCTTTATAAGTTTTGTGTAAATAGTTTCAATTCTCTTGATTATGGGAGTATTTATTTCTTGATTATAAGAGTAAATGTTCAAAATGCATAAATAGTGATTAATATCATCAAATTTTAATAGTCTTTAATGATAAATTTAGCAAGTTTTAGTATAACTTTCCCTCATTTGGTGTCACTTTCAAAAAATAAAAGTTAAGACCGTTTTGCATTAGAATTAAAATGTTACAACACCTATATTTAGAACCTTGTATTTGAGTAGAGTGTGTTTCATATGAAGATTTCTGGTTTTATATGATGCAAGTTTGCAGCAGTTTTTAGTGGCCATAGTATTGACTATTGAGAAATAAAGACAAACACCATTAGTCGGTACAACGTTGTCATTGTATAAAGAAATTATCGACCATGAGTGGGTGGCGATTATTATGTCGTCACTCATTCTATCAGTGTGTCTACTTGATTTAATACTGATGTGGATATCGACCAACGTGAGTATGCGTTTCAATGGAAGACATGTCCAAATAGAGTACTGGACCATCCTATGAATTGAAATTTTCAAAGTTGTTTGATATATAGAACCTATACAATTTTGTATGGTGTCTTTAGCACCACATCAAATCATCTATGATTTAAGTTTTATTATCACTTAAAACAGGATTTGGATAAGAATATTCTTCAAGTACAATTTTGTTATAACGATCCGATATTATTCTAATCACAACGTAAACCTAAAATCGAGAATAATAATAAAATAAAATGGAAATAATAAAATAAAAATAGTTGACACAAGATTTACGTGGTAAAACCCTTAATGTAAGGAAAATGTCCATGGATTATGGTTAGAAGAATTTTATTAAACCAACAACTATGATACAATATCTCTTTAAAATTTTAAGAGAAAACTAGAAAGAAGAAAACTCTCAAATATACAATTGAGATTTGGGATGAGACATCGGATATGGGACAAATGAATTACAATGTTCAATGGCCTATTTATAGGCAATATATGGTGGTGATAAATTTAATTATCTCTCACCTACTTATCTCTCAACTACCTGTCTCTAACCTAAACCAATTAATTTGCCACTCATCAATTAAGATAGTCAACAATTATGATTCATCCTTAGCATTCTCCCACTTGAAGCCATTTTGATGATCTGATTTCTCCTTCTAATTTTTGATCAAGCTCCTGCTGCTTACGTTTCCTCGAGACCATATGAGGATCTATACCAAATAAATTTATCAGTACTGATAGACTTGTTCATTACGTCTATTAGATTCTCCTATTTGTGTATCTTTTGCATATTCATACTACCATCTTCTACTGCTTCATAAATAAAATGATATTGAACTCTTATATGTTTTGTTTGGGAATAAAATGTTGGATTACTTGCAATATGTAAGACACTTTGACTCAACAATGAGATTTTTTTTTTTTTTTTGTGCCAAATCTCCTCTAATAACCTTTTTATCCAAATTATTTCCTTACAAACTTCAATAGCTACCATATACTCTGCTTCTATTGTAAATAAAGCCACAACCGTTTGTAACTTGGATACCCGTCTCACAATTCCTCCTATAATCATAAACACATAACCTGTTGTGGATTTTCTTTTATTGAGATCTCCTGTAAAATTTGAATCCACATAGCCTCTAATAATAAACTCTGATCCTCCATAACATAATGCAACATTTAAGGATCTTTTGATGTATTTCAGAATCCTTTTCACAACATTCTAATGCTCTTTACCAGGATTTGTTATATATCGACTAACCGCTCTTACTGCTTGAGCAATGTCTGGTCTTATACATATCGTAGTAAACATTAAATTGTCCATTATTGATGAATACCACACTCGAGACATTTCCATCATCTCTACTTCATTGCTAGGGCTCATACCTAAAGATAATTTTTTATGTGATTAATTTATATTAAAATCCAATTTCCATTGTTTTTTCGGTTGGTTCTTCAGGCCCTAATTTATTGTTGATGGATGAGTGAAAAGTCATTTTCTAAATTTTACTAATTAATTTAGTTTGCCCTTAAAATTAAGTAATCTTTTTTTGATAGATACCTATCGGCAAAAAAAATTTTCGTGAAAAATTTTTGACCACAAATTGCAGCATTAGATGGTCCTATATATGAGCGCTATTGCTTCTGCCAACCTTTCATCGTTGTTGCTTTTATGTGATTTTAAAAAGTGATGTATATATTGGTTGACAACCTTACAGCTCAAAAAAATTTATTCGATTGTGACATACATAATTCTCTTGTATTTTATATTTTCAATCTAGAATTTATCCTATCTTTACTGATTTAACATGTTGGTTCTCTAAACAATATTTCTACACATAGATGACTTGGTCTCCCATGATTTACATTCATGATTATTTTAATTGTTGATTAAGGAAGCTGATGAGCCTATTTTGTTATATATTCACAACCCTTAAATGTTAATTTTTTTAGTTCCTACAGTTAAAAACAATAGTTAATTAGAATATTTTTTAATGAAACTAGACAAACTTGGTGATTTGAAAAAAAATATTGAGCTATTCAAATTGGATCTAAAATTACGAAGTCTGATACTGAACAATGAATGACAAGACTTAATAATTTTTAATACAAATTGACATACATGGAGGCATGGGTCTCATAAATTCTCATGCAATTCTAGTCCAACTGTCATCCACAAAATAAAATAAAAAGGGTTGTGCAATTAAAAATGTCATGTGAGCTGCACATGATAACAACTTTACCCTGGCTTCACTTCACTATCAATTGGCACATAGAAATGTGGTCTAGGGCTCCAAAGTTTATTTATGTAATGACATTAATCCACTTGTTCAACTTTTTCAAAAGATAAAAAAAAAAGATAAGGTTCGAGCACTAATCCTAAAAAATATAGGATAATTTTCTCATTTAATGTGGGTAAATCTCTTCCACTTTCTAGGAGTGGCATTTTGGTCAGTGCGATTGTAGAATCTAGAATTTTTTCTTTTTATGAAAAATAAAATTTTTCGGTAAATAATATTTTCGAGTAAATAGTGATCGGATGAATAGTGAATTTCGAAAAATGGACCTTAAAAATCGAAAATCGTTAGAATAAGTAGTAGAGTCTAATAAAATTAAAACGAATCGAAAATTAGTCAATTTGATTAGTTTTTAAGGGTTCCGAAGATAATTAGATAAAAGTACCATTTTTGGAGAACAATCAGAATTGATGGTTTTAAACCCATTTGAATTTTTTTTAAAATATGAGATTGAGAGGTAAGATACCTAATTAGAGTATTATATGGTCAATATGATGATAAGATGACTATAGAATATTTTTGAAATTTATTTAGACATGGATTAGAATTAAATACTGTTATGGGTATTTTTTGGTGCAATAAGAAAAGGCCCAAAAATGGAGGCCCATTGTAACTTATTAAGAGCCAAGAAGACACTTGGTCAAATAGTCAAAGGAAAGTTAAAAGCACAAAGATAACCTGCTCGGACATTCCTACTGACTGGAGATATGTTCGTCTGCTCGACGGCCAAAAGGATAAATAAGTCTGCTCGTTTGTTCGGAGATATCTGCTCGCTCAATTTGCTGTCTGATCGTTGAACAGGCGAAACACTTAAATTGACCAGTTGACCTTCTGGAAGAAGAATCAATCCGAGACCTTCTGGAAGAAGAATCAATCCGAAACAGGAAAGGAGTCGAATTACCTATTTGTATGCAAATCGAATCTCTACATTCTGGGAAATTGCTATATACGAGAGATAATCTCAGAAGATATTATCTTAATTAATGTATATTATTTTTTGCCTTATCTGTAAGATTCTCAAAGCCTATTCTGATTATAACATCTCCATTATAAATAGGAGATATAATTTAGGGTAAAAGACAGAGTGAAATAAAAATACAATTACACCGAGAGAGGGTAATTGTCGTGGACGTAGGCCATCGTTTTTTTGCCGAACCACGTAAAAGTCTTGCTGTGTCCTGTGTGTTTTGATCCTATATTGTTTGCATTGTATGAGGTTTGTTGTGTCACAGGTATTGGGCTTGAAGAACAGGGTTGACCAAAAATAAGTGTCAACATCTTTTGGCGCTAGAGGAAGGGCCCAGACTGTGATTTAACAAACTTGTTTTGGTTGTGATATGGCTGACATGGCTAGGGTCAAGACAACCAGGGTTGTAGCATCGGAAACCGATCAATTGGAGGAGCACCAAGGTCAAGGTCAGGCGGCAGGGACGTCTTCTGCCGCTTTGCCACCATTGCCTCCTCAACCAACTGATGGTGGCGGAGGTGTTATGCCAGCTTGGCAGCGTCGTCAGGAAGCACGTCAGGAAGCTTTAGAAAATACGGTAGCACAATTGGCAGAAACCATCAGAGCCTTGACACAGGCCCGAGTTCAGGAAGTTCCAGGGAACGTAGACCACCAGCCCCGTTCTGTGAGTGCCGTTCCAGTTAGGAGAGGAGAGGCTGGCAGGGACAGACAGCAACCAGCAGTTTCTGTTCGTTCCTCAAATCTGCGCCCACAAGGGGAGAGGCATCCGGCTCATCAAGAAGTGGCTCCGCATCCTTCCAATCAGAGGATTAGAACAAGTCAGGGTAATAATCGCCGAGGGGAAAATAACTCTGATCATGGAAGGGGTCGACAGCGCGAAAGGGAACGTTCACATAGACAAGGGACACCCCATGCAGGAAGTTCTCGCAGGAGGAGTGGATCACGTGAAAGGATGTCGTTGGACCGAGGAAGGTCACAAACCCGTCTCTCAGCAGCAGGAGAAAGCCGGGGGAATCGACAAGTCCCTGCGAACGGGATTGAGCGGCAAGATCCCATGGTACAGGAACTAATGCAGAGGGTGCGACAGTTAGAGACTAGACCCGGACACCGTGACCAGGACAGAGAGCAAGACAGAACCCCGTTTTCAAGAGAGATTGAAACGCAACTGCTGCCTCCAAGATTTAAACTCCCGAACATCCCAATTTATGATGGAGATAGTGACCCGTATGATCATCTGGACATTTTCAACGTTCAAATGGACCTGCAGACCTCTAATCCTCTGGTCAAGTGTAGGGTATTCCCAGCAACACTGGGGAATACTCCAAGGACGTGGCTAAGGAGTCTTCCGGCCCGAAGTATAAACAGCTGGGATGAGTGCCAGAGAAAGTTCGAAGACCAGTACAAAGCGCTAAGAAAGCAGCTCGCGCCGACTTGTCACTTAGCGACTATCTTTCAGAAGCAAAGGAGTTAGCTGAAATATCCACCACCAAGGTCGAAAAATTTGTTTGGAAAAATATTATCTGCAGGTTTGGAGTCCCCCAACAAATCGTAACAGATAATGGAACCCAGTTCAGTAGCGAACAGTTTCAAAGATTTTGCACGGATCTGGGAATTAAAAAGAGCTTCTCAGCGGTGGACCACCCTCAGGCCAATGGACAAGTAGAGGCCATTAACAAAATCATCAAGCAAAACCTGAAGACTAAGCTGGAAGCGAGAAAGGGGGCTTGGGTTGACGAGCTGCAAAAAGTGTTGTGGGCATACAGAACTACTGCTCGCAACACTACTGGGGAAACTCCCTTTTCATTGGTTTACGGCTCGGAGGCGATGATTCCAGCAGAATATGAAGTTGCCAGTCAGCGCCGAACAACATTCAACCCAGAAGATAATAGCAGTTTGCTCGTTGCTAGCCTGGACCTGGTGGAAGAGATGAGGGATGATGCTCAAATAAGGATTGCTGTCTATCAGAGGCGAGTGGCCAGATTTTACAATAGAAAAGTCCGTACCCGAAGGTTTAAGACGGGGGATTTAGTTCTGCGCCTTATTCTACCTGCTGCTCGGAAAGCTGGTGAGGGAACACTTGGTCCAAATTGGGAAGGGCCTTACATTGTGAAGGAAAGTTTGCAGAACGGAGCCTACCACTTGACTAGCATGGAAGGGCCGCTAGTTCCCAGAGCATGGAATGCTGAAAACTTGCGACCATATTTTATTTAATTGGTTTAAGTTTTTGTTTTAATTCGCTTCGATAATTTGTCAATTTTGTTTCAGTGCAGTAAAATCGAATCAGATTCTCCTTGAATGGCAATGCTTGATCGTTTTTTGTTGTTACTGATGATCTACTCGCGTTTCGATTGAAGCAAATGCTCTGGAAGATGTGATTACCACCTGTGAGTAGCCGGGCTCTGGAAGGTGTAATCATTATCTGTGAGCTAAAAAAAAAAAAAAATGTCCTGGAAGACCTTAGCATAACCTGTGAGTACAAGGACTCTGGAAGGGATGCTTATGGCCTGTGGACTTAGTAAACCTTGGAAGATCCATGTAACTTAAGAACGAATAGTATCTTGAAGGAACATTGGATCTGTAGGTTTAAACGAGCAGAGGTAAGGGGCCTCAAAAATGGGTAATTTCAGCATGACTAGCTGTCCCCACACTTACTCTGCTCGAACAAAATTTAAAAGCTGGGAGAAATTGGCCATTCAAGAAAGCTGGGAATTTGTTTTAATCAAGCAGAGGAAAGGGGCCTGAAAGGGTAATTTCAGCAAGTTGGCCGTCCCCACACCTACTCTGCTCAAATAAGTACTGGTCGAAAATCCAATTCACGAGTAAATAAAAATAACGAACATAAATACAAACAAGAAACGATGAATAAAGATTTATTTAAAAATTGTTAAAAAATGTAATAAGTACAAAACAAAATATCATCGAACAGGAAAATTTTTCTGGTCACTGTCATCAATATTGATTGGACGAGGAAAGCTGGGAGATTCTGAGCTGGGAATATCAGCAGAGGCAGCACCAGCAGAAGAAGCTGAAGGACCGGCTTTAAGTTTATCCTGCTGAGCGTACAGCTTTACTTCAGCCACGGCGTCTGGACCAAAGAACGAAACGTCCACATCTGGTCGCTTGAGCCACAGATTATACAGGAATAAACTTCCTGTCCTCTCTTCTGCCTCTCGAACCGCGACTTCGATACGTCCCTTCTCCGAAGCAATGTGTTCCTTGAGAGAAACTGTTTCCTGCCTCATTGCTTCCATAACAATCTTGGCCTCCGCGGCTTTATGCTTATGAGAGGACAGTTCTCCCTTCAGTTCCTTATTCTCAGTTTTCAACTTCTCCTCCGATTCTCGAGCAAAGTGGAGATCATGCGTCAATGTCTCGATCTTTTTATCCCTAAAGGCAATCTGTATTTCCTGCCTCTCCAAGGACTCCCGCTGTTCGTTCTTCTGATTGTTCAGTTTCTCAATTTCCTGCTCCAGCTCACGGTGTGCCTCCTGCGCTTTTTCCAGCTCTAGTTCATGATCATCCTGCAGTTTAGCCTTCTCTTCCTCCAGAGAATTGATGGTGGTTGCCATGGCGGCCTTCTCCTCGGGCCAGTCCCCAATCTCCCGCAAAAGCTTCATGTACGCCATGGACGCCTGAAACAAAGCATTTGTTAGTACAGAAAAAATGGAAAGAGATACTATAGTAGCAAAAAAGTAAAACTTACAAGCGTACTGTGGAAGCCTAAATAGTTGATGAGCCGTTCGCCCGTTATTTCTTCCTTGTACAGGGCAGGCTTCCTCGCTCCCAGGAATTGGGGCGCGCGATCTAAAAGATCGCTGTAATATTCCCCGGCATCAAACTCCTGGGACTGCTCCTCAGCACCAGAACCAGCCGCGGCTGTTTTCTGGCGTTTATGAGGCGGTTCCGCAGTTTCTGAATCGGCGATCCCTTTGCCCTTGTCGACATTTTGAGTAGAGGCGGATGGGGAACTGCTGGGCGGAGCAGGCTGAGATATATCCCCTCGACGAGCACTCTTGTTCGAAGATTTCCTCGCCACTGATTTATGCCTTATCGAGCGAGCAGGAGAACCGACAGAACCCTGTTGAGGAGGCGATTCTGGAGAGACTTCAGCAGCAGGGGGAGAGCCAGAACCTCTGGCCGCTTGAACAGGCTCTTTGGGAGCAGAAGACTGAGCAGGAGCCTGGCTGGGTAAAGGCTGCTCGAAATGAAGCCTCACCATTTCCGGAACTGAAGTATTCGCTGGATGTGGAATTTCCTGTCCGGAAGCTTCGAAAGCAGAAGGAATTTCTTTCTCCTCGCGAGAGCCTAAATCAGAAGCGGGGTCCAATAATTCTTGGTCAGCAGGAGGAGCGAGACCATGAAATTGAAGCAGATGCTCGGAAGGTGTCTGATCGTCGGATGGTGTCTTCACATCCGAAAATTTATCTAACAGAGAGAGCTCCTGATCGGATAGAGGAATCTCGCCCCTAGAGACATCTGCACAAAGAAAAATGTTAGCAACGAGCAGAAATACAAGATGGAAAACTGAGACAAATATACTTACTGGGCGAAAGGCAAAAAGAAAAATTCTTTAAATCCGACAATGATAAGCACGACGCGTAGAACCATCGTGACTTGTAATCTCCTACGTTGGATTTTCCAATCCCTTGAGGAAGGTTCACTTTGTAAGGAGATTTTCGGGCTGAAGTATAATAAAACCCATCCTTCTTATCAGCCTTCGGACCCGTAGTACTTCTAAACAAAAAAAGGTGATGGATCATCGCGGGGGTAGGAGGAGGAAGGTCGTTTTTAAGAAAGATAGAAGCCAAAGCGGTGAGATGAGCATAAGAGTTGGGGGTAAGTTGAAAAGGGGCTAAGTTAAGGTCGTTTAAAAGAGCGACCAGGTAAGGATGAACCGGAAACCTGAAACCGGCTTCTATGTGTTGATGACTAATGGCAAAGAAACCCTTGGGAGGAAAAGCTGCATGGTCAGAAGCCTTAGGCACCATAGCTCGGCAGCCCTTAGGTAAGGAGAAGCCCTCAGCGATGGTTTCAAGGTCGCTGAGGCCAAGGGAAGATTCATAATGAAAAAAGGGTGCGCGAGCAGAGGAGGAATGGTGTTCAGAAGGGACTGAAGTAGCCCCACCACCTTGAGAGGTAGTACTAAGATCCTCCTCGGAGGCAGCATCAGTGGATCCCACCTTATGACTGCGACGACTACGACCAGACATCTACAAAATCAACAGGGGTGTCAGGTCGCAGAAAGCAGACCAGAACTCAGTACATACGGATACGATACTTCTATGAACACAAGGGGGGCTATTGGGGCGAAAAGTTGGATGGGCAAGAGATATTACAAACAGACAGCAACTCAAAGCTATAATACAAGTATCTATTTCTTAAAAAAAAAAAAAAAAAAAAAAAAAAAAAAAAAGAAGAAGAAATCATGCCATCAGATACGCAAATAGTAATCATGGAAGAAAGTAATCGCAGAAGAAAAGAATAGAAGTTACCTTGAAGATGGCGTTGACAAAGAACCTTGAGGATGTAGGGGAATGGTAGCAGACAAAAATGTCAGGGTTTGCAAAGGCAGAAGAGAGAAGACGAAAAGAGAACGACAAAGGGTAATATATAGCTGACGCTTCGGAATCCCAATCGGTAAGTCAAGACATTTCAATCGTCGCCAAAGTTTGGCAATAGGCGCAAAAAACCGAAAGAGCCATCATGAGCAACTATTGAAAAGACGCGCATTTAATACATGCAGTAATGAGTGCAACAGTTGAGTGACAAGTAGCCAACACCTGGGGGACTGACACATGGCAAAAAGGAAGAAAAGCAACGGTTCACATCTCACTAAAAGTTTTCTGGGCGCAAGTCTGGGCGCAAGAACATTGTTTCCAGTACAAAAAGTGTACCAGAAACAAGGGGGCTTGTGTTATGGGTATTTTTTGGTGCAATAAGAAAAGGCCCAAAAATGGAGGCCCATTGTGACTTATTAAGAGCCAAGAAGACACTTGGTCAAATAGTCAAAGGAAAGTTAAAAGCACAAAGATAACCTGCTCGGACATTCCTACTGACTGGAGATATGTTCGTCTGCTCGACAGCCAAAAGGATAAATAAGTCTGCTCGTTTGTTCGGAGATATCTGCTCGCTCAATTTGCTGTCTGATCGTTGAACAGGCGAAACACTTAAATTGACCAGTTGACCTTCTGGAAGAAGAATCAATCCGAGACCTTCTGGAAGAAGAATCAATCCGAAACAGGAAAGGAGTCGAATTACCTATTTGTATGCAAATTGAATCTCTACATTCTGGGAAATTGCTATATACGAGAGATAATCTCAGAAGATATTATCTTAATTAATGTATATTATTTTTTGCCTTATCTGTAAGATTCTCAAAGCCTATTCTGATTATAACATCTCCATTATAAATAGGAGATAT
Source organism: Dimocarpus longan (assembly GCA_022984855.1). Lineage (NCBI taxonomy): Eukaryota > Viridiplantae > Streptophyta > Magnoliopsida > Sapindales > Sapindaceae > Dimocarpus > Dimocarpus longan. The sequence goes on from CM041014.1 coordinate 17,797,288, forward strand.
AATTTAGGGTAAAAGACAGAGTGAAATAAAAATACAATTACACCGAGAGAGGGTAATTGTCGTGGACGTAGGCCATCGTTTTTTTGCCGAACCACGTAAAAGTCTTGCTGTGTCCTGTGTGTTTTGATCCTATATTGTTTGCATTGTATGAGGTTTGTTGTGTCACAGGTATTGGGCTTGAAGAACAGGGTTGACCAAAAATAAGTGTCAACAAATACAAAGGAGAGTAAAATAAACAATACAATTCAAATATACATGGAAATGGTATGAGCATCATATGGAAAGAAATTGAATAAGAAGCACAATTTATGTGAACTTGAATGGGCTAATGGGAGAGTGACCTGCCAAATTTAATCTTTGAATTATTGAATAATTAGTTGACATGCACCTAAAATTTCTAATATTTTAATGATCAAGTTACTAAATTGCCTTTAGATAAATGAATTTGCCATGAGTTATAATTAAGAGCATTTAGGTAAAACTAACTAAAGGATTTGATGGTCATTTTGGGATTAGTTTAAGGGCACTTTGGTCAATAAAAGTGAGACTATATTAAGTGAAAGTGCCATGAATTGAGTAGAAAATTGAGAAGAAAAATTGAGAGAGGGAAGAGAATGTCTTGACCAAAGAAAGAAACCAGAAGATAACAACTTGATTTGAAGGTTTTGAGGTGATTTTTGTGTGTTTTTCAAGTCCTTTTAGAGTGTACACAAGTTTAGGAGCAAGATTCATCCATTTTAAGCTAATTTCAAGTGGTAAGTTACTAGATTTCGTGGTATTTTGATGATTCTTTTGGGATAAATGATAACTTGATTTGTTTGATTGATTTTTAGTATGTTTAGAAGTAGATAAACTTAAATTCAAGCTTGGAATTGATAGGAAACAAGTTGGCAAGCAAGAAAGTAAGGTGAATATTCTAGGTTTTGTGCAATTTTTGAAGAAAAATTTAATTGAGTGGATTTTAGGATGTTAGATGAATATTAGAGTGATTTTATCATGTTTAGTGGTTATAAAAGTGAAAGAATAATGTTGGATGCTATGATGTAAGTTTATGTTAAGGATAGGGTTTGATGAAAGTAGGTTGATTTTATTATTGTGATGTGTTTGTCTAAGGTTTTGCATGATTCTAAATTGGTTTGTATCAAGAAAAATGAAAGAAGTAAGTTGAGTGCCCATGTATGTCAAATTCGGCCAAGCTAGGGTTGGTGTGTATTTGAATTGATTTTGGTGTTTTGATAAAATTACATGATGTTTGACATGATTTTAAGTTGGTGTGTATTAATAGAATGAAAAGAAAAAGCTCTTGTGTGGGTGCTATGTCAATTCAGCCATGGTGAGAATTTGAGGTTCAAAATGTGATTTAGTTATTTTGATGTGTTTTTATGAATTTATGCATGTGATTAAGTAAGCTTGAATCAAGAAAATGTAAGGAAAAGAATGTTATTAAGTTAGTGTAAGTTTATGTCAATTATATGAATTAAAATGTATTTGATGATTTAAATTGGAATTGGGTGAATTAGTTATAGTTTTAAATAATTAGGTAATTAATCCCAAATTAGAATGTGTGTTGTAGGTGAAAGCGAGCGAAAGAATCAAGAGAGAAGTCATTGAAGAACATTCTAATAAGTAAGAGTCAAGTGAGTGTTAAAAATAGTTTAAGAGTGATAAATATATTTCTAGCATTTTCTAAAGTAATTTTAATATTGTATATGTGATTTTGAAATTGAGGAATAGTTTGCATTAAATATTTAGTTGATGATTATTTTTATTTATCAAGTTAAAAAAGAAAAGTTTTATGCATGAATATATGAAAAATAATTGACCTTTTATGTTTTAGAAGGACATTTAAGTGATATGCTATATTTTCACACCTAAAGAATTTAAATGATTAATTTTAGATTATAAATAAAGAAAGTTTTCGACAACCAATGGGTTACCCAACCTTAAAGATTAAGATTCAGACCAGTCTAGTATACCCTATATGTGTATAGCAAGTGTTAGGAGGGTGTGTCACTAACATCAAGGGGATTAAGTCTGAGTCTGTTGTGTCGCCCTCTACATATATGGGGTATTATCTCACTTTACGTATGCGATAGAATTCCACTGCGTGATTGTGAGATGTTTTTATAGATTGTCATGGTGAGCGTCATGCCAGCTTAGTTGCCACGTAACCTTACATTGAGCGGCACTAGATTAGTCACCATGTGATTATAGATTCTCTGGGTTTCCATTAGTTTAGTTTTAGAAAGGAAAGCATATATTTACATAAAAGATTTTAGAAAGATAGGTCTTACATGCTTTAGAAAGTTTATGAGAAATTTTAGTATTTTACATTTTTACGAAAGAAAAATGAGATTTTCATGAATTTATTAAAACTTATAGTTTTCAAATGAGATTTTCATGAAATTATTAAAGCTTACAGTTTAAGAAATAGAAATTATCTTTCAAATGTTTTTGAGAGATAAATTTTAGAAAGAAATATTTAAAATAGAAAACTTAAACACTCACTGAGATCGTTTAGCTTTTTTATTTTTTTATTTTTATTTTTTGCAAATTTGTGTTTTGAAAACCTTCCTAAATATAGGTACAAGTGACTCGGGTGCTCGATCTCCTATTTCAGATTAGGCGGGCGGGATATGGACGATGTTCTATGGAATCATGTTATGTATAATTTAATTTAATTGCAATTAAGTACATTGTATAAAATTTTTTGTTGTAAAACATTGATGTAAATGAAATGGTTTGATGCCTATTCTATATATAAAGATTTGAAAATGCTTTTGAGTGTATGTATGAAAATTATATTTTCAAAATTAATTTGATTTCTATTGAATTAGATAAATTGTGGTTAAGGTTGATGCGAATTAGACCTGAAGTGTGACAACCCGTCCCTCTATCTTGGGCTTGGGCCGTCACAGGATATCTCGATCCCCCAACCGATTTCTTTCACCTTCCCTATGTCTTGAACCCATGACTTAGGAGCTACGTACAAATGGGAAGCAACATGAGTACCAATTGAGCTACTAACTCAATTGATACTCGTGTTGCTTCCCATTTGTACTTAGCCCCTAAGTCATGGGTTCGAGACACGGAAAAGGCGCAAAATTCGGTTGGAGGGTTGAGATATCCTGTAACGGCCCAAGCCCAAGAGAGAGGGACGGGTTGTTACATTAAAAAAAAACATTTTTTTATTGTGAGGTTCGAGATTTGCCTATATTGAGCTTTGACTCAGGTTTGCCACACTAGTCCACTTAATCGGTACTGTCCCCAGTCCCTAATGGGGTTTTGCTTCGCCTCTCTCACCTCTCGAACTCAAGGCCAGTGACCTATAGTCTTAGTTCATTCAAGGTGAATACTAATTGAGCTAGAGCTTAATTAGTACTTACATTGCAAAAAGAATCCATTTGACTAAGGGGCTAGGTCATGGGTTCAAGTGCAGGTGGGGGAGACGATGCAAAACCCTCTAGCCCGGAGATAGTACATTGTGAGTAAGACAACCCAGAGAGAAGGGACCCCGCATGAGGTCCAAATTGGAATTTGAGAAAATTGTTTGAATTTTTGAAGTGCTCAAAATTTTATTTTCAGGTGATTTTAGAAGATTTGGGAATATCGAAAAAAGTCGTTGTGCTGCCAAAACTTTTAGAAAAACGTTAATTTCAATAATTAAGTGATTTTTTAATTTAGAAGTTATATATTTTAGTAAAGATTCAATTTTAGGCTTTGCTCCACAGAGTTCTTTTGGTCTTATTAGTTAGAGTTCAGAAGGATTCTTGAGAGTACCAGGCGGGTACTTGGGCTTCGTCAGAGGAAGTTCGGGACAGGTCCCATCAACGATAGAGTCTTATTTTAGTTAAGTTTTGATAGTTGTCTCACTTAATACATGAGTTAAAAAAAATGGGGTGGGCTGGGGCCTTGAAAAGTGGTGGCATGATAGTGCCAACTTGGAACTATAATTCATAGGGATTTGTTGATAATTCAAGGCGGAGTCCTTTTGCAGTTAAATAATAAAAAAAAAAAAAAAAAAAAAGAACAAAGAAAAAGTTGCAGTTTTGTTTCGAGTTTTGAATTACACTTTTGAAGTTATAACTAGTTGAAACCAATGCAACTCATTCAAATGACCTTTATAGTTTATCCACAACCTCATTTTATTAGTAATAGAGAAACAATTATCTGCCAGATTTTTGTTTTTGTTTTTTCTTTTACTGTACTTTAACAATCGGGGAGAATTGTCCCCATGATGTGTTTGAATCCCAACCATAAAAATAAAGGAAAACATGTATACTATTTGAGCTTGTTAAAAGGGATGTACACTTATCTATTAGAAAAGGAATAATATCATACTTAATCAGTATTGTTAATCATCTAATCACATTAGACGATGATCAAATATCCACAGGAATTATTAGTTTCTCTAAACATGTCGTTAAAATTTTAAAAGTTGATGCCTCAAATTGACCTACTTTTCTAATGAGCTTAAAAAGAAAATTGATGTTAATATCCGAAGAAAATAACATTTTCAACACCCCCCGAAACACATAAAATGTAAATGATCAACCTTATTACTAGACATTATGGCCTCAAACCAAGCTTACAAGCTTAGTGAGACTTATTTATAGCTCACACATAGAGTAAATTATAAATACTTCAAATAATATATATATATATGTATATAGGACCAAGATGGTTATTAACGAATTTTAAAATCAACTAAATTGTCTAAAATTTATAAGTCTAAAATTTATAATATTGAAATTGTTTAAAATTACAAAAGAAAAAATATATATATAATAGTACCTCACGAGATACTATGTCATCCATGAGTCTGCAAGTAATTGTTGAAGCTTTAATGATTTTAGGATAATTATTAGGGCTCCATTCAAGGACCTCCTTATTAGTAATATTTCCCATGCCAAGAAAAGAAGTTATTGCAAGCATTGGATAAGAAGTAGTCGCAAGTGAAAAGTCCAAGCACTCTTCCAATGTTAGAACATAGCTTTCATTACACCACTTGGCTTCCATACAATAGACTTTGACTAATTGGTGTGTAAATATATATATAAATATATATATAGATATAAAATGCTTTTAAAATTAGATTAAAAAGTAAGAACCAACCAATCAAATTCATCTATTACATTTGAATTAAATAGAAGACATAATTTGTTTTAGTAGAGAAAATAAAAAGTAGTTACAAGTAAAATGTCCAAGCACTCTTCCAATGTTGGAACATAGCCTTCATTGCACCACTTGGCTTTCATACAACAGATTTTGACTAATTGCCACTTGGCTTCCATACAATAGACTTTGACTAATTGGTGTGTAAATATATATATATATATATATATATATATATATATAACGCTTTTAAAATTAGGTTAAAAAGTAAGAACCAACCAATCAAATTTATCTATTACATTTAAATTAAATAGAAGACAAAATTTGTTTTATGAGAGATAATATAATGGATAAATTTGATTGATTGATCTTCAATTTTTAAAATTAAGTATACCTGATTATGAAAGCCTCATATATATAGTTAATTTGTAAATTGTTAGAACCATAAATTAAATTCAATTATTGCATTTGAATTGATATAAAGAGAGAATTTTTTTTAGGAAAGAGAATGTAATAAGTAAATTTGATTGGTAATTCTAACCATTTAAAAATTAGGACACATTGATGATAGAAGCTAGTTTTCTAATCAAATTTAACCATTGCACTTGAATTGGTAAGAAAGAAGAAATTTTTTTTAGGAGAGAGGACGAATTTGATTAGTGATCCTAAATAATTTAAAAGTTAGGAAACATTGACTATAAAAATTCTGATATATATATATATATATATATAGAGAGAGAGAGAGAGAGAGAGAGAAAGAGAGAGAACTTTTATGGTCAGTATCTTCTAATTTTAAAAATTTAAAATGAACCAATCAAATTTATCAATTACATTATCTTTCCTAAAACAAAATCTCTCTCTATTCAATTCAAATATCATGGATGAATTTAATTGGTCAATTTTAACTTTTTAAAGTTAGAAGACATTGATCATAGAAGTTATATATATATTTATATGTAGAATATTTTTCTAATCAGATATATCTAATTTTAAAAAATAGAAATTAACCAATCAAATTCATCTATTATGTTTGAATTAAATAAAAGATAGAATTTATTTTGAAAGAAAGAATGCAATGGATGAATTTGATTGATTAGTCCTTACTTTTTAAAATTAAGTATACCTGATTACAAAAGACATTTATGTTTATATATATACTTTTTTTTTTTTTTTGTTTAATAAATTTTTTATGAGATTTGAGAATCACCACCACTACACTGAACTCATTTACGCCTTGCAAATCTATTAGACATTACTTTGACGGCCGGACCAAGTCCAACTTTGATCCATTACTAGTTTCTTTCCTTGGGTCCAATTTAATGTCCAAGCCCAAGCTCAATCTAAATACCAAAATTAATAAATAGATAAACAATTAAAGATAATCAACCTTATATTAGACGTGATTGCACACGGGTGAAATTCAATACCAAAAGTAAAAACTCAAATAATATTATTTCTTACCGTTAATAAAAAATTAGTCATTTTTAATTTATTTTCTAGCTTTACGTACAATTATACATATTTTAATTTATGTTAAATATTTTAACTTGAATCTTGATTAAAATATATACACATATAACGATGTTTAAATTTAAGTGTGATTGGATCTCTCTTTGATTAAATAGTCTCATTGTGACAAGCTATTGAGTTTGTCACATAATTTGGACATGCAATTTTTTTCTTTAAATATCTTTATTTTATTTATTTAATTTTTTATATAAAATATAAAATATATATTATTCTGAAAATTAATTTATTATAACTTATTAAAATATTTTAAAATTGTAAGCTCTTTAAAGATCAATTATAAATTAAATGTTATTTTGTTTAAAATTAATTTTGAATAGTTATATTTACTTTAAAAAATAATTTAAATATTTTATCTTATTCAAAAATTAAAATAATGATTTTTTAACAAAATTTAATTTGATTTGAAAGTATTTAAAATAATTTCACATCGTCGAAGTCATTTAAAGTAGTTTTATTTTATTAAAACTTGAATTTAATTAAATTTATACTAACAAAGTTCTCATTATATAAAACAATATATAATTATTTGTTTTTTTTATCCATTCCACTACTACAACAAAAAATAGACTACTATATTTATTCTAAATTCATATTGCATTAAACATATCACAATAACACTCATATCCAATTCAATCCTTATATACTAGTCCAGCAAAGGAAGGACAATTTTTACATCACTAGTAAGAGAAATATTTTTTCAAAATGTGAAAAGTTGCTAAAAGTATAAAAATTATTCTATTTAGGACATTTGCAAAAAATTAGTGACAAGACTCAATCTAGATTCCTCCAACGAATCAAGCAATCCTGCCGGATATCCCACAAAACCCTTCTGTAGTCTAACTAGCAAGACCCAAAAGGATGCCGCGGAGCGAAGCCTTAACTTTTAATCTTTTCTAATTCCGATATAAAATTTTCAAGAATCTATATTGTATATGTAAATGATCCTTAAATACTTATATATATAATAACTTAGCACATCACTATAAATATAATAAGTTTTACAGTCCAAAATATGCATATGCATATGCACATGATCCAAATATACATCAAAGTGATTTCACAGTAATGTTGATCGTCTTCGGCCCACCTAATCTAAAAGAGGAGAACAGGTACTTTGATCGCTTTTTCCTATACTTGGAGAGGTTTTTGTAACATAAAACTAAAAATATAGTGAGTTAAAGAAGTTCAGTGAATGTGTAAACTTTTATATTTAAACTACTCTTTAGAAAATCTATCTCCTAAAAACATTCGAAAAGCATTTTTGTCTAAAACGTTTTCATTTCTAAAAACTTGTGGTTTATAAACTTATTATGAAGTTTCAAAAGCTTATACTAAATTAAATTTATAGATTTTCAAGTATGGCTAAAATATTTTCTTTCTAAAATCCACTTTTAGTGATATGTTTTTCTTTTTAAAAATGTACTAATAGAAACCTAAGGGAAGCTATAATCACATGGTGACTAATCTAGTGTCGCTCAATGTGAGGTCATGTGGCATAAACTTAGCATCGCATACTGTAACAAAACTACAAAGATATCTCACTACTACGCAGTGGAACTATATATCACACATGCATAGTGAGATAATACTCCACGCTTGTAAAGAGCGACACGACAGACTCAATCCCCTTCCAATGTTAGTGACACGCCCTCCCAACACTTGATAAACACTGTGAGGTATATCGACAAGGTCTGAATATATTAAATCTATAAACTTGGGTAATCCACTAACCTTTGAAAACAGTTTCTTTCCATAATTCAAATTGAATTCTTTTTCCATCTATAAGCATAAAAATGTACTAACATGTTGCATGTCATTTCATACATAAACTATTTTTTTTTCATGCTAGAATATAAAATCATTTAAAAAATAAAAAGGATTAATGAAAATCTATAAAATACTTGCAATGTAAACTAAAATGTATTTAATATTAATAAATTATTTTCACACTCACAACTTGCTTCCCAATTCACTAATAACCGCTCTTCCGTGTTGTAATACCCTCTCTCAAGGTTATTACTGTATATAGGTACGAAATGATGTAATGTACTGATGTACCCTCGTGGGTGAAATAATAATAGGATTTTAGTAGTAAAATTTTGATATTTGTAGGATTTTCGAAAGAATCAGAAATAAATTTAAATCACAAAAAGTTAAGGAGCAAAGGAGGAAATAAAAGATTTTTCTAGAAGAGTGACAAAATTGTAAATAAAATAAAATGTCAAAGGCATAATGGAAAGTAAAGAATTCTCTAGAAATAGGTAAAATTGTAAATTTAATGAAGTTTAAAGATAAAAGTTGAGCTTGATCCACGTTTATAAATATGTGTGTGTGGTGAGAGTTACTGTGAAAAGAGAGAAAGAGTGAAAGTGGAGAAAAATTTAAAGAGGAGAGAGGCTGACGCTGTCGACAAAGCAAAGGGAGGTAGATTAGTAGCTGCACCAAGTAATTTCTACCGTTTGTGAAGGGCGATTAGGTTACTGGAAGGTGAAGAACAGATTTGAGAACCGGATCTGCTAAGAATCAAGAGATCTAGAGTTAAAGCAGTGAGCAGCGGAAAGGTAAGGCAAGAGGTCAAGAAGGAATCTGGTAAGTAGAGTAGCTGCGATTTAATATGGATTTGTAAGAGTTTGATGGTTTATTAGAGTGATTTGGCTTCCATCGCAAACCTGTTTGTGGTTGTGAGCTATAAATTGTGAAGAAAACTAGTGAAATGTAGTTGAATATATTTGTGTGAAATTTAATTGAGGTTGAGGGATGTATTGATGATTGTGTGTGTGTAAAACTTGGAAAATAAGTGTTAAAAGTAAGTATGCTTGAGCTAGGGCAGGAGCTCACGAGGTGTGAGCTGGGGGATGCCTGTAGCTCATTTTCAACACTAGTTGAGTTGGTCTGAAGTGCGAGCTCGCAAAGAGAGAGTTAAGTGATTTTGCTACCTACTATAATGTCTGTTTGAGTTGGACTAAGACAGTTGTTTGAAAGGACGAACTGGTCAAAGGCAGGAGACTGTTAAGGGTGTGTTGAGCGAGTTCAGTAAGATGATTAATGCCTACAATTCGGGCTGAGCTAGGTGACATAGGAACCTACATAGGATGAACTGAGTGAGTTGGGGTATGAGCTCGCAGCTCGAGCTGGACTAATAGTACTGCAGTCCATAGTAGCTTGGGTGCAATTATAAGTTATAGAGACAATAGAAATGACTTGGAATTAAAATGTTCTACGAGCTAAGTAAAGATTTTAATTGTGATTAAGTGTAGGTGAGGAGACGAGCTGAAAGGAGGCCGTTGAAGTAGAAGAGACTCAAGTGAATTGGGAAGCAAGCAGTGAGTGTGTGAAAATATTTTAAATACTTTTTACTTTATTTTAGCAAATTTTTTTATTTTCACTATTTGTTCTTTTAGCTTATAAATGATTTGTATTTTAGTATAAAATGAAATAGTTATTTATACATTGGTATGCAATATTTAGCACACTTTATACTTATAGAATAAAAATGAAATTTATTTGAATTATAAAAAGAGAGAAAGAGGTTTTCAAAGTCAGTGGACGACCTGAGTTTTTATAAATAGACCTTCTAACATTAGACTCAATTGGTATACCCCCGCAGTATATGGCAAGTGTTAGGAAGGCATGTCCTACTAACATCGGTGGGATCGAGTCTGTCGTATTTATTGAGTCGCCCTCTACACTTGTGTGATATTATCTCATTATACGGTGTACGATGGTAGTTCTGCTATATAGTAGCGAGATGTTTTTGTAACTTTATCACGATGAGCGATATTAGCTTTTACGCCATACTGAGGGGAGCTAGTCTGGCCGCTCATGTGGTTGTAGCTTCTATTGTGGAACCTTGATTTTTCTCTTTTTCATGATAAATGAGGTCATACGGATGAATAGTGACATTTATTGATGAATAGTAAAGCGGGGTGAATAATGATTTTACAGAGAGCCAAAAAGAGGTATAGAATGACTTTTAAGAATCACCAAGGCTATATAAGTATTTAGGAAGTCCAAAAATAAGTCCCGGTGAATTTTGAAAGGATTTCGAAAAAAGTTTCGAAAAGTCGAATTCGAGCGTTCCGAAAAGTTCAAATTAAAAGAAATAAGAAAAGATAGACATGTAGAGTAAGAAAACCATGGAAATGTGACATGTGACATAAGAGATAAGGATGAGGACAAGTGTCAAACTTTCATGGATGACATTTTAGTGAATTTGACTAACTTTAAGGAGAAAGATTGGTATTATGGTGTTGTTTAAGGGCAAAATTATCTTTGATTGTCCAAATATATAAATAAGATGCATGAAATGAAATTGAAACAAGAAGAAATGGAGCAAGCAAAGAACGAAACCGAAATAAAAGAAAAGAGAGAGCTATGAGAGGAGGAGAAGAAGATCGAAAAAGGAAAGAAGAAGAGAAGGAGAAGAAGCCAAGAATTCTAGTGGGTTTTCATCCTTTCTCACTCTAGTTTCCAAAAATTTTTGGCTTGAATAGAGATGGATTTATCACCAAACTAATGTTGGAAGTGGCAAAGGGGTGTGAATCCTATATTAATCAAGGGTTTTGGTAAGTTAAAGTTATGAGTTTTTGGTGATAGGTTAAATGCAATTTATTTGAATTGATTTTTAGGTGTTGAATGAGTTTTGACGTATTTTGAGTGTGATTGATATTGTTGGAAATGAAAAATGAAAAATGGTGTGTGTTAATATGGTCGGCCAAGGGGCTTTGTGGTGGTAATTTTGTAGCTTTTTTATTTTTGATGAATTTATATGAAAGTCTAAATGAATTTGAGTTAGTTTGTGTGAAGAAAATGAAAAAGAATTGATTGAAAAGCTTGGTGATGAATTTGGTTAGTATAGGAGTTTTTATGTATTGAGTTGAATTTGGAAGATTGATATTGTTTTTGTGATGTTTTATGTGGTTTTTAATTGCATAGAATTGAGTTTATGGAAGGAAAATAAAGTTGGAATTAATTGAATGTGAATTTGGGTATAACTTAAATATTAAGCCCAAAGTTTAATTAAATTGTTTTGGTGAAGTTTATATGATGGTATAGATGTTTTTAGGTGTGTTTGAATGAAAGAAGTGGTTAGGAAATAAAGTAAATATGAAATTCCAAGATTTAATTTGAATTTGGAAAGATTTAGCATACTAAAATAAGTATGTGTAATTAAATTTAAGTGGAGTAGTTTTATTTTCAAGTGAAATGAGTATGTGATAGACTCTTGATTAAATGGTGAATTTTAGGCGTTGAATAAATTGAAGAATCAAGGAGGGAAGGTGAAGAATGAGTTTCCAAAGTGTGCACAAGTGAGTGTTTAGCTAAGTCTTTTTTTCAAGTGTTTATTTCATCAAATTTAATATGTTACAATGGTTTTATAAATATCAAATGATTTGAGGATGTGAATTGATCTTTATACAATTGTTAGTTTGTGAACATGTTATATAAATGTTTGATTATGACAAAAAAATTTACATACGGTCTCATAGAATTTTTTGAAATTGATTTTATGCCATGCAAGATAATATTTTTAGGTGATTAAAAGTATTGAATAAAATATTGATTGATTTGAGAATGATATAAAAATTTATATTTTCCAATGCCAATGGATTTCCCTATATGTTATGATAGGGAATTGACAGATATGAATTTATATTTGTATGATTAGACCCGGCCAAAATACCTCTACATATATGACAAGTATTGGGAGGGCACATCACTAACTTTGGTTGGGGGGGAGGGAGAGGATTGAGTCGTGTCGCCCTCTATGCGTAAGGGGTATTATCCCACTCACACTTGTGATGCAGAAAATTTTGCTGCCTGTTTATGAGATGTTTTATGTTATCTTATATTACTATCACAGTGAGCGTCACCAATGAATCGCCATGGCTCACATGATTATGTTATGAGAATTCTAGGGTCTCATTGATAGAATTTCAGTAAGTTATGGAAATACTTTTGAAATGCAAAATTTATAAAAGTTAATAATTTTCTGTTGTATTATTATTTATGCACCCATACTAAACTATTATAATTTTCCATGCATAAATTTATATTTTAAATATTAGTTGCAAAATAATTAAAGATTTTTATGGAAATTTCGAAAATATTTACAAAAGAAAATATTTCTTTTAAATATTTTCGAAAGATACGACTTTAGAAATGAGATATTTAAATCGAAAATTATAACACTCACTGAGTTCTTGAAGCTCACTATTTTGTAACTTTTTTTTTTTGGGTTTAAAACCTCCCCAGGTGCAGGTACTAGTGGCCGGGATGCTCGCTTCCCTCCTTCGGATCAAGTGGACTGAAGAAAATAAATTCTGTGAAGTCACCATATTAGCGATGCATAAATGAAATCTATGTTTTGGTATATTATTATTTTGGGTATGTAAATATGAATTGAATTTATTATTTTGGATGTATATAAGTTTTATAAATATTAATTTTTATTTTTAATCCTTATGATTTGGCAAATGGGGATTGTATAAAGTTTCGATTGTGAATGATTTTTAATTATATTTGAATTAGAAATCATTGTGGTTAGGATTTGCCATTAAAATGGACCGGAGGACCAATGGAAGTTGTGAAGTTCGTTTGAAAATATTTGAAGTGTTTTTATTTTCTCTGCAGGTGAATTGAAATTTTTGGAACCTCCGAAAAACGGTTGAAATGTAGTCAAAATTTTTAGAAAATTTTAAGTTAAGAAAAAAATAAATTTTGAAATATTAAGTTATAACTTTATGAAAAAGTTTTTAAGTTTTGGGCTTCGCTCCCTATATTCTCTTTTGAAAATTGAGAATTAAAATCCAGAAGGATTTTAAGAGGTGCCAAACAGGCATCTGGGTCCCATTAAGGGAAACTGAGGCAGGTCTTGTCATCTCTTGGATCCCCATTAGAGTATTTTCTTGGAAAAGAAAAACATACCATTAAAAGCAGATTTTAAAAGGAAAATGTTTTGAAATATGAAACTTTTTAACCTTTTATGAACTTAAATTAGAACGAGCTTTTGAAACCTTGCAGAAATTTTATAAAACACAAGTTTTTAGAAATAAAATTATTTTAAAGAAAAATATTTTTAAAATATTTTCGGGAGGTAATTTTATAAAGATTATTTCAAATATATAAACGCATCAATTCACTGAGCTTTTGTAGCTCATAATGTTTTTGGTTTTATGTTCAAAAATCTCCTAGGTGTAGGAACAAGGGATCCAGGTATTAGTGTGCCTTATTCAGATTAAGTGGGATAGACGACCGACGATGCTGCACAGTTACCTTTACAAATATTGTAACATTTGCATTCATCATCTGTTTATGCATATTTTATTTGTGAATAGATTTGTAGAACTTTTATATTAATCTGATACATACACGTTTTAGTTACTTAACTACTTATGACGATACTTTTGATTATGAATTGAGAATTTGTTTCGAAACTTGAAATGAGATTTCAAAGAGTATTATTTAAATGTTTGGCAATTTAATAATAGTTAAGGGTTCACTCTATGATATCCTTTCGGGTTTGGTTAGTTAGACTTCGGAAGGGTTTCGTGGGGTGCTCGGTAGGATCGCCGAATTCGTTAGAGGGAATTCTGGTCGGGTCCTATCACGTGCCCTCTGCTAGCTCAATGTGTCACCTATATTTAAATACAAATGCGATTTTCGCTTAGAACATCCATGCAAAAATACTTCAATTCCAAGCCAGTTCTATTATCAATATAGCCTATAATTTTAACCAGGTTGTGACGGATTACAACACTACCTAGTCCAACCTGAGTTGCGAGCTCTGGTCAGCTCACCTAGCTCACTTTTTTAAGAACTATTGTCTTTGCCCAGCTCGCCTTTTACGAACTGCTATCTTCGCCCAGCTCGCCCTTTGCGAGCTACTACCTTAGTTTAACTCAGATAGGCACTAAAATAGGCTGTGACATCACCCCAGCTATCCTTGCGAGTTGTTGCTCTACCCAGCTCGGATAGGCTTTATAAAGGAATGCAGGTATCGCCTAACTCGCTCTTCGCAATCTCCTGCTCTAACTCATGCGTACTAAATTCTAATATTTCTTTTCCAGATTTTACACTTACACATGGATCAATACATCCTGATCTCAACATTTTTCACAGCATAAACGCACCAACATTTCATCAAACTTTTTACATAAAACCAGATCACAAACATAACAGATTTTGTGGCGGAACTTTAACGTTTTAAATAACAATCTAACCACTTCAAATCTCTAGATCTATGTACAAAAATTTCATTAATATTAGGTATAGTCCATGTCCATGACTGTTTTGATAGATTTTTCACTAAAAGAAAACTATAAAAACTCAATCTTACCACTTGATTTTTACTTCATTTAGCTTGCTACTCTCCCTGAACTTGTCTTCATCTTTTTATGGCTTGAAAACTCCTCGAAAATGGTGCAAAGTTCACATGGATCAGCTATTACTCTCTGACTTGTTTTATGCTCTTGCTTGCTATAGGGGCGGCAATATGGGTTACAACATGACGGGTCGACACAAATTCGTGAAAAATAAATGGGTATAGGTTGAAGTTAAATGAATTCGTGTCGTCATCGTGTCAACTCGTCTAACTCGTTTATTAAACGAATCAAATCGAGTTTGGTTAAATGAATCGCGGGTTGACACGATTAAAATTGGGATCAAATTATAATTTAATATATTAGAAGGGTTATAATTTAATTAATTATAACATTTTTACTAACAATTTGAAATGTCTGTCGGCGGCCACTTATATCAGTGACCACCATCTTCGATCTTCCTCTTTTTTCCTTAAAAAACGGCCACATGACTACACCACCGACGACGGCATGATGGCACCAACACCGAAGACGTTGCGGAGACCTAATGACAACGCAGCAATCTGACGTAACAATAGCAAGACAATGACATGACCTCGATGACGACAGGGGACCCGACGATAACCCAACGACCCCGACGACGACATGCAACTTGACAACAGCCCGAAAATGTGACGACCTCGACGACATGACGACCCCGACGATAGGCGACCTGACGGCACGACGACAACACTGACCCGACAACGACGACATCATCCAATGGGTTGTCGTGATTTTTAAATGTGTGATGATATGGAATTTTGTTTAGTTGATTTAATTTGTGGGTTTTTATGAGTTGAATTAGTTGTTTAAATGTTTGTTTGTGAATTATTTATTACATTTGTGTTTGATTTTGTTGTGGTTTTTAAATGTGAATGATGTGGTATTTCATGTAGTTGATTTAATGTTTAGGTTTTTATGTGTTGAATTAGGTGTTTAAATATTTGATTGTGAAATTATTTATTATATTTGTGTTTAAATTAAGTTTGATTTTGTTGTGGATTTTAAATGTGGATGATATGAAATTTTATGTAGTTAATTTAATGTGTAGATTTTTATGTGTTCATGTTGAATTAGGTGTTTAAATGTTTGATTGTGCATTATTTATTATATTTGTGTTTGCATTGAGTTTGATTTTGTTGTGGTTTTTAAATGTAGATGATATGAAATTTTATAGTTAATTTAATGTATAGATTTTATAGTTAGATTTAATATTTAGTTGAAATATTATTTATTATATTTGGATTAAACCAATTAAAAGGGTTGAACGAATTAAATAGGTTAAATAAATTAAACGGGTTAAATTGGTTAAACGAATTAAACGGGTTAAATGGGTTAAACGAATTAAACGGATTAAATGAGTTAAACGAATTAAACGGGTTAAATGAATTAAACGATTTCAACGATTAAACGGGTTAAATGAATTCGTGTTGTGTCAGTCATATATAAACGAATTTGTGTCGAATCCAAAAATATTGATATGCTTCTTAAACGAATTCGTGTCGAATTGGTCGTATTCATAAACGAATCGAATCCAATTCAACTCAACCCAACACGTCAACCCTTTTTGCCACCCCTACTTGCCGATAGCTTTATCTTTTTCTCTCTAAATTTTTCTCCCAACTTTACTTTATATAAACCACCTCTCCATTACAAAATTGCCCATCATGTTTATTATCAATTTACATTCATGCCATTATCTAGGGAATTATTCACTTTCTCAAAATGTCATTGACATTTCACTTTATTTATAATTTTGCCACTTTTTAAATAAAATCTTTTATTTTCATAAATAAGAGTATACTTTATACATATTATCCACAGTACTAGGTTCAAAAAAGGGAATTACAATTAGTGTCAAACCTACGCACACATACATACACTTTCTCAAATGCAAACTTCCTTACATACAAGTTATTTTCATTATAAAATATTATGCTTTACACAAACTCCCTTACATAAGAGTTAGGCCCAAACCGTCTATGTATTAATAAAATCTTATGAACCTTTTTTTTTTAAAAAAAAAAAAAATTATTTTATATAAATGCTAATGACAATGAAATATACTTAGGAAAAAAGAATTCAAGTTTGGGAATTCCCAATTTTTTTTCCCTAGTTTTGGAATGTTTTTAGATTAAAAATTTTAGAAAAAAAAATACACACATATTTAATTATTAAACTATAGTATACATGTGCATACAAAATTATTAAATTATAGTACATAATGTAGTTAGAGACACACTATTTAATTAATAAATTATAGCACGCACATAGTTATTAAATTATAGTACATAACGTGGTTAGAGACACACACGCTATAATTTAATTATTAAGTTATGGTATACACACAATTTAATTATTAAATTATAGTACGCAAAATTATTAAATTATAGTACATAATGTTGTTAGAGACACACTATTTAATTAATAAATTGTAGTGTGCACACAGTTATTAAATGATGGTACATAATGTGGTTAGAGACACGACACTATAATTTAATTATTAAATTATGGTACACGCACAATTTAATTATTAAATCATAGTACACATTATTATTAAATTATAGTAAATAATGCGGCTCGAGTGAATACACACACATACACCCCACACACACAATTTTTAAATTATAGTAAATAACGTGGTTAAAATGAACACATATTATTAAATTATAGTACACACACTATTTAATTATTAAATTATAGTGCATGCACTCACCTAATTATTAATTCACACACAATTATTTAAATACAGTACATAACTAGAGACACATGAGACATATAATATTTAATTAATAAATTATAACACACTATTTGATGATCTTCTTCTATCATCAAATGATCTGCAGTTTATTATGAACAATTTTCAGTTATGCAATGGCCCGGTAGCACTAGTTTTAGATCAAATCATGTTTTTGGTGGTTTTATACTGCTTGAGTAATTGAAAAGTTAGCAAGTAAAAATAAAGTGAGTGAGAAAAAGTGAGTGAGAAAAAATGAGAGAGAAACAACACCAAATGGGAAAGTAAAAAGAAAAGGCACCGTCGGTTTTTAATTAATAATGCAAGAGGATAGTGAAGTAAGAATAAAGAGAGAAGAAGAAATTAGTATAAAATTATGTCAAAAAAAAAGAAAAGAAATAAGCATATAAATGTGATTGAAATTGAATATATGAGTTTATTTAAGCTATTCAATTCATGTAATCCAATTTTTTATTTTTTTTAATTATTGTTTAAAAAAATCGTGTAGTCCAATCGTAACAAATTGTTTAACATTTGTATAATTTATAAGAGCTACCAATCATATAGTATATCTATCTATATAAATTTATATATATATATATATATATGCGTATTATAAGGTACATCTCGTGTATGTATACACTTGATAAAAATAAAAAAATGCATGATTGCATTCTATAATGTATGATTGTAATTTATTATATATGATTACAATTAAATATATGTGATTATAATTAGTAAATATGATCATCTTTACTGATTGTGATCAATGTAATTATATTTACTGATTGTAATTATATATATTTAGTTGTACTCACATACAATAAATTATAATCACACATTTTAAAATGCAATAATATATTTTTTTGTTAAGTGTATACATACATCTAGTGCACACAATGAGACCCCATATATATACATTTATATATCTATATATATATATATATATATATATATATATATAAGCCCCATTATTTTACACAATTTATTAGTAGCCTTGAGACTAAACTAGTTTCAATGGTTTAGATTTGAGATACAAAATTCATAAAAATGATTTTACACAATTATTATTTTCATTGGTGTCCTCATTTTCTCTTCTTTATATATTTTTCATGGTTTTCTCATCTTCCCTCCTGAAAATCTCTTCCTTAAACTTTTCTCTTCTCTCTTTAAATGTTACAATCTAAGAAATATCAACAAACCTCGGGTTTTGCCTAATCAAAATTTATATAAAATATGTAGGAAGTGAAGTTTCAATCAACAAAAAATATAATATAGTAGTGATCAATTTTATAAATTGATAGATTAATAGAGCTATAATTGATTTGTAACAATTACATATATACTTGGAAAAAAAAAAAATTGTTTCTATTAGTAAAGCTCATCAATGGTTGAAACTATGACAAATATTTTTGAAAAAATCAGATATTGTAAACAAAAGATTTGAGTGTTTTTGAATCTTCCCATTTAAGTCAATACTTTCTTGCTTTAATTGGTATAAAGTAAAAAAAATAATATACTTAACACATATTTCTTCGACAAATCCACAAATAAATCCATGTGTGTCAATATTAAGTTTCTTTTTTGTTTTTATTGTGTTCTATATTAGTTTAACTTCTATATTTCTTGGGGAATATGAATTGAACCTGAAAGATGAATTACATCTCGGAACTTTAAAATATATCCTAATTTTTTTAAAATTAAATTTAATCCAGTTTATTTCATATTAGACTTAAGTGCTTACCATAAAGATAAATGTTGAGATTGAAAAGAGAGATAAGTATAAAGAGAAGAGGAAGAATTATAATTAATTACCAATTACCACTAATTTATTGATTGTAGAGATAGATGATAAAATTTTAATAAAGAAGAAAGAGTAAGACACAAATAGAGATCGAAGAGAAAGTTACATGCATAGCATCATCTCTTCCCAAATTTATCACTTGCTCTTAACCATTCAATCATCCCAAGATCAAATGTCAAAATTTGATGTAAAATAATTGGATTGCTGATCCTACCCCTATGTATGTATGTATGTATATATATATATATAGAGGGAGAGAGAGAGGAATCTCTATAATTGTTGAGAGTTTTATTTTTAGATTTACTATATTCTCCTTTTCATTTTTTGCTTTTATAATTTATTTATTTGTAGTTTTTTTTTTTTTTTTTTTACAGGATTTATTTGTAGCTAATACACTTGTCCAAAAAACAATGGTAAGATTTTTTTTTTTTTAAGTTATATATATTATTTATTAAAAAATGTACTATGATAACTATATATAGTATAATTCATGAGAAAATTTTTATGAGTTTAATAACTTTAATATTATTTTGAAAGTAAAATTTATTATTGCTTACAACTACTTTTTTTAGTTTTATTTATTTATATTTAACATATCTAAAAATTAATTTATTATACTTAGTTTAAAATATCTCAAACTTTATACTTTAGATATTATATAAAGTCATATTAATTTAGTTCAGTCCATTTTAATCTTAATTGCACTAAACACATTAAAATAATATTATAATTCAATATAATCTCATTCAATCATGTACAGTCTCGTGTCTTTTTCATGTTTTGCTGCATTTTACATGCACTTGATTTTGTATATTACCTAATTTTTAACAGTTCAGAGGGTGGTCCTATATATACCAAAGCTAGAATAAGCCGTCTTTGCTCAAACTAGTTCCGGGAAAATGAGTCCACAAACTTCAGCAGCTCCTGCAAGAAGTGAACAAGGCATTAAACGTAATACAACTAGTTATCATCCTAGCATTTGGGGGGAGCATTTCGTCAAATATTCTTCTCTTTCTTTGGTAATATCTACATGTTCCTTAATCTTGTTTATAGTTTTTCTTGGGGAACTGATTCCTTTAACGTTAGAGAATTAGAAAACGATATATAAACCCTTTCTGATTTCTGTCAAATTTTTGCGTAGACAAGTGATGCTGAAATTCTACAAGAATTTGAAGCACTGAAACAAGAAATAAGGAGGATGTTAATCTCAACATCTGGCAATACTTTGGAGAAATTGTGCTTGATTGATGCAGTGCAACGGTTAGGGGTTGCTTACCATTTCGAGAAAGAAATAGAAGATGCTTTAGAAAAATTATATCATCTAAGCGATGATGACAACAATCTGCAAACAACTGCTCTACGATTCCGGTTGCTTAGACAACAAGGATACTATGTTCCATGTGGTAATAAGTCGCATGTACTTAACTATTTAAGTTTAATCAATACCGAAATTTTGATTGACTTCAATTTTATGATCAAATGAGATCTTTTTCAAATTAATTATGTTTAATTGTGAGGCAGATGTATTTGACAAATTCAAAAATGAGCAAGGAAAGTTCAAGGCCTCCTTAATCAATGATGTGCCTGCCATGCTTTGTTTGTATGAGGCTGCATATCTTGGCATACCTGGAGAAGATATCCGGGATGAAGCCATAAGTTTCAGTACCTCTCATCTTGGATCAATGGTTGATCAAGTAAGTCCTCAGGTAGCAGAACAAATGAATCATGCCTTGAATCGGCCCCTTCGAAAAAGTTTACCAAGGTTGGAGGCAAGGTATTACATCAATGTCTTCTCAGGAGATGATTCACAGGATCAAACACTACTAACGTTTGCGAAGCTAGATTTCGGCATGTTACAGGTGCAACATCAAAAGGAAATAAGCAGCATCATTCAGTAAGTTCAAGTTCTTAAACAACAGAAAATAAAGTAAATGCTCTTAATAAATTTATGTTTAATTATCACTTAGCCAATAAATTTGAATATTGATCAGATGGTGGAAAAATTTGGACTTTTCAAGAAAGCTGCCCTATGCTAGAGACAGAGTGGTTGAGTGCTACTTTTGGATACTGGGAGTGTACTTTGAGCCCCAATATGCGTTCGGTAGAAGGATATTGACCAAACTAATAAAGATGTTCGCCATTATTGATGATACTTACGATGCATATGGTACATATGAAGAACTGGAGGTCTTTACTGATGCTATCCAAAGGTCAATTTGGAATCAGTACTACTACTTGAGTCTTCCTATGATATTAACCATAATTTGTTGTCCTTAATAAAATCCTGGTATTGTGATATTTAGGTGGGATGTTAGCACTACAGATGTTCTTCCTGAGTACATGAAACATATTTATCGGGCACTCTTAGATATTTATAGTGAAGTTGAGCAGGAGATATCTAAGGAAGGAAGATCATATCGTATGCATTATGCGATAGAAGCGGTTAGCCATTTCTGACTCTTCTCTCTTTAATTAGTAAAATTAACAATAAGTTCTTGCATGCATAAATAAGTTTATTGATGTATATGATTTGCAGACAAAGAGACTAGTCCGATCCTATTTTGTGGAAGCCAAGTGGTGCAATGAAGGTTACGTACCAAAGCTAGAGGAATATATGCAGAATTCACTTGTGAGTAGTGGTTATCCAGCGTTGGCAACAATTTGTTTCCTCGGCATGGGAGAGATTGCTGATAATCAAGCCTTTGAGTGGATCTCTAATGATCCTCCTATTGTTAAAGCCTCAACAATTATTTGCAGACTTATGGATGACATAGTCTCCCATGAGGTACAATAATACTCCCTACCTATTTATTTTAGAAGGTTCAAAAGGGAAAAAATTGGGTGGAACTTGTGTACCGTGTGTCTATTCTTTTATAAAATGTCATGGGGAATAAATTCAATATACCATATATCTAACAGCATGTGATATCTTATTACCTGTTATGTTATTAATGGGTTAGATATATTTATCTTGCACACAAAATTTTTCTTTTTTGAAATAAATAACATAGCATGAAAACTTAATGAGAATCCCATATATCCCATATATATATATATATATATGTTTATTAGCTAACCTACAAGTACACTTGTGGAATATTGAAACTTGCCATTAAAACTCCTTAAAATTGTTAAATACCTTTATTACCTAATAGGTACGTAATTGGTAAAATAATAAAACTTAATCGTTTTGTATTTTAATCAAATTCAAAAGATGATTAATCATATTATGACAAAATGCTCGTTAACAAGTTTTTAACCTATTCATATTTGCACTTGAAGTTTGAGCAGAAAAGAAAACATGTAGCCTCTAGTATTGAATGCTACCTGAAGGAACACGATGTTTCTAAAGAAGAGGCAGTCAAACAATTCCGCAAAGAAATTTCGAATGCATGGAAAGATATAAATCGGGAATTACTAAAACCAACAGCTGTTCAAATGCCTCTCCTCATGCGAATTCTGAATTTTTCACGTGTGATGGATGTTATATACAAGGATGATGATGGCTTCACCAATTCTCATGTGTTGAAAGACTACATCACCTCATTGCTTATTGAGCCTGTTCACGTTTGAGTGGTTTTCTTACGCTTACCGTATTATTTGTTAGTTTCAAGAATAATATTAAGCAATTTGTGTGTTTGGTATATCATTGTGTGTCGTATTATAATGTATTGTAATACTTTGTATTGAACTGAGTTATTCTTATACAATCTGTTGTTTGATGATAATATAGATTGCCTCATTTCTCAACTTTGTTCTGATGTGAGCGCGTTTCTTATGCATACTTTATTTATTTTTTCTTTATTATTTTGATGAACATCAAGCAATAAAATTTGTAATTTGATCAAACTAGTAAAGTAATTGTGAGCTCTCTTTAAATTTAAAATAATAGCATGTTATTCCTTTTAAACTCCTTTGGGAGAAACAGAAGGAGCAGTTCGTCACATTCATCATGTGAGATCTTGCTAGTTACAAATTAGGTTCAATTGTGAGGCAAATGTGTTTAATAGGTTTAAAGATAATCAAGGGAAGTCGACGGGCCTCCTTAATGAACGATGTTGCAGGTATGTTACATTTGTATGAAGCGACACACACACACGTATATATAAAATGCTCTAGATAATTAATGAGAATGTGCTCTGAGCCACAATCCTCAGCAAGGATGGTACTAATAAAAAATAATAGCTTAACCTCCACTTTAGGTGATATTTACTAAGCCTATGGCATGTACTACACGGATAAAGAACTTAGGCTACCAGAAGGTCGATAATGAAAACACTTTCGAAGTTTCCATCTCGTAGTAATTTTCTGCTCTTAATAGAAATTTACTTTCCTCGTTATCTTCTAAGACGGGGTGGTACTTGACCTTTAGGTGGGAAATTAAATTCACGGATCGAATTTCAAGGGAGAAAGAAACTGAGGGTCTATTATGTAATATTTTTGTTTTTTTATTTCCCTTCGTTTTCAAATGAAAACAAGAAATTCATTTTCACATTTTTGGGATTTGAGAACACATATGGTAACAACTATTTTCTAAAATTATGTTCTGCAAAAAAAAAGATCAAATGTTTTCTAAATTAAGTTATAATATGATAATAAAATAAAAACATTTGTTTGATGTATAAATATATATTAGGTCAAAATTCGCTAGCTCTTTACCAGTGGTTGAGCAATGCTGGTTACAACTTGTTATATTGAAATGAGACATATTGTTGATCTGCAAACTTTTGATTGGATCTCTAATGATTCCAAGAAGGATACTAACCAAAGTACTTGCCATGACATCCATTTTTGATGATACCTATGATGCATACGGTATATATATGAAGAACTTGAGCTCTTCAATGCTGCCATCCAAAGGTTGATTATTTAAAACCTCTGACTATAATTAATTTGTGATTTTCCTTCTCATGTCTCCTAATATTTGCTGCTTCATGAAGTTCAACAGATTGGTGTGTTGTCACTTGATGTTTAGATGGAACATCAGCTCTATATATGTTCTTCCAGAGTACATGAAACTTATTCATCGGTCACTCTTAGATGTATAAGCTGAGGAGATCATCTCTAAGGAAGGAAGATCATATTGTATATGCATCACACAATAGAAGTCGTAAGGTCCCCTTTCCGAGTCTTCCCTTTAATGACTAATATAAAAAGGTCTTGAATGCATTAAGTTTATTGATGTATGTACACATAATATATTGCAGATGGAGACATTATAGTTCGAGCCTGCTTTGTGGAAGCCAAGTGGTGTAACGAAGGTTATGTAACAAAGCTAGACGAATATATGTAGAATTCACTTGTGAGTAGTGCATATCCAATGTTGGCAATGAAAAAATTTCATTCCTTGGCATGGGAGAGATTGCTAGTTGTCGACTTTGGAATATGGTCGACCAGATTCTTGAAACCCAATACCTACAAATAACACGAAATAAAAGCGCAAAACAAACAAATAACAAAGGCAGAGAAAGAACACAAAAACACAAGTATTTTTACGTGGTTCGGCTAAACAATGCCTACATCCACAACTCCCACAAATGATTTTGGTAGAGTAACAGTATGTATTTTCTCTCTTGTATGTTTTATAATGAATTTGACCCCTATTTATAGTGAGAGGTGATAGAATTTGAATACAACTGAAATAGTAAATAGAATTTGAAATTAATAACGTTATGGATTCAATCAAGTCAAGAACTGACTCCGTTATTTTTAAGATTAGATTTGCTTCAAAATAGATAAGTTGACTTCTTCTCAGATTGGACTGTTTCAGGATTTTAGAAGGTGCGCTAGGCGAGCTCTTCCGATCTAAGCTTGCTCCAGGTCATGAGTTGAAGTTGATAGGCGAGCTAGGAACTATATTGTGAGCTCCTTGGTCAATGGGCTGCGAGTTTGAGCACAAAGGCCTGAGGTCCTACAAGGATTTGAGCTCCTTCAAGGATCTGAGCTCATGCGATGATATCTTGACTTCCTGAGCCTGGTGAGCTTTCACCCATCGGCTAAATCATTGGGCCTTGCCAGCACATTTTCTCAGGTCGTCGAAAAATATTCATAACACTAGTCAAAAGTGCTTTTGGGTGGATCTTTAATTCCTATTAGTGAAGCCTGAGCAATCATTGGCAGACTTATGTATGACATAGTCACCTATTAGGTACTGGATGAGTCACTAATTTTTCTGAGATACTAAAGTGAAAAACTTGGGTGTAACAAGTGTAAAATATACCTACCCATAGGGGCAGAGCCAGGATGTGTTTTTTTTAGTGTTAGAGAAGTCAAGTGCACAATGCAGGACATGTTCAATCCAAGCATTACTAATGGCAAGTGTATCGGTACATAATGCAGCCTCAACCAAAGGAAGTCAAGGCAAAATCCAAACTCATTTCAAGGATAATTTTTTATCAATTATAATTAATAACAATTGATTGTATTTGTGTTGTATTCTATAATTATGGTGTTTTACAATCTCTTTTTACTTTTTTCGTAATGTGATAATAAGACCCTCTCTATCAGGATTCGTATTGAGTGTTATTCACCACCAAGCCTAAAAACTTAAACTGATAGGAAATGACTCAACTATAGTATTAAGAGGCCGTTTGTTTTTTTGTCTGAAGACTGAACAGTACTGCTGACGGAACCCTTCCCGAATCCCTCCTCTGGACCCGAGAAAGACCCCGTAGCACCCCGTCAGAACTCCAACGAACCCTAACTTTGGTCCGAAGAAATCTCGTCAGAGCACTGAAACTTTTTTTTAAACTCGTTTACTAGGTGGTAGGGGTACAAATTTTTCGCTTTTCTATTGAAAATCCGGCAGCATGCCGTCTGTTTTCTAAACTATGCCACCCTGCAAGTTTCAAATATAGTTTATAAAAACACTTCTATGAAATTCATTTCTCAACTTCCAGAGCCTCCGGCTCATTTTTCACAACACAACCATAACCAAATAATTTAAATTAGAAAACTGATTCATATAAAACTTTATTAAAACATTTTTAACTAATACATCCACGATTTCTTTAAAATACTTACAACTATATATATAAACATATACATGATCAAAATAACCCCATATATACATATATTAGGTATCATCCTATATGTCCACCTGCACGTCTGACTGAACCTCGTCGACTGGATGACTAGCTCCTGCATCTGTGTGAGAATTTTTAAGAAAAACGTGAGTATAACTCAATGAGTGGTAGTAACTTTTAAACTAAAACTCATTTCTACACTTAAATTTCTCTAAAAAACAGTTTAATAAAACTAAAGTATTTTTCTAAAATACTTTCTAAAACTCATTTAAAACTGCTTTTGAATCTCGTTCTAAATTTCTTTCTAAAACTTTTGAAATATTTTCTTAAACTTTTTTCTGGTGCTCACCTGAATGGTAACCCAAGGAATATCTACTCCTAACGTGGTAGCATATAAACTCTAACTAACCACTAGAAGTGGGAAAAACTGCTTTTGAATCTCGTTTTAAATTTTTTTCTAAAACTTTCTGAAATATTTTCTTAAACTCTTTTCTTAAAAATTTTTTCTTAAAATCTTTTCTGGTGCTCGCCTGAATGGTAACCCAGGGAATATCTACTCCTGACGTGATAGCATATAAACTCTAGCTAACCACTAGGAGTGGGAAAAACTGCTTTTGAATCTCGTTTTAAATTTTTTTCTAAAACTTTCTGAAATATTTTCTTAAACTCTTTTCTTAAAAATCTTTTCTTAAAATCTTTTCTAGTGCTTGCCTGAATGGTAACCCAGGAAATATCTACTCATGGCGTGGTAGCATATAAACTCTAGCTAACCACTAGGAGTGGGGGATCTACCATGTGTAGTCGCCGAAAGCGAGCCCACGCTGCGGACCGACTACACTACCCTATACGTGCATACGGATCACTCATACCTCGCTCAGACGTGAGTCGAGTAGACTCAATTCTCACTGACTGACTTCCTCTCAGCTACCGTATCACGTATAGAGTATTCGACCGGGTACTAAACTGGGGCTAAGGTAAACCATAGGCTATTAAAGTTTCTTTTTCTTAATACACTAAAATATTCTAAATCTTAAGGCAATAAACCTAAAATATTTAATTCTAGCACATTCTCATATACAAAAATAATAAACTAAAATCTTTATACTAGAATTAAAATATAAATTCAATTAATAAATAAATAACTATTTATAATAAATTCTTTTAACTTTAAAAAAATAAACTTTAAAACGATATAAATAGAAACTTGTAGTTCCACTCACAATACGTCCTTGGATAGAATCCGATCCTTTTTCGAATGACTCCGGAAGTCTCCGCTTTTACCCTAAAACATCAAATATCCATTTAGGGTCACTTAACTCATTCAAATAATATTTAAAATCAATAAAAATCCTATTATCTCTATTTATATCCTTTAGAGCCTAAACTTTTGGATATCAATTTCTATTCAACTGGGGTTTTCGAAATCCGTTTTCTCTACATGGATTCTACTTATTCTTTCCTAGGAATACCTTAGAATACTTAATCTCATCGTCGGGAACTCAGAATGAAATTTGACCGGATTCGGTTACTAACGAAAATCACTTTTCGTTCCGGACTTCCGACAACTTCAAAAATCAATCCTCTAGTGTTCTAACACCCAACTATAATTAAATAAACTGTTTCAAACGTTAAACGAACGCATTTCGAAGGTTTTTAGAAACCACCCTTCAACTCGTCCGTTTAGCTCCGAAATCGAGCCTAAACTTTTCGTTTTCGAAATCTAACTTCAAAAGATTATTCTTTAACCTCTAAAACATCAATCTAATGCTTTAGAATCGAAAACGGGATCAAATTCCATAAAAAACCCATTTTTCTCTACGACTTCCCTCTCTCGTTTTATCTGTTTTTCTTCCACCAAATCACTCCAAAATCATACCAAAATCATCCTCACATATCCTTCTTATTATCCCTAATCTCTGATTCGAAAATAAACCAAAGAAAAAAAATGGGTTTCATATAAACATCAATCTTTAAATTGAAATAACTCACCAAATAGGCAATCGTTTTGCTTCAAATTTGTTGGGTTAACTAGAGGAGATGACGAGGAACAACTTTCGTGAAGAAACCGCGTCGAAAATCGGATCGGATCTCCTTCTCTTCCTCTCTCTCTCTCTCTCGCGCGCGCTCGCGGCATCTCTCGGCCTCTCTCCCCCTCTCACCCGAATTCTCTCTCTTTTCTCTCTGATTTGCCGATCTAAATGTCGCAAATGAGACAAAATTAAGTTATATATATTTTAATGCTCATTTACTATAAAGTCCCTCAAGAAAATCTCACTTTATCACCTCAAACTTTCACTAATTATACTAGTGTCTAAAAACAAATCATTTTATATTCTATTGGTCCACTTGTTTTATTTTCATCCACTTATTTTTTCAACCAATCCATGGATGACACGTGGCACAACCCTAGCCACTACTTTTCAAAAACACTTATCTATTTTCTTATTAGTTGAATTCTGTGAGCTCACCTCGCTTGATTAACACGTAAATCTCGTCTAATCACTTTGTAATCGTACCGGAGTCAACCAAACGATATCCAACTTGCGATATGAAAATATAATAGACTTCAAATAACACTACTGGAGGCCTATGATTCGACCGTAACTTAATTCGAAGATTTCTAATACCATAAAATATTAAATCTGAGTGAGGGCTTACACTTGATGAATTTTTA
Source organism: Dimocarpus longan (assembly GCA_022984855.1). Taxonomy (NCBI): domain Eukaryota; kingdom Viridiplantae; phylum Streptophyta; class Magnoliopsida; order Sapindales; family Sapindaceae; genus Dimocarpus; species Dimocarpus longan. The sequence goes on from CM041014.1 coordinate 17,826,533, forward strand.
TTTCAATAGAACTTTCAATACCTAATCCTTCTGAAAAATATTCCACAAATATTCTACACACATCTTATGGCCAATTCAACTTTATAAACTTCAATTTAGGTCTGATACCTCTCATATATACTTAATAAAGGAAATATTCCTAACTGAAATCTAATCGAATCAATCGATATCTTTTTATACATATCTATAGCTTAAAAACTCGATTTTTACATTCATTCTCGTTAACTCATTCTCATTCACTTGGGTTACACTCCTTGAAACTTCTGCATATCATTCTCATGCGTGATCCATGTATACTTAACTTAAAATGTCCATTTTGCCCTTTTTATGATATAATTTCACTTTGATCGAAAAATATTCTGAAAATATTCCATGGTCATCTAATCTTCAAATTGACCATGAAATACTCTAATTAGGCATCTTATTTATCAGTCTCATGCTTCGAAAAAAATTCAATTGGATTTAAACTCATTAAAACCTATTAATCTCTCAAAATGGCAATATCGTAATTTTCTTCGGATCGCTTAAAACTGATTCAAATGGTCTTCTTTTTGATCCGTTTCTGTGTCTCTATACTTTCATACTATTTTCAGACCTTTTTGACCCTTAAGGTCAATTTTCAAAAATTTTACTATTCATTCAAAAATTTCAAAAATACTATTCATCGAAAACTTTCATTTCCCATCAAATCTAAATTCATGACCCTGAACAATATAACCGGGTCCAAATTCGGTCTTAAACACAAACTTTCGGATCTTTTAAAAAAAATACTATTTATCTGGATCCGAATACTATTAACTGAAAATTCTCATTTCTTCCTAACACGATACTCAGGACCTTATAAATATAATCGAATTCTAATCAGACCTCTTACATTATTTCTGGACTCTTTATTCTTTATCCGATCGTCGAAAATGAATTCTCTGAGGAAACTAGGATCGGGGTCTATCAATTGCTGAAGACTAAAGACTGAATAGTGATTGAAATCTGAAATCTGAATAACATGTTTGTTTTTTTTTAACTTGTTTTTTTTTTAAATTTAAAATTATCTGAAAACTAGTAAGTTGACATTTATACCCTTTCTACTATTTGTTGTTATGTAATTTTAATTAATTTAATACAAATATTTAAAAATAAATAATTTAATAAATTCTAAAATATTTTTTATGTACATATTAATAATGTTTTATTAATAATTAAATATGATTAAAAAAATAGTAGTATTAGCCATATTTATATTTAAATATATTAATATATTTAAGAAAACAAGTAAAAAATAAATGTTTAAATTGTAAATTAAAATATATTAGTTGCAATTTGAGATGAGATGTATTTCGGTTTTACTTATCAAATATATTTTTTATAAGTATCAAGACAAAAAAAAAGAAATAAAAATTTGAGTAATATAAAGTTAGGATAAATTTGAAATTATGTTATTTTGGGGAGGATAAATTTGGAATAAAAAATTTTAATTATCATTAAGTGATTTGCAATTAAGTGAAAAATTAAAAATTCTTACTTAATTTTTTCAATTGCTTTTGGATAGTTTTAAGTGGTTTGACCACTTAAAAAAAAAAAAACAAAAACATCTTAATATGTGCAATTCAACACTATTAAGTGTTAAGTGGAAAAAACAAACGGCCCCTAAGACTTGAGGTTGACATGTAACTCATCTCTTCATGTGTAATGTGGACAGATGTCGAACATATGCTAAACGTCCCTTATTGTTATAACATATGTAACAAAAATTTGAGATAAAAGAAAGAGAGAGGAAAAAATAATCTATATTGAAATACAAACCAAATTTCTCCATAATTTCTCTTTCAACATAGATGATCAAAAAGTTTATAAGAAAGTCATGTTTGTTAGGAAACCTAGTTTTATCAATACACATAATCAAGAACAATCAGTGATCAACTCCTTGTCGAGAAATGGAAGGATGCGAATCTTTTGGTAAAAATTCAACAAGTGTCAACTTCAGATTTTACAATTTGTGCTGAAATATTATAAGACTTCAGTTTCCACAACTTGTTAATTGTTAATTGCGTATAATATTGTGAACACAAAGTCAATGGTTTTGATATTATGAACACCGGTATCCCAAATTAATGAATTAGAATTGTATCTATATATTTATTTCTTTATTTGGATCTAAATAATTTCCTGTCCAGAAAGTACTCGTAGTAAATGTCTTCCAGCTAATGACTAGCATACCACAAATGGACTGCCAAATTACATGTCTCAAAAATAGCAGACATTAGCTGATCATTGTAGTCCTACACTTTAATGTGTTACTTAACTAGCTCTTTGTCCTACGCATCAATAATGAGTCGATATTTACACCGGTGAAAATTACATGCACACCCCAACTTAGTTATTTTTTAAAAATGTCAGTATTATTTTTAAATAAGAATATTTAAAGGATTAAGGTAATTAAAATTATACATCACATTAATACAATATTTAATATGTTTTTATCAAAATATTGACTATTTATTAATTAAAAAACTTAAATAGTGGTTATTTAAAATTTAATATTAAAAACTATTACAATTTTGTTTTAAAAAGGAAAATCATAAGTTTAATTAAAAATAAAGTAAAAATAAAAATTTAAGAAGATCCACTAAGAAGAGCTCATCCGTGCTTTTCATTTTATTCTTATTTTTAACATCTTTTTATTCTCACTAGAGCTCAATTGATTTTTTCTTTTGTATTAGGTGGAATATTAGTCCTTTAAATCAATTACCTGACAACTTGAAAGTGTATTATGGGGCTCTCCTTGATGTGTACATCGAAATTGAGAAATATATGGTCCACGAAGGAAAATTTTACCGCCTTAACTATGCAAAAGAACCCTTTTCACTTTACTGGTCGAATTGTACGTGTCACTGAAATTTCAATTAGAGATCAGCTAGCAATCTTCAATAATCCTGCTATTCAATAAATTTAATTTATAATTATAATTTTATTAAAATTGTTAGTGAAAGGATTTAACTTATCTTTTGTAAGTTCTCATATGAAGAGTTTGGTTAGAGCTTACTTTTTGGGAGCTTAATGGCGTGACAAAAAATATGTACCCATAATGGAGGAATACATGGCTGTCGCTTTGTCTAGCTGTGGCTTCTCAGTGTCAGCAAACATACCTTTTGTGGGTAAGGGAGATACTGCAACCCAAGAAGCCTTTGAATGGATACTTTAAAAACCTATAATTGTCAAGATCTCCTCAATAATTTGCAGACTCATGGATGACATAGTTTCCCACCAGGTACTGCTCTAAATTAATTAATTAATTGATATCCTTTATTGATAAAGATTATTTTTTGTAACTGAAACATGTTTTTAATTTGTCTCTAACCAATGTGCACTATAATTATATATATATATATATATTAAAATTATAGTACATAATGTGATTAAGACACTATTTAATTATTAAATTATAACACATGCAGTCACAATTATTAATTTATAGTATATAATGTGATTAGAGTGAACACGCACGTACACACACAATTATTAACTTATAGTACATAATATCATTAGAGACACACAATATTTAATTATTAAATTATAGCGTATGCACGCACACACAATTATTAAATTATAGTATATAATGTGGCTAGAGACACACCATTTAATTATTAAATTATAGTGAGAGAGACACACACTATTTAATTATTAAATTATAGCGTATGCACGCACACACAATTATTAAATTATAGCATATAATGTGGTTAGAGACACACCATTTAATTATTAAATTATACACACACTATTTAATTATTAAATTATAGCATACACGCATAATGCGCGCACACATAATATGGTTAGAGTGAAGACACACACACACACTTACACACTCAGTTATTAAATTATAATATATAATATGGTTATTAAGTTATAGTACATAATGTGATCAGAGTGAACACATACGTACAGACACATACACACACACACACACTCAATTATTAAATAGCTCAATTGGTACTTACCTCTCTAAGAATTTTGATTTAAAGGTAAAGGGCCAGGTTCAAGAGGTGGAGAGAGATTAAAGAAAACCTATCTTGATTGGAACAGTACCTTTGAGTGGGCGCTGAACAAAGACGAGGGGATCTCACATATAATGTGGTTAGAGTGAACATATACAGACACACATATTTATATTTATATATATATATATATATATATATATATATATGTGTGTGTGTGTGTGTGTGTATGTATAAGAAACTTCATTTGGTTTTTAAGGTTTAAAAAATATCAGGTTTTTAAAACTCTTTTAGAAACAATTATTTTCATCCTTAACATTTTAAAAATTCTTCAAAAATATCCAAACCGTCAGTCAACTGATAGTCAATGGTGACTTTAAGTAATTTAAATTGTAATTTGATAACTTAAATTGAGGAGCATTTTAGGTAATTTAACTTATAAATTTATAATTTTATGATAGTAATCCGGTAATTTATGTGCTACTAATAACTATCGAAAGCAATTATCTGCCAGATTTTTGTTTTTGCTTTTTCTTTTGCTGTATTTTTACAATCAGGGAGAATTGTCCCCATGATACGTTTTTGAATCCCATCCATAAAAATAAAGGAAAACATGTACACTATTTGAGCTAGTTAAAAGGGATGTACACTTATCTATTAGAAAAGGAATAATATCTGACTTAGTCAGTGTTGTTTATCATCCAATCACATTAGGAGATGATCAAATATCCATAGGAATTATTAGTTTCCCTAAACATGTCGTTAAAATTTCAAAAGTTGATATTTCAAACTGAGCCTACTTTTCCAGTGAGTTTAAAAATAAAATTGGTGTCAATATCTGAAGAAAATAGCGTTTTCAACACCCTCCAAAACACATAAAATGTATATGATCAACGTTATTACTAGACATTATGGCCTCAAACCAAGGTTACAAGCTTACTAAGACTTATTTATAAACACTTCAACTAATTAATATATATATATATATATAGGACCAAGATGGTTATTAACGAATTTTAAAATTAACACAATCGTCTAAAATTTATAATTTTGAAAATTTTCAAAACTACATAAGAGATATATATATATATATATATATATATATATATATATATATATATCAGTACCTCATGAGATACTATGTTATCCATGAGTTTGCAAATAATTGTTGAACCTTTAATGATTTTAGGATAATTATTAGAGCTCCATTCGAGGACCTCTTTATTAGCAATCTTTCCCATGCCAAGAAAAGAAGTTGCCAACATTGGAAAAGAAGTAGTCACAAGTGAAAAGACAAAGTCTCTTCCAATGTTGGAACAAAGCTTTGTTGCACCACTTAACTAATTGGTGTGGGTGTGTGTGTATATATACATATATATATATATATATAACTGTGATTAACTTTTAAATTATTAGGACCATTAATTAAATTCAACTATTGTATTTGAATTGATAAGAAGATAGAAATTTTTTCGAGAAAGAGAATGTAATAGATAAATTTGATTGGTATTTCTAATAATTCAAAAGTTAGGACGTATTAACCATAAGAGTTTTCTAATCAAATTCAATTATTGCACTTAAATTAATAAGGATAGAGAAATGTTTTTTTTTTTTTAGGATAGATGATGAATTTGATTGGTGATCCTAATAATTTAAAAGTTAAGAGACACTGACCATCAAAGTTCTGATATATATATATATATATGTAATTTTTATGGTTACTATCTCCTAACTATTTAAAAATATGACGAATCAATCAAAATACAGTCTTATATAATCAAATTTAACACTATAAATCAATACCCAGCATCAACAACTCAAGAAATATCATAATTATGCTAACAATGCATTCAACTAGGTTTTTAATTGGACCTTGACTATTGAAACCAGTTTTTTGTTTCACCAAAACGCATTGATTGTGTACTCACAATACTCTCCACTCAAATATAATCAAATAAAATATTAAACAATCATATCTAAGCACATATAACACTAAAATTTAATTTACAGCATTCCAAACAAAAATACAATAGTCACTGAAAAAATTGCTAATTTCGAGTTTTTATGGGTGAAAAATCGTTATAAGTTTTTCACAGGTCCTTTATCGATTTTTCAGTGACTTGAAAAACTGTTATCGATTTTTCAGAGTCTCTAAAAAACCGGTATCGATTTTTCAGTCACTGAAAACCCGATATCCCTCTTCACTCGATTTTTCAGTGACTGAAAATCGATTATCAATCATGAAAAACCGATTTCGTCGTAGATTTTATAGTTTTCATCACAGATAACGAATACCAAAACCATCATAACCAATACATTCTTATAGTCTTTTAGCACGCAAATATGAACAAAATAACCCAAAAACTAATAAAAAAGACATATACATTACCTTTAACACATAAATGCTTTAAGAATCTTGTAATCCTTCAATGGATGAAGTTTGAATGTTCAAAAACCTTCAATGGCTATTGTGAGAAAGAAGAAGAGGAGGAAATATGAACAATCAAAGGAGGAAATATGAACAATCAATGGTGGATCAAATCTCATAAACCATTAATGGAAAAGAATAAAGAAGAGAAAATATGGAGGATATTGTGAGGAAGAAGAAGGTTAGTTTCGTAATTTCAATATTGGGTATTTGGGTAATAGAAACTTAAGGGTATTTTCATAATCTTAGGTATACAATGGAAATAATTTGTTTGAGAGGTCAAAAACAAATTTTATTAAAAATCTGGGTAAAAACAATTTTTTTTTTTTTTATTTGGATAAAAACTATAAATTTCCCTTATTTGTATAGCATGATAAATAAAAAATTTTACATCACAGAAAAAGAAAAAGGGTTTTTCAAACTTAGTGGACGGTCCGAGCATTTATAAATTGACCCTCTAGCTTAGACCCGACCGATATACCCCATAATGTATGGCAAGTCTTGGGAGGGTTAGTCTTGCTAATATTGAAGGGATCGAGTCTGTCAATTTAGTCTTGCTAACATCGAAGGGATCGAGTCTGTCAGTTATCCTCTACACTTGTGGGGTATTTCTCGACGCACGATGAGCGATGATAGTTCTACCACACGTGTATACGATATGTCTTAGTAACTTTGTCACGGTGAGTGATGTTAGTCTTTGTGCCATGTGACCTCTTACACTAAGCGGAATTGGTCCAACCATCTTTGTGATTTTAGTTTTCTTGGGTTGCCATTAGAGCTTTATAGCAAAGAAAAACATACCATTTAAAGTAAATTTTTAAAAAGAAAATATTTTAGAAATATTAAATATTTTGGTCTTTTAAAAAGGCTATGAAACTTTATGGAAATCTTTATAAAACCAAGTTTTTAAGGAAATAAAACGATTTTATAGAAAAATATTTTTAAAACGTTTTCGGGAAGTAATTTTTAGAATAAATGCTTACACACTCACTGGGCTTTAGAGCTCATAATGTTTTTACTTCAAAAACCTCCCTAGGTATTGAAACAGATAATTAAGGTATCAGTGCGCCACGTTTAGACTAGGTGGACCCGACAGACGACGTTGCTTAAATCTTTTTGCATAAAATTTGCAATTTAGATTTGATCAAGAAATTTTGCACATTTTCAGATTTATGAATAAATGTTATAACACTTCATTTAAATGTATGTATATTTTAGATATTTTACATTTTTATGATAATATTTGAAATTATATGTTTATCTTATGCACTTTGAAATAAGATTTTAAAATATATGTTAGAAATTTATAGATAGTTATGGGTTCGTTCCACGATATTCCTTTTGGGGTTTTGTTAGTCAGACTTCAGATAGATTTCGTGGGGTACTTGGCAAGATCACTGGATTCATTAGAGGGAATCCGGATCGGATCCTGTCATATAATGTTGGATCGTGGCACAAATTAAATTCAACAAATATGGGATTATGCATTTAAAATTGATCATGTACCTGTTTATACATCCATTCATAGTAAAGTAGTTGAGTACTTTTTCTTCATCTTTGTGATGGGTATTTAGCCATGTTTAAAAACTTGTCCAACTCAGTCAACTAGTCATTAATTGGGCGATCGACGAGCAGTGGCCGCATTGACTTCATGGAAATAGGTGTTGCCGCCACCCAAACCGCTTTTTTTTTTTCTTTAAAAAAAAAAAAAATTGCAAGTTCTAAACGGCATCTTTTAGGATCCAAAACAATGTCATTTTGGATCTACACATATAAACAAAAAAAAAAAAAAAAATAGAGCTTCTACTTCTTCACGATTGTAGTCCTCGTATAAGGTAATATATATATATATATATATATATAGTTCTATCGTACTCTTGGCATACATTGTATAAGGTAATTTCTTTATTTATTTTTTAAAATGTTCTCCTAATCAATCTCAAATTTCTAGATGTGTTGTGTGGAAGGATTAAATTAAGAATGAAATTATGAAATGATTTGGAAAAAGACAAATTTTCAGAGACTAACAAACTGTAATTAACATGATCTAAAGAAGGTATGTGTTTCAAATGAGAATAAAGGAGAGAAAAACGGGTTATATTTCTCTTCTTCTTGAGTACAGTTTTACTGCATGTCTTCCGTATATTAATTGCCGCCTTTTCAAAGCAACATCAAATGTTGATGCCTATAAATACCTGGACAGGAACACACCATGACTCACACAAGTCAAGCAAGCACAAGAAGCTATTAGTTAAACTACCCTCCAACAATGTCTCCTCAAGTTTCAGTTCTAGAAGCTGCCTCGGCCCCATATAACCAGCAGCGTCGCTCGGCAAATTATCATCCTAGCATATGGGGGGATTATTTCCTCTCTTATGCTGGTGATGAATCCTTGGTAAAGATGCTCATTTTTTAAGTTATTAGTTTAGTTGACATAATCCATTTACATATTTCTATTGTAGACACACTTTTGATCTAATCGTACAATGTTACATACAAGTACAACTTAAAGTGATAATTAAATAGGTTTTATTTGTGATTACGTCATTTGAACATTAAAAAGATAATCTCATCATTACCTATAATAGTACCATAGCAAAATATCTTCAGGTGAAACTCTGTGAACAAAATCATGTCCAAGTTTGACTCCAAAACAGATAATATTGTATTTTATGTTAAAGAAGTATTTACAAGACAATATGCATGTCATCGGCAATATTATAAGCTCTTGCAATTTCTATATGTTGTTGTCAAATCATTACTAATTTGCTCTGTTTCTTCAATTTGCCTGTTCAGGAAGTTGATGTGAATCTTGACCATCTGGAATTGAAGGAAGAAATAAAAAAAATGCTAATGGCCGATGTCAAGCCTTCACAGAAATTGGACTTGATTGATGCCATCTATCGCTTAGGCATATGTTATCATTTCGAAACCGAGGTTGATGAAATCTTAGAAAAAATACACAAGCACCACCATGTCTCTAGTCTCGAAGATGACAATGATGTCGACCTCCATTCCATTTCTCTTGAATTTCGTTTACTTAGGCAACATGGTCATAAAATGTGCAGTGGTATGCTCTGTTTTAATTTTAATAAGTCTTCCAAGAACTTGGTCTTTTATAGCAAAAAATTTCAACAACAAAAAAGCCTGATCATTTTGATTATAATGTGTTTGTGTTGAATCAATCAGATGTGTTCAACAAGTTCAAGGACAGCAAGGGAAACTTCAAGGAATCCCTTGTAACAGATGTTAAAGGAATGCTAAGCTTGTATGAAGCTACACATCTCAGGGTGCACGGAGAAGATATACTAGAGGAAGCCCTTGCTTTCACTACCAGACACCTTGAATCATTGACAACCCAATCCAGTTCTCCACTTGCAGAGCAAGTTAACCGTGCCTTGAATCGACCAATTCGCAGGGGCTTACAAAGGCTAGATGCAAGACATTATATATCTGTTTATCAAGAAGATCCTTTGCACAACAAGGCTCCACTGACCTTTGCAAAGCTAGATTTCAACATACTACAAAAGCTGCACCAGAAGGAACTCGGTAATATATCAAGGTAGGTACATATCTTTGTATATATAAGGTTTGAAATGGTTGCCTGTAAGCATTTCAAGCTTGAAGGTTTACAGTTTAATGGGTTCTTCTTGATAATGTCATTTAGGTGGTGGAAAAATTTAGACTTTTCGCGTAAGCTGCCTTTCGCAAGAGATAGAATGGTGGAGTGCTATTTCTGGATATTGGGTGTGTATTTTGAGCCAGAATATATTTTGGCTAGAAGGATCTTGACCAAAGTGATTGCCATGACTTCCGTTATTGATGACATCTATGATGTTTATGGCACTATTGAAGAACTTGAGCTTTTTTCCTCAGCAATTGAGAGGTAATTTTCATCCATTTCTCTACTTCTTTAATTTTGTTACAATAATCAGATGCTCATGTTTGATTTTTGTTTTTTATGTGGGATATCAGTGCTATAGATCTACTGCCTGAGTATATGAAATTGTGTTATGAGGCTCTTCTAGATGTTTACAAAGAAAATGAAAGGGATTTTGCCTCAGAAGGAAAACTATTCCGCCTTGATTACGCAAAAGAAGCAGTAAGTTTCATCATTCAATGGTTTAATTATTAGATCTTTAATGTATGTAACAAAAAGTGATTTTGATTATAATTTCTTTTATGTTTAGATGAAGGAATTAGTTAGAAATTACTTCTTGGAAGCAAAATGGTGTCACCAACGACACGTACCTACAATGGAGGAATATATGCCTGTTGCATTGATTTCATGTGGCTACAAAATGTTGGCAACCGCTTCTTTTGTGGGAATGGGAGATTGCGCAACCAAAGAAGCCTTTGAATGGTCGTCTAGCAACCCCAAGATTGTTCAAGCTTCCGCAGTTATCGATAGACTCATGGATGACATAGTTTCTCACAAGGTACTACTTTTGTTTTATAATGACATTTATTAATAGTTAACAAACAAGAGTTATGTGAACGTAAATATTCTCATTTCTTTCAAGTTTTTATTTTCAAATCATTGTAAAAAGTTAGAATTGCTCTGCAACCCATGTTGAAATGAACAGCTAATAATGATATCACTTTTCAGTTTTCTTGAAGTCTTCTTTTGCCCAACATGTAATTATTATATATGCAGTTTGAACAAAAGAGAGGGCATGTGGCTTCAAGTATTGAGTGTTACATGAAACAACATGGAGCTACAGAAAAGGAAGCATGTGACGAATTTCGCAAACAAGTTACAAATGCTTGGAAGGATATAAATGAGGAGTGCCTCCTACCAACTGCGGTGCCAATGTCTCTACTTACGCGAGTTCTTAATTTTGCTCGAGTTATGGATGTCCTCTACAAGGACGAAGATGGCTACACACATGCTCAAGTAATTATGAAGGATCTTGTTGCTTCTCTCTTCTCATCAATCCCGTGCCACTTTGAGCATATATGGAAGCAATCAGTTCAAATTAGATTCTATAGACTGGATTGCAGAAGTGATATATATATATAATGCTACAATAATTGAGTTTGTATTCTGAACTCAGGTCTATCAAATAAAGTAAAATATAAATGTATCTCTCTTCTATTCATAATAAAACTTTTTCCTTTTTGTCTCTAATTATTTAAAGCATTCTTCATGATCTTTATTCTATAAAAAAATTTAAGTAAATCATTACACAGTTAATCAATTTATGCTAATACAAATCTAATTTATATCGATACAAATTAATTTTCAGAACTGATCAAATCAATGTAATCTTCATAATTGATTTCGTTTCTAAGCTAAGAAGAAAATTATTGTATACTAAGCTCAATAATATTGTGGTGATCGTGTGAACATTCATTCTTTTTATTTTTTTTATTTTTTTATCTATATGGAACATTAATACAATTTTTTTTAGTAAAAAATATTATGAAAATAGAAGTTGGCCATGGAATTATAACGGTTCCATGTTTAATAAAAAAAAAATATTTGTTTTATTTTATTTTACTTTTTTTTTTGTGATTTGATGCTCACAAAGTGATGTCAAACAACTCAAATTGAGTTCTTTCAAAACTTCATATATTAGTTCAAACTCTTACTCTCATTAGCAATTGCCCCAAGTGCTCTCATGTTTTTGACCTTTGAGGATCATTAGGTGGAAGAACAAGCACCATCATTATTGGTGAAATCACCCATTATGAAAGGTATCGTTCATTGTGTCCAGTGGTGAATCTAAAAATTCATGTTAGAGGGAGCACTTCAAAATAATGACAACAACGATAAATTCATGTTAGATGTGAAAGCAAGGTTATTTTGTTAATAAATCTCTCTCGATTATATTAATAAAATTATATGCTTGAATTATGACCTATACTCCACATTAATAAGATTATAAATTTGTATTATGTCATATTTACTCAATCTCATGTTGTATAATATTTTGGGGTTATCCTTACAAATTAAATCTTCAGTGCCGAGGAATATTCCTTAGCTTCAGTTTGTCATCTTTCTACTTCTTCTTGCAGTGAAGAATCTATTTGTCATTTGTTTTTTGGTGTTTGCGAATGCTTTTGACATGTTTCTCCCGGCCAGTAAAGTTGATTGTGATGATCTCTAGGCCGCTATCAATGCTAAGCCTTTCAAGTCCTCAGGTTTGGAATAATGGATAGCTGGGTGTTTCTATGTGCTTCATTTCACATGGAAGGCTAGAAACAAGTTTAATTTTGAGAATACCACGGACATTCTTCCCTGTTATATTGCAGCAAGTAAAGCTACTCTTTTGCAGGTATTTTCAAAATTGTCCCTGCAAGTAAAGCTGGGTGTTTCTATGGGTTTGGTTTTTCTTCATCTGATTTACATTGATAGGCTGAGTCGGCCGGATGGGTTTGGTGAAACCCGCACACAAAGTTTTTCTACACGTGTACCTGCGAAATTTTGCGGGTTTATACTCGAGTGCAAGACTTGCAGGTTCAGGTAACCCGCATGTCACCCATGTTGAAAATATAAACTTGTTTTGAGCAAGCCCATTACCAAGCCCATTTCCAAGCCCATTACCAAGCCCATTTCCAAGCCCAAGTCCATCAAGAAGAACCTTCTAAGGTTAGGTATAATGTTAGGTGTAAGGTTAGGTGTAAGGTTAGGTGTAAGGTTAGGTGAGTCAATTTAAAATATTTGTTTGGTTGGTGAAATTGTGTGGTTAAGATTTATTTGTATTTGTTAATTTGAATGGTTTAGATTAATTTTCTAGTACTATATGTAGCCCCTCTTGCATGAGGTTTTATCATCACAAAGAAGAAGAAAACATAAGAGAAGCAAAGCTTCTAGTGAGTGTGTGAGAAACAAAGCAAAGCTTTGTATTGTAAGTTATTTTGAGTGTTGTAAAAGTTTTATTTTTGTTTTAGGGAGAATTTCGATCCAACAAAGTGGTATCAGAGCAAGGCTAAGTGTCGTGTAATATACCAAATCGAAGCTCTCGACGAGAGGAGCACAACGCCGCAAAAATCATCCCAATCGGAGGTCCCACGGGCCCGCACGCGCCGTCGAAAAATCGCTGCAGAAAACTGAGTCAACTCAAACGAGTTGAATCGGGTTAACATACCGAGCCAGACCGAGCCGAGCCGAGCCGAGCCAAACCGAATCCGAGTCGAGCCAAGCCGAACCGGAGCTGAGCCGCTGCTGACAAAAGCCAAACAGGTCCCGTTGACTTTGACAGTTGACCGTTGACCGAGTTGACCGTTGACTTTGACCGTTGACCAAAAGTTGACTTTTTTGGTTCAAGTTCCGGTTGAAGTTTCTCGACGTTCTGAATCCATCCGTGCAATCAGAATTTCGAAATTCTAAACATATTAAAAGGTATGGCTAATGGTATGGTATCCTTTCAAGTTCCAACACTCAAGAACGACAACTATGATAATTGGAGTATCAAAATGAAAGCACTTCTTGGAGCACACGATGTCTGGGAGGTCATAGAAAAGGGCTACACCGAATCAGAAGATGAGTCGACACTATCCCAAACTCAAAAGGATAGTTTAAAAGACTCAAGGAAGAGAGATAAAAAGGCTCTCTATCTCATCTATCAAGCATTAGATGATGATGGCTTTGAGAAAATTTCAAGTGCAAAGTCCGCTAAAGAAGCGTGGAATAAGCTACAAACCTCTTGCAAAGGATCTGAACAAGTGAAGAAAGTTCGTCTTCAGATTTTAAGAGGTGAGTTTGAATCATTACATATGAAAGCATCTGAATCTATTTCTGACTACTTCACAAGAGTGTTAACCGTTTCTAATCAATTAAAAAGAAACGGTGAGACACTGGAAGATACCAGAATAATGGAGAAGATACTCCGCTCGTTGGATTCCAAATTTGAATATATCGTTGTGACGATAGAAGAGACTAAAGATTTGACAACAATGACAATTGAGCAACTTCAAGGATCGTTGCAAGCTTACGAAGAAAAGCATAAAAGGAAGCAAGGTATCAATGAACAACTCCTCAAGTCCCAACTCAAAGAGAATGAAGAAATCCAAAGCCACGAGAGATACCAACGTGGTCGAGGCAGAGGAAGAAGCCGAGGACGAGGTACAGGTCGTGGTCGTGGACGAGGTTGGAATTATAACAACAACAATTCCAACAATAGCTATGAGAGAGGAGAAAATTCAACAAGAGGTCGTGGGAGAGCCAATTCGAACACGAGGTACGAAAAATCTCAAGTTCAGTATTATAATTGTCAGAAGTTTGGACATTATGCTTCAGAATGTAGAACTCCAAATAACAAGGTTGAAGAAAAGACTAATTTTGTGGAAGTAAGAGCAGAGGAGAGAGAAATTCTGTTATTAGCACATAGAGGTAATGATGGTGACCAAGAGAATACTTGGTATCTCGATACTGGTGCGAGCAACCACATGTGTGGAAGGAAAAACATGTTCATAGAGCTCAACGAATCTGTGAGTGGCAATGTCTCATTTGGAGATAGTTCTAAAATTCCGGTGGAAGGAAAAGGTAACATTCTTATTCGTGCTAAAGATGGTAGTCACCAATTGATTTCAAATGTTTATTATGTGCCCAACATGACAAGCAACATCCTGAGTTTAGGTCAACTTTTAGAAAAAGGCTATGATATTCACATGAAAGATTGTAGTCTTTTTATAAGAGATGACATAGGAAATTTAATTGCTAAGGTGAAAATGTCAAAGAATAGAATGTTTTCGTTGAACATTCAAAATAATGTTGCAAAGTGTTTGAAAGTTTGTTATAAAGATGCATCATGGTTATGGCATCTTCGATTTGGGCATCTCAACTTTGGAGGATTGGAAATGTTGTCTAAGAAGGAAATGGTGAGAGGACTACCTCGTATTAATCATCCTGACCAACTTTGTGAAGGGTGTCTACTTGGGAAGCAATTCAGAAAAGGTTTCCCAAAACAGTCAGAATCAAGAGCCAAGAAACCACTCGAGCTCATCCATACTGATGTGTGCGGTCCAATCAAGCCAAGCTCTCTCGGTAATAGTAATTATTTCCTTCTCTTCATTGATGATTTTTCAAGAAAAACGTGGGTATATTTCTTAAAACAGAAATCAGAAGTCTTTGATGTATTCAAGAAATTTAAAACTGCTGTGGAGAAAGAAAGTGGCTACCAGATAAAAGCAATGAGATCTGATCGAGGAGGAGAGTTCACCTCAAAAGAGTTCCGAGAGTTCTGCGAAGCAAATGGAATCAGACGTCCTCTAACCATTCCGAGATCCCCTCAGCAAAACGGTGTTGCAGAAAGAAAGAACAGAACAATTCTCAATATGGCACGAAGTATGTTGAAAAGCAAAAGATTACCGAAGGAATTTTGGGCGGAAGCTGTAGCTTGCGCAGTATACCTATCAAATCGATCTCCAACAAGAAGTGTGTTGAGAAAGACACCACAAGAAACATGGAATGGAAGGAAGCCAGGTATTTCCCACCTGAGAGTCTTTGGAAGCATAGCTCATGTACATGTACCAGACGAGAGAAGAAGTAAGCTTGATGACAAAAGTGAGAAGTTCATCTTCATCGGGTACGATAATTATTCTAAAGGCTACAAGCTGTATAATCCAAACAATAGAAAGACTATCATCAGCCGTGATGTTGTATTCGATGAAGAAAGCACATGGAATTGGAAAACACATGATGAAGATTACAGTTTCCTTCCCCACTTTGAAGAAGAGAAGGATGAGCAACCAAGAGTGGAGCAAGCAGAACAAGAACCCACTACACCATCAGCATCACCAGCCTCAACAGATAATGGAAACTCACCACCATCATTTCTGAATGAAAGAGATGTGGAGCGTACAAGAAGCCTGCAAGATTTTTATGAGGTAACTGAACAACCTGATAATCTCACACTTTTCTGTCTCTTTGCTGATTCCGAACCAGTGAGCTTTGAAGAAGCTGTACAAAATAAGAAGTGAAAAGATGCAATGAATGAAGAAATCAAGTCCATTGAAAGGAATGATACTTGGAAGCTCGTAACACTTCCAAAAGGACACAAAGCAATTGGTGTCAAATGGGTGTACAAGACAAAGAGAAATGCTAAGGGAGAGATAGAAAAACACAAGGCAAGACTTGTTGCAAAAGGCTATAGTCAAAAGGCTGGAATTGACTATGATGAGGTATTTGCTCCTGTTGCTCGATTAGAAACTATAAGACTAATAATTTCTTTGGCAGCTCAGAATAAGTGGAAGATTCATCAGATGGATGTAAAATCCGCCTTCCTAAATGGAGTCCTTGAAGAAGAAGTCTACATTCAGCAACCATCAGGCTATGAAGTCAAAGGCCACGAAGACAAAGTTCTAAAATTAAAGAAAGCTCTTTACGGGTTGAAGCAAGCACCAAGGGCATGGAACAATCGGATTGACAAATACTTCAAAGAGAATGGCTTCACCAAATGTCCTCATGAACATGCTCTCTACATCAAATTCAAAGATGGAGATGTTTTGATTGTATGTTTGTATGTGGATGATTTAATCTTCACCGGTAATAATCCAAGTTTTTTTGAAGAATTCAAGAAAGCAATGGCCAAGGAATTCGAGATGACCGACATCGGATTGATGGCATACTACCTTGGTATCGAAGTCAAGCAAAATGAAGATGGCATCTTTATCTCCCAAGAAAGCTATGCAAGGGAGATACTTAAGAAATTCAAGTTGGATGATTGCAATCCAATAAGCACACCGGTGGAATGTGGAGTCAAACTGTCTAAGCATGATGAAGCAGAAAAGGTGGATCCAACACTCTTTAAGAGTTTGGTTGGAAGTTTGAGGTACTTGACTTGTACAAAACCTGACATCCTTTATGCAGTTGGACTGGTGAGTCGTTATATGGAGAATCCAATAACTACCCATTTCAAGGCAGCTAAGAGAATCCTTCGCTATATCAAAGGTACAATTGACTTTGGATTGTTCTATTCAATTTCAAATGACTTCAAACTTGTTGGATATAGCGATAGCGATTGGGGTGGAGATACAGATGATAGAAAGAGCACCAGTGGGTTTGCATTCTTCATGGGAAACACAGCTTTCACATGGATGTCAAGGAAGCAACCAATTGTCACACTATCCACCTGTGAAGCCGAATATGTAGCTGCTACTTCGTGTGTTTGTCATGCAATTTGGCTCAGAAATTTATTGAAGGAATTAAGCTTGCCACAAGAAGAACCAACTGAGATTTGTGTAGACAATAAGTCAGCCATCGCCTTAGCAAAGAATCCAGTGTTCCATGACAGAAGCAAACATATCGATACTCGTTATCACTTCATACGAGAATGCATAGCAAAAAGAAATGTGCAAATGGAATATGTAAGGTCAAAGGATCAGATCGCAGATATCTTCACCAAACCACTAAAGTTTGAAGATTTTGCGAGATTAAGAAGTTTGCTTGGCATGGTAAAACAAGTTTAAAAGGGGGTGTTGAAAATATAAACTTGTTTTGAGCAAGCCCATTACCAAGCCCATTTCCAAGCCCAAGTCCATCAAGAAGAACCTTCTAAGGTTAGGTATAATGTTAGGTGTAAGGTTAGGTGTAAGGTTAGGTGAGTCAATTTAAAATATTTGTTTGGTTGGTGAAATTGTGTGGTTAAGATTTATTTGTATTTGTTAATTTGAATGGTTTAGATTAATTTTCTAGTACTATATATAGCCCCTCTTGCATGAGGTTTTATCATCACAAAGAAGAAGAAAACATAAGAGAAGCAAAGCTTCTAGTGAGTGTGTGAGAAACAAAGCAAAGCTTTGTATTGTAAGTTATTTTGAGTGTTGTAAAAGTTTTATTTTTGTTTTAGGGAGAATTTCGATCCAACAACCCGCAAACCCAACCCATAGATATATATATATATATATATATATAACGTTGTTCACATGACTTCTTAGAAAAAAAAAAAAAAAGCTTGTTCACATATTGAGAATTTGTGGCTATGGATCATTATTTAACATGGACCGAAAATGCAAGATAGATACAACCTTATTTACATGGTGAATATATGTCGCTACGGATTTGTGGTAACGGCCTTGGATTATTAATGATGATTTATATTTTTTAGCCAAAGCTCATGTGCATAGTTGGTAACTGTTAAATTTTAAAATTGAAAGAAACTTTTTTTTTTCTTTCTTTTTTAAAAAAATAATGACACCTTACGGGTTAGAGTATTGTCAAAATTTGTCAAAATATGTTATTGATACTACAACCTTACATGACTACTTTCGCAATCAGGAGATGGTAAGAAATGAATCACTGATAATGCGGCTTAGATTATTACTCCTATAACTGCGAAAATGGAAACTTTTATCAAAAAATTATCGGGACCTACCAAGATGAATCACTGAGACAATAACCCAGATCACTACTCCCACAAGTGAGAAATGCTAACTTTCACTAAAAGAGATTCAAACTCATACTTGTGAAACTTTATCTTGAATCAAGAAAAGCAAGAAACAAAACATGTTGAAACTTTATTCATCAAAGCAGAGAGAAAACACAATATAACAAGCACACGAAACACATGTGCAATTGTGACCTTGCTAAAACTAAAAATAAACTTTGGAGACAGATATATATATATATATAGGTTGTTGAAAGATTGTCAGAGTGGCATAATCAATGGTTGGAGATCATTACAATGTGTGGCTAGGATGAGTCTCAGATTGGGCTTCAGATTGGGCTTGATAACTTTGTCTAACATCCCCCCTCAAATTCATCTGGGAGGAATCAAAGATGAATTTGCTTCTAAGTAAATCAAACCTGCTAATACCAAGTGGTTTTGTCAATAGATCAGCAAGCTGATCTTCTGTAGGAATATATCGAACATCTAGTGCCTGTGTTGCAACCTTTTCTCTAACAAAATGCAGATCTATTTCAACATGCTTAGTTCTGGAATGAAGAACTGGATTCTTGGCCAAGGAACCTGCACTTACATTGTCGCACCAAATCACAATAGGCCTTACAACAGAAATTCCAATTTCAGCTAGTAAAGTTTACAACCAAAGAACTTCAGCTGCCACTTGAGCTAAGGCTCTATATTTAGCTTCACAGCTAGACCTAGCCACTACTTTCTGTTTTCGTGAGCTCCATGAAACTAAATTGCCTCTAAAGTAAAGACATCGGCCATTAGTTGACCTCCTATCATCTAGATTACTAGCCCAATCTGCATCAGAGTAGCTCTCAATAGATAACAGTGTCAATGGTGAAAGAGGGGTGAACCAAAGACCATAAGAGTCCCTTTAATGTATCTAAGAACCCGTTTACATGCTTGCCAGTGAATGACAGTAGGTGCAGCAAGATACTGACTAAGACGGTTCACAGCAAAAGAAATATCCGGCCTAGTGTTGGTAAGATATTGCAACGCACCTACAGTACTTTGATAAAGAGTAGGATCTGAAAAAGGCTCACCATCTGACTTGGTTAGTTTGGTTCCAATGCACATAGGAGTCGGACAAGGAGAATAGTGTAACATCTTAGTTTTTGTTAACAAGTCCTGAGCATATTTCATTTGTGTGAGATACATACCTGAATTGGTTCGCTTTGCTTCAAATCCCAAAAAGAAACTCAAAGACCCTAAGTCTTTCAAAGCAAAGACATCATTCAGATGATGGACTAACTTGGTCATAAGAGAAGAATTATTGCTTGTAAGCAAAATGTCATCAACATAAACTAACAATAGAATCAAGTCAGTGTTCTGCCTATATATAAACAATGATGTATCGGCTCTAGAGTTGTAAAAACCCCACTCAAGCAAAACTCCTTTCAACTTATCAAACCAAGCTTTTGGAGCTTGCTTTAAACCATAAAGAGATTTATTAAGTTTGCACACAAAGTCAGGGTGTTGAATACTCACATATCCCTCGGGTTAAACCATATACACATCCTCTTTAAGATCTCCATTCAAGAAAGCGTTGTTAAATCTAATAGCCTTATATCCCGGCCTTTCACAATGGCAAGAGAAATAACAGTCCTAATAGTTCCTGTCTTAACAACTGGGCTAAAAGTCTCCATATAATCGACACCTGCAGTTTGGTGAAAACCCTTTGCAACCAATCTTGCTTTATGCCTTTGAAGTGACCCATCTAGGTTATATTTAACCCTAAAAATCCACTTATTACCCACTACATTCATGTTAGATGATTTTGGAACCAACTGCCAAGTATTATTTTTAAGTAAGGCTTGAAATTTTGCATCCATTGCAGCTTTCCAATGGGGCAGAAAAAGAGCTTCCTTTACTGAACTAGGCTCAGATGTTATAGAAGCAGGTGATGTGGTATGATAGGCTTTGGGTTTGAAAGTTCTTACCTTTGATCTAGTCATCATTGGATGTATATTAATGGACTGTTGGGAAGACTGTTTATGTGGAGGTGTGATAGGGTGTACTGGTTTTGATTGATAAGTAGGACAATAATGTTTGTGAATATTATATGATGTATGTGGATGACCAAAACTGCAAGGAATCTGATATGTCATCCTGTCAAGGGAGCTAGAGACAGAGTTATGATGAGAAATGGAGGAAGAGGAGAGTGACTTATAAGGAAACTCTTTCTCATTAAAAGAGACATGTCTAGAAATGTAAAGGCGGCCACTAGGATGTAAACATTTATAACCTTTGTGCTCATCACTATATCCAAGAAAAACACATTTTGATGTGTGAAAATCAAACTTATGAGATTGATATGGTCTAAGGAAAGGAAAACAAGCACAACTAAATGATTTGAGAGAATGATAGTTTGGAAATTGACTAAACAATCTTTGAAATGGAGAGGTAAAATCAAGCAAAGGTGTAGGTAATCGATTTATGATGTAGGCAGCAGTATGAAAGGCCTCCCACCAAAAAGATAGAGGTAAATTGGCTTGAGCAAGAAGGGTAAGACCAATTTCAACTATGTGTCGATGTTTTCTTTCCGGGGTACCATTTTGTTGATGTGTGTGGGGACAAGGGTGCCTAAAAGCAATGCCTAATTCTTTAAGGTATGGTTCAAGAGGCCGATATTCCCTACCCCAATCACTTTGAACACATTTAATTTTCTTGCTGAAAGCTCTTTCAACAGATCTTTGAAAATTTACAAAGGTTTGTTTTACTTGGGTTTTAGTGGAAAGGGGATAGATCCAAATGTATCTAGTATAGGCATCAATAAAGTGAATATAATACCTATAGCCTTGATTTGAAAAATAAGGTGAAGGACCCCAAACATCTATAAAAATTATATCTAAAGGTGAAGTATATGCTGTGTTTGATCTGTCAAAAGGCAATTTGTGTTGTTTGCCATATTGACAAGCATCACAAACGTTTAAAGTATGAGGTGTAGTATAGGGTAGTTTTAAATGTTGGAGAATTTGTTTAAGGATAGGATAGGATAGGATGGGTGGCCTAACTTATTGTGCCATACATGCATATCAAAACAGTTGGTTGAAACCAAAACATGAGCATCATGAGTGTTATTCTACAAAGAAGTCATAAAAGTTGTTGCTGGACCAGACTTAGACATAGAAGCAGTGGTATCAACATCATTGAAAGTATCAACATTTGACACAACACAATTCACATTATTTGAATCAAAAGAAGAGGATAAGCTATAGGTTTTATAAGGTAATGAAGAGTGAAAAACTGATGAACCTAACTTGTTTACAGAAACTGTATTGAATTGGAAAATGGAGGGTGTAATATCAAGCTGATAGAGACCATTCTTCAAGCCCCTTGCAGAATTGCTTTCCTTGAAGTTTTGTCCTTTACAACACAAAAATCAGCATGAAATTCAACAAAAACATTATTGTCCTTTGTGAATTGAGAAATACTAAGTAAATTTTTGGTTATGGAAGGAACATGCAAAATATTATTCAAGAATAAGTGAGGTGTTGGTGACATCTTTGTATGTGTGTTAATAAGAGATGAGCCTATGTGAGATATAGTGAGTTTTGCCCCATTACCTACTGTCAACTTATCTGAGCCCTTAAAATAAGCTTTAGTAGCAAGGTTGTGGATGTTTGAGGTGACATGATGTGTTGCGCCACTATCGAGGTACCAAGAGGGATCTGCCACAGTGCTTGGAGAAGCATAAAATGCACTTGGATTGGAATGTCCAGGATAATAAGCAGTTTGTAAAAACTGATTCTAAACAGGACCGGATTCTTGAGGGAAGCCTTGACTAATTCCAGAAAGTGACTTTGTAGGAGGACCGAAAAATACTTGATGCTGTTGCATACCATAATAGACCTGAGGTTGATGTGCACCATGCATCCTTGGTTGTTGTTGTGATTGAAATGTTTGTAAGGAGAGCCCTTGAAACCCCTGATCAAATCTTTTAAAACAAGCTGATAATACATGTCCTGACTTCCCACAAAGTTGACAAATTATTCTAGAACCTGATCTGTTACCCATTCTGCCTTTTCCTCGTCCTCCAAATCGATTTCCTCGAAAATTCATCCCTCTAAGGTTTCCACCAAATGAAACATTAGCATTGGCATGATTGATATCAAAGTGTCCTACGGTATTATGTTGAGCTAAGCGGGTCTCGTATTGCATTAACATGAACTGAACTTCTTGAAGTATGATTGTATCCGATCTAGATGTTATTGCCATAACTATAGGATCGTACTCAAGGCCTAGTCCGCCCAAAATGTAAGAAATTATGTCCTCATCTGACAACAGCAGACCAGCAACAGCTAAATTCTCACCTAGGTTCTTTATTTTCATCACATAGTCGTTTATAGTCATTGATCCTTTCTTTGTTCCATGTAACTCTGTCTTAATCTGAAGAATCCTAGCTTTAGACTGTTGAGCATATAATCTCTCAAGTGTGGACCAAATTTCATGAGCTGTAGTGCAGTGTGTGACTTGTCCAAACACAGACTCACTTAGTGTCGAAAACAACCAACACACTATAATCTGATCAGTCTTTTTCCACATAACAAATTCCTCATTCATTACTTGCTCAATGTCTCCAGATTCTCTTGACTTAACACTGACATACTTAGGTGGAGCAATTTTTGGATAAAGCACAAAATCTTCTAAATCAAAAGCTCTAATTGCTGGCAACACTTGCAATCTCCAAAAATTGTAATTATTTTTGTCTAATTTTATAGGAAGCTTGAAGTTTAGGTTTGAAGCAAGAGGATTCACCTGAGACTTTAATGTTTGAGAAGAGTTGAAACTATCTCCACTGTGTGAATTCATTTCTGCCATGGATTCTCGTCACCAATGCTCTGATACCATGTGAAACTTTATCTTGAATCAAGAAAAGCAAGAAACAAAATATGTTGAAGCTTTATTCATCAAAGCAGAGAGAAAACACAATATAACAAGCACACGAAACACATGTGCAATTGTGACCTTACTAAAACTAAAAATAAACTCTGGAGACAGATATATATAGGTTGTTGAAAGATTGCCAGAGTGGCATAATCAATGGTTGGAGATCATTACAATGTGTGGCTAGGATGAGTCTCAGATTGGGCTTGATAACTTTGTCTAACAATACCTTATGTTTTAAAAAATAAATGTGGGATTTAAACTCTTTAACTAAAGAGCTACTCAACCTTTGAAACAATACAATTGATGAATTATACTCAAGACAATTTTCACGACATATGTACTAGAAAATTTTAATACAAAAATATATATATGTTTAAATATTATAATCAAATAATATATTCATAAACCGATACAAAGTCCTTCCAATTTTTTTTTTTTTGTTTGCTTTGTACATTTTTAACATGCATGGTTTGTCAAAAAAAAAAAAAGAAAGAAAGAAAGAAAGAAAACATGGTTAATACATCTGACAATAAATTAAATTAAATTTCATATTAAAGTCTTGAATTAGTTGTTTCTATCATAAAGTCAAGTTTATTACATGAGATTGGATTGAAAATGGATAAATTCCAATCCAATCCCATGTTTATTAGTGGCATGATCAATCACTTTAACCAATGTGTACTATAATTTTATGTAAATATATATTAAAATGATGGTACATAATGCGATTAAAGACATTATTTAATTTTTAAATTATAGCGCACGCACACACAATTATTAATTTATAGTATACAATATGGTTAAAGGCATACACACTATAATTTAATTATTAAATTATAGCATACATATAAATATTAAATTATAGTATATAATGTAGTTAGATTGAACGCACATATACACACACAATTATTAACTTATAGTACATCATGTGATTAGAGATGCACTATTTAATTATTAAATTACAGTGCATGTGCACACACACAATTATTAATTTATAGTATATAATGTGGTTAGAGACACATTATTTAATTATTAAATTATAGTGAGAGAGACACACTATTTAATTATTAAATTATAGCACGCACTCATAACACGGTTAGAGTGAACACACACACACTCAATTATTAAATTATAATACATAATATGATTAGAGTGAACACACAGACAATTATTAAATTATAGTATATAATGTGGTTAAAGTGAACACACATACGTCCAATTACTAAATTATAATATATAATGTAGCTAGAGTGAACACACACAGAGTATATACACACAAACATGCTTAATTATTAAATTATAGTATATAATGTAGTTAGAGTGAAT
This sequence comes from Dimocarpus longan, assembly GCA_022984855.1. Classification (NCBI taxonomy): domain Eukaryota; kingdom Viridiplantae; phylum Streptophyta; class Magnoliopsida; order Sapindales; family Sapindaceae; genus Dimocarpus; species Dimocarpus longan. The sequence goes on from CM041014.1 coordinate 17,851,522, forward strand.
ACACACAGATATATATATATATATATATATATATATATATATAAGAAACTTCTTTTTAGTCACAAATATAACCAATTTAATTGCTTATTTTGGCGATCCTCAATATAAATCATTTAAAGAATTTATATGTTTAAATTGTAGAGAAAAGTTCATCGATCTTGTAAAGATTGTCTGGTTCAGGTTGTAGAAGTTTTTTGAATGGCTATTGTTTCATTTTGTATAATGATACGCTTCTGTGCCTTTGACATTTGTGGATCACGAGGACAATCAAGTACCACCACTATTAGTGCAAATCGGACTTTGAAATCATCCACCGTAAAATGTGGTGGTCAATGTGTGTCTTGATTCATACATAGCACATGGAAAGAGAGAGAGAGAGAGAGAGAGAGACTACACTGAAAAACATGACACTTTGTATGCTTCGTCTTCGTGCATGGACCCAAATTGAACGCGTCTTTGTTGAAATAATTCTAAATGAAAAATTGGACAATGGTAGACATAATAGAACGTTCTTTGTTGAAAATTAGGTGAACGTCCAAAACTTAGGTGCAAATTTTTAATCCAGTCTTCATGTGACGCTCCATATATGTTTTTCATAACTATCTTATCAATTTCAAACCCAAATACTTAATGATATATGGACTACCGTATAAAGTTTAAAAAATTGTACAAGTATATTGTATATCTACTTATCGAGCAAGGATTCTTTGTCAAATTTTTGTTTGTGCTAAATTTTTTTATTAAAGGAATTTAAGTTTGAACGATGTATGAAAAAAAAAAATGAAACTATTTTAGTCATCCACTTTTTTTAATACTGATGTGTAACTAGATTTTCAAAAACTTAACAAAAAAAATAATGGTATATAATCTTGCTCTTAGTTATCTACCATTATCTTCAAAAATATATGGATAATGGTAGAAATCCAACACTTTTGTATATTTTTTTCATCTAACCTATATGACAACTAGTGTATAAGAAAGCACTATACGCCAAGCGGTCACAACTTCGGAGCGCCTAGATTGCATAGGCAAAGCGCCGCTAGGCGATTTGACCAACAATCAATGATCTGGTTGACCATCGATCAAACCTAAAAAGAAATTCCATAACACAAGCAAAGAGACACTCAACAAGCAAGAAAAACTTATTTTTGTTATTATTTTCTTCACATCCAAACCAAAAATAAAAACACTTATTTAAAGCTAGTGATGTCCAGCAATCAAATGTGCTAACTAGTCTAATGGTTCTCCTATGAAGAAAATTGATAAATCGGAGACTCCAAGAAAACAAGAATGAAGCTGGTGGTGCCGCTGAATCTCACTCTAAGAAGACGAGTACAAAGAAGCTCTGACTCAAATCGAAACCGTCGAAGAGGAATCTAAACAGAGGACATTCAACACTATTTTCAACCCTTTTTTTTTTTTTTTTTGAGATCTAATAACAATTGGGTTAAAGAAGGTTTTTTGGAATTATTAAGATAAACCACTACAAGCACAAGCTACAACACGATTCCGAACTACGAGAAAGGTCTCCCCATACTTTGTGATTTAATTGGCAAAAATGGGATTTCCATTTTCTATCATAAAGTTGAAGGAAAAATTAAAGCTCAACTATTCTACAGAATGGTTGCACCACTTCTTTATTTGTTGGATGAGTGGTGTGTGTATATAATAAATAGAGTTTACTTCTTAGAATACACCAAAATTAATATATTTAATAAAAGAAGAGATCAAGATTAGAAAGTTTTCTCCTTGATACACATTGAAAGTTATAATGTTAATGCAAAGTTTATAAGCCATTAATTAAGTGGAATAAATGTTGACTAAGTAAGTAATATAAATGATAATAGCTGAGAAAGTGTTGATAATTTTAATTAGCACAGAGGAGAAAAATATGAAATTAATAATGTTATTGGAAAGTTTGTGAGTCACTGAATATAATAAAGATATAATAAATTATAATTAACAATTTTAGAATACAATCATTCTTTTTTTTTTTTTTGGTTAAGTGTATTAATACCCAAAGTGTATTATAAAATATGTCACACACATATATATATATACATCAATAAAATTTTAGCACACATGATATCTCATTTTACACATGGATACAAATTAATCTCCTCAAGTTGGTTTCATAATGGATTTATATAAAATAAAGCTACAACCATATCTTTTGTGGATAAGGGAGATGCTGCAACCCAAGTAGCCTTTGAATGGATACTTAAAAAATCTAAAATTGTGAAGGCCTCCTCAATAATTTGCAGACTCATGGATGACATAGTTTCCCACCAAGTACTGCTCTAAATTAATTACTTGGTATCCTTCACTGATAAAGATTATTTTTGTAACTGAAACATGTTTTTAATTTCTCTCTTACCAATGTGTACTATAATTACATATATATTTATATACTAAAATTATAGTACATAATGTGATTAAAAAAACTATTTAATTATTAAATTATAGTGCATGCACACACAATTATTAATTTATAGTATATAATGTGGTTGATGGCATACACATTATAATTTAATTATTAAATTATAATATACAATGAAGTTAGAGTGAACGCACACATACACACACAATTATTAAATTATAATAGGCACACAATTATTAACTTATAGTACATCATGTGATTAGAGACACACACTATTTAATTATTAAATTACAGTGCATGCACACACACACAATTATTAAATTATAGTATATAATGTGGTTAGAGACACACTATTTAATTATTAAATTATAGTGAGAGACACACACACTATTTAATTATTAAATTATAGCACACACACATAGCGCACACACATAATATGGTTAGAGTGAATGCACACACGCAGAGGCACTCAATTATTAAATTATAATACATAATATGATTAGAGTGAACATATACACAATTATAAAGTTATAGTACATAAAGTAGTTAGAGTGAACACACACACACACTCAATTATTAAATTATAATACATAATATGGTTAGAGTGAACATACACACAATTATTAAGTTATAGTACATAATGTGGTTAAAGTGAACACGCACTCGTACATACACACACACACCCCCAATTATTAAATTATAGTATATAATGTGGTTAGAGTGAACACACACAGACACAGACACACACTATATATATACACACAAACACGCTTAATTATTAAATTATAGTATATAATGTGGTATGAGTGAACACTCACAAACACATAGATATATATATATATATATGTATATATAAGAAACTTCATTTTAATCCCTAAGGTTTCGAAAAATATTAGATTTTTAAAACTCTTTTGGAAACAGCTCATTATATCTCTAACTTTTCCAAAACTTTTCAGAAAAGTCCAAACTATCAGTCAACTGATGGGCAACAATGACTTTAATCAATTCAAATTGTAATTTAACAACTTTAATTTAGGAGTATTTTAGATAATTTCACTCATAAATTCATAATTTTATAAGCGTAATCCGGTAATTTATATACCACTAACAACCATCAAAGGCAAAAATACTTTTTAACACATTCTATTAATATTGACCATTAGTTGATTGACAGTTTGAATATTTTTGAAGTTTTTCGAAAAAATTAGGGATGAAAATAGTTGTTTTGAAAAAAGCTCTAAAAACCTAATATTTTTCGAAATCCCAAAGACTAAAATTAAGTTTCCCCATATTTGTGTATGTGTGTGTGTGAAAGAGAGAGAGAGAGAGATAATGAATATATTTAGAATAAAATAAATAGAAAAAACATATAAAATATTCTAAACTAGGAAATTTGGTGTGAAAAATTAAAAAATAATGGAAAAGAAAAAGAAGATCTCCATTAGATCTAGATGGAGATGCACCAATGCTATTAAGTGTGGGGGCCTATTGCTTGGTCTCCATTGATTGCTGATGAAGATATTACAATGATGGATCTCCATTGATTAAGGTCTCCATCAATTGTTGATGAAGATATTACAACGATGGGTCTCTATCGATCTCCATGGGTATTTAGCATCAACGGTAGAGACCACTGCTATGCCCCCGTTGATCAATGATAAAATCCAATTGGTCTCTATCAAATATCAATTTGTCGAGAAAATCCAATTTTAATCTTCACCATTGTTTTATTATTTTTTTTTTCTCAAATTTGTTTAATTTCTATCTTTTTCTTTTTAAAATGGTTAATTGCCATGTGTCATCAATCTAGTGATCTATGTTTTTTTAAAGGACATGTTTCATATTTTTAAACATTATGTATTATAAGGTCCATTTATTTTTGGAACTGCTTTTTATTATTATTACACAAATATTATATATAAAGTATAACTTATCGGACATTCTTGATCAATATCTCTGAGGTGTGGTTTGAAACTGGGCTCCCAGAATTGAGATAAGATGCCCTCATCACATTGAAAAATTACCCTCATCTTCATAGTTTTGGATGCAGATTGAACCATGGACATATAGCTAATGGGCCAAATTGTAATACTCTCTCCCGAGAATATTACTATATATGTACGAAATAAATAAATATACAAATGTACCCTCTTGGTAAATTAATAAAAGGGATTTTTAAATGTTTAGTAGAAAATTTTAATATTTGTGGAATTTTTGGAAAAATTATAAATAAGTTTAATTTATAAAAGTTAAGGGACATAAGAGAAAAATGTCAGATATTTATAAAGAATGGTAAAATGATAAATAAGTGGAAAGGACAAGGACATTATGGAAATAGAAAATTATCTAGAACGAGGTAGAAGTGTAATTTTAAAGAACTTTAAGGGTTAAAGACAAGTTTGACTTACGCCTATAAATAGGTGTGTGAAGCGTGAATCTGTGAAAAAGAGAGAGTGAAGAGTGAAGAGAGAGAGAGAGACAGAGAGGGGCTCGACAGAAGAAAGGAGTAAGTTGTTGTCATTGATCCCAAGCCGGACCCCGCCATTTTTTAAAAAGGTTGAGCTATTGAAAGGTGATTAACAGATTTGAGAGTCAGATCTAGTAAGAATCAAGTGGTAAGAGTAAGCTTTCATGGTTTTATTTTAGAAAGAAGTTGTCGAGCAATCCATAAACTGCCACTGACTTTACTGAGATTCTACGTTTAGACCTCGAGATCTGGAGCTAAAACAGTGAGCTGGAGAGTAAGGCTGAGGACTGAGGAAAAGCTTGGTAAGTAATGCAGCTAAGGAAATGAATTAATTTGAAGTTGTTTATGAGAATGATTGAGCTCGGTCGTGGAACCCGTTGAGGTAGCGACCTGGGTTGAGATGAGAGCTAGTGTTATATTGTAGATTATATGTTTGTGGAGTTATTTGATGTCGGAGTGGTATAATGTTTGTGTATGTAAGCTAAGGCAGGAGCTCGTAGGGAGCGAGCTAAGTAATTACTCACCTGTCATAATGTCTGTCTGAGCTGGACTAAGGCAGTAGCTTGTAAGGAGAGAGCTGGCAGTTCAAGTATTGAGTTAAGCTAGAGGATAGTAGCTCGTTGAAAATGGTGAACTGAGCGAGCTCACGGAGATAAGAAAGTGCCCTCTATCCAAGCTAAGCTAAGTATGAGCTCACATAGGCTTAGCTGAGCTGAGTAGAAGCTTGCATAAGTGAGTTGAATGTGAGCTGGAGCTCGTAGTTCTAGCTAAATGATAGAGCTAAGTAACCTGTGAGCTGAGTGGTGAATTCTTTGTGACTAAATATAGGTGGTGTAGCGAGCTAAGAGGAGGTCGCTGGAGCAAAAGTTGAAGTGATTCAAGTTAGTTGGGAAGCAAGTTATGAGTATGAAAATATTTTTAAGTGTTTTTAGTTCATTTAACAAAAATTTATATTTCATTTCTTATCTTTTTAGCTTATAAATTATTTTTGTTTTAGCATGAAAATAAATGATTTATTTAGTCATGATATGCATTATATATTATTTATTTTTATAGCATGATAAAGAAATGGTTTTAAATTATAGAAAAAAAAAAGTTTTCAAACCTAGTGGACAGCCTGAGTATTTATAGTGTGACCTTCTAGCTTAGACCCGGCCGGTATATCCCACAATGTATGGCAAGTGTTGGGAGGGTTAATCCTGCTAACATCGGGGGGATCGAGTCTATTAAGTCTGTCAATCGCCCTCTATACTTGTGGGGTATTTTTTATAGCATGGTAAGCAATGATAGTTCCGCCACATGTGTATACGAGATGTCTTAATAGCTTTATCATGATGAGCGATGTTGGTCTTTACACCATGTGACCCCCTATACTGAATAGAGCTGGTTCGGCCGCCTTTATGGTTTTAGCCTCCTTGGGTGACCATTAGAGATTTCTAGAAAAGCTAGCATACCATTAAAAACAGATTTTGGAAAAAAAAAAAAAATTAGAAAGACTACACATTTTAAACAAGCTTTTGAAACTTATAAAAATTTTATAAAAGAGCCAAAGCTTTTAGAAATAAAATTATTTTAAAGAAAAATGTTTTCAAAACGTTTTTGGAAAGTAAATTTTATTAAACCCATCCACACTCATCGGGCTTTATAGCTCACATTATGGTATTTCAAAAACCTTCCCAGATGCAGGATCAGGTGATCAAGGTACCAAAACACCACGTGTAAACTAGGTGGGTCTCGATTGACGACGATGCATAGCCTTTTTGTAAAGTTTGCAATTTAAACCTAATCATGTAATCTGCATGCTTTCAGATTTATGAACAGATATTGTAGTACTTTATTAAATGTATGCATGATTTAGATATACATTTTTATGATAATATTTTAAATTATATGTTTATCCGATGCATACTCAAAAAGAAATTTTAAAATGTATGATTTTTATATGTTTGAAGTTTGAGAATAGTTATGAGTTCGCTCCATGATATCCTTTTGGGTCTTGTTAGTCAGATTTCAGGATGGTTTTCGTGGAGTGCCCAGCAAGATCATCGGATCGGATAGAGGGGATTTGGGATAAGTCCTATCAGTTTGGTATTAGAGTCGAAGTTTTAAAACGATTTTAAGATAAAGTTAGAACATGTTTAAACAATCATTTTAGAAAGAATTTTTCTCATAACTTTATGATTTAACAAAGACATTTTTCACTTCATGCATATATGATTTTGCTTATTTTACATAATCATTCGTCGTTGAGATCGTCCACCCACTAGGAGAGTAGCGGCTGAGGTGCCTACACAGAGGGAGGGACATGTTGACGAGTCTATCAACGTGCCTGTAGACCAAGCTGCACCTTCACGATCTGCGGAGCCAGCAAGTGGGAATGTAGATGTAGAGCGACTAGCCCGAGTTTTGGCAGCGACGCTTCATCAGCCGCGGGAATCAAGGGTCTCCATTGAATGCACTCAAAAATTGGTTACTAGGACATTCGATAGGACCGGAGATCCGAAGAGTGCCTTATCATAGCTAGAGACTAGCGAGAAAATTTTTCAAGTGATGGGTTGCTTTGAAGACCAGATGGTAGCATTCGTCGCTTTCATGTTAAATGACAAAGCTAAAGACTGGTGGAAGGCGTTGCAGAAGCGAAACCCAACCGGAGTACCTAGGCTCTATTTAAGAAAGAATTCATGAATAAGTTCTATCTGAAGAGTTACTAGGATCCGAAGATTGAAGAATTTTTTTGGTTAAAGCAAAAAAATCTTTCGATGACCGATTACGAAAGCAGATTCTTATAGCTTGTTCGTCTCGTGCCATTCATAGTCGACAATGAAGTGCATGAGACAAAGAGGTTCGCAAGAGGCTTGAATCCAAAGATCCGGACTTATATTGCTTCAGCAGTCCATACGCAGTACGGAGAGCTAGTGGAGGCTACAATCAGAGTAGAGAGGAGTCTAAAGGCCGTCCCTAAACCCAAGCAGCCGACTCAAAAGTGTGGATTGACTAACGGAGACTCAGCAAGTTCACCAGAAGTTGGGAGTCATCCACTGGATCAGGTAGCTAGAGATCGAACCAGGGGTCACAATTAAGTCACAGCTCTGTGAGGTAATCGGTCAGATCCGAGAGCAGCAATGAGAGTTGGAAGAATTGGCCTGTGTGCTGAGCATGCGGGAGTAGGCATTCGGACGATTGTCTTAGAGGCAGTACCGAATGTTTCAGATATGGACAAGAAGATCATCTCATGAAGGATTGCCTCATAGCAACCTCAGTTTTTCAATAAGAGATCCGGACTGCAGCACTAAGGCAATCTAGTAGAAGTCGAAAACTGGATCAAAGGAGTTCTCAAACTAGAAGAGCCTCTAGTTTTCACCAACCGAGTAGAGCATCAGAAAGAGGTGTATCATCCAGATGCCATAAGGTAGACCTCATGCTCAGGCCAGAATGTTCGTAGTAACTCAGCTTGATGCAGATGCCTCCCCGGACATAATGACAAGTACGATTTCAGTGTTTAATTGCGAAGCATATGCATTAATAGAGCCTGGGTCTACGAATTCCTTCATCTCTAGGAAGTTTGCTAGGACCATTGGCATTGAACCGAAATCCTTAGAGTATAAAATGATAGTGTCCATTCCTACCATGAATTCCCTTCGAGCGAAGAAAGTATTCAAAGGTATCTCAGTAGTCATTAATGGTAGAGAATTTCTAACAACCTGATCGTACTGGACATCCATAACTTTGATGTCATATTGGGAATGGATTAGTTGTCCATACATCGAGCTTTGGTAGACTGCTTTCGAAAGGAAGTCAGGTTGTCTAGAGTAGGGAAGGCTAATGTCATTTTTCGAATAATGTGGAAGTCGCTTTCCTTCAGCAGCATGTCAGCGATGGAGGCTCGTAAGTTCTTAGGAAGTCATGTCAGGGATATCTAGCTTATGCAGTATAGGCAAGAGATGATATAGTAAGATTAGAAGATATCCTTGTGGTCAATGATTTTCCAAACGTGTTCCCGGAGGACCTTCTAGAGTTACCTCCAAATCGAGAAATATAATTTGAGTTAGATCTAATTCCGGGAACTGAGCCAATTTCCACAGCATCATACCAAATGACTTCAGCCAAGCTGAGAGAACTGAAAGTGTAAATGGAAGAATTACTGGATAAGGGTTTTGTGAGACCAACCATTCGCCTTGGGGGGCTCCATTTTTGTTTGTCAAGAAGAAGGATGAGAGCTTAAGACTGTGCATTGATTATAGATAACTGAACAGGGTAACTATTCGGAGTCAATATCCGCTCCTGAAATCAATGACCTATTTGATCAGCTGCAAAGATCCAGAGTATATTCGAAGATCGACCTGAGGTCAGGATACCATCAGTTGAGGATTCAAGAAAAAGATGTTCCAAAGACTGCCTTCAGGACCAGATACGAGCATTACAAGTTTCTTATCATACCGTTCGGATTGACGAATCCCCAGTAGCTTTTATGGATCTGATGAACAAGATCTTTAGGCCGTATCTAGATCGGTTTGTGATAGTGTTTATTGATGATATTTTAGTGTATTCAAACAGTTATGAGAAGCATACAGAGCATCTTTGGATTGTATTACAGACCCTGCGAGAGCATCAGCTGTATGCGAAATTTAGCAAGTGCCAATTCTGGCTAAACAGTGTTGCTTTCCTGGGTTATGTAATATCAGTCGAAGGATTAAGTGTATATTCTCAGAAGATAGAAGCGATAACAAGATAGAGATCGCCTATTAATGTTTCAGAGGTTCGAAATTTCCTCGGATTGGCAAGTTATTACAGGAAGTTTGTAGAGAGGTTTTCAAGTATAACAGCCCTGTTTACCAGATTGACTAGAAAAGAAGAAAGATTCGAATGGTCAGACGCCTACCAGTAGAGTTTCGACAAGCTGAAAAGAAGATTAACATCAGCTCCAATGTTGGTGTTACCAATGGGAGATGACGGTTTTACTGTATTCAGTGATGCCTCAAGATAGGGTTTGGGGTGTGTTCTGATGCAGAATGGTAGAGTTATAGCTTATGCTTCCAGACAGCTGAAGAAGCACGAATAGAATTACCCTATCTATGATCTAGAACTTACAGCAGTAGTATTCGCATTAAAAATTTAGAGGCATTACTTGTATGGTGTTTCTTGTCAGATCTTCACAGATCATAAGAGTCTGTAATATTTGTTTACTTAGAAAAAGCTTAATATAAGGTAGAGGAGGTGGTTGCAACTGAATAAGGATTATGATTGTACGATCGAATATCAGCCCGGAAAGCCTAATGTAGTGGTAGATGCATTTAACCGGCAACCAACGAGTTCCCTAGCTCATTTGAGGACAATCTATCTTCCGTTTTTTATGGAGTTGAGGTCGTTAAGAGTCGAGTTAGATATAGTAGACTCAGGAGCATTGTTAGTTGTTTTCAATGTTTGCCCCATTTTAGTGGATCAGATAAGAGAACTGCTAGGGCAAGATCCTCAATTGGTAAGGTTAAGGCAGGAAGTAGAAACGAGACTGAGGGTAAATTTTATGATCAGGGAAAATGGTACATTGATCATAGGACGACAATTATGTATGCCGGATATAAGCGATTTGAAAAAGAAGATCATAAAAGAAGCTCATTCTTCAGCATATGTCATGCATCCGGACAGCACAAAGATGTATCGTACCCTGAAAGAGCATTATTGGTGGAAAGGAATGAAGAGAGAGGTTATAGAATTTGTATCTCGGTGTCTTGTCTATCAACACGTTAAAGCAAAACATCAGAAACCAGTGGGATTACTGCAACCACTCTCTGTCCCAAAATTGAATGTGGAGCATGTTACCATGGATTTTGTTGTAGGGCTTTCGTGCACCCAGAGAGAGCATGATGCTATATGGGTGGTAGTAGATAGACTGACTAAATCTGCCCATTTCTTATCGATCAGGAGCAACTACTCTCTAAGTAAATTAGCGTAGCTCTACATAGATGAGATAGTTAGACTTCATGGTACGCCAGTTTCAATTGTATCATATCGGGATCCTAAATTTACTTCAAGGTTTTGGCCTAAAGTATAGAAAGTCTTAGGTACTCAATTGAGTTTTAGCACGGCCTTTCATCTTCAAACGGACGGTCAGTTAGAGAGAACAATCCAGACACTTAAGGATATGCTTAGAGCGTGTGTCTTGGAATTCAAGAGAAGTTGGGTTACACATCTATCGCTTGTGGAGTTCGCCTATAATAATAGCTATTAGTTCAGCATTGGCATAGCACCTTATGAGGCTTTATATGGAAGAAAGTGTCAAACTCCAATATATTGGGATAAGGTAGGTGAGAGGAAACTGATAGGTCCCAAGCTTATCTAGATCACTACAGATAAGATTAAGATTATTAAAGATAAACTTAAAGTGGCAAGCGATAGATAGAAGAGCTATGCAGATAACCGTCGTAGGGACCTTGAGTTCGAAGTTAGAGATAGAGTTTTCCTCAAGATATCCCTTTGGAAAGGCGTGCTCAGATTTGGAAAGCGCGGTAAGTTGAGTCCGCTTTTTATCTGCCCATATGAGATCGTGGAAAGAGTGGGACCCATAGCATATAGGTTAGAGCTCCGACTACAGTTGAGTAAGATTCATAATGTATTTCATGTGTCCATGCTCCGTAAGTATGTTCCAAATCTCTCCCACATGCTTGGGAAACAACTGATAAAGCTGAAAAGGAACCTGACTTATGAAGAGGAGCCGGTGCGGATTTTGGATCACAGAGAACAAGTCCTGCGGAATAAAGTTATTTCCTTAGTAAAAGTATTATGGAGGAATCACAATGTAAAAGAGGCCACTTAGAAGCATGAAGATCAAGTGTATCAGAGATATACCTATCTTTTTCAGTATGGCATGCAAATTTCGATGATGAAATTTTATTAAGGGAGAGAAGAAATGTAATACCCTCTCCAGATGATATTATTGTATATATGTACGGAATGAATAAATGTACAAATGCACCCTCTTGGTAATTTAATAAATGGATTTTTAAATGTTTAGTAGAAAATTTTAATATTTGTGGAATTTTTGGGAAAAATTAAAAATAAGTTTAATTTATAAAAGTTGGGGGACATAAAAGAAAAATGTAAGATATTTATAAAGAATGGAAAAATGATAAATAAGTGAAAAGGACAAGAACAAGGAAATAAGTAATTCTCTAGAATGGGGTAGAAGTGTAATTTTAAAGAACTTTAAGGGATAAAGACGAGCTTGACCCACGCCTATAAATAGGCGTGTGAGGCATGAGTCGGTGAAAAAGAGATAGTAAAGAGTGAAGAAAGAGAGGGAGAGAGAGAGAGAGAGAGAGAGAAAGAGGGCTCGACAAAAGAAAGGAGTAAGTTATTGTCGCTGATCCCAAGCCAGACCCTGCCGTTTTTTAAGGAGGTTGAGCTGTTGGAAGGTAAAGAACAGATTTGAGAGTCAGATCTAGTAAAAATCAAGTGGTAAGAACAAGTTTTCATGGTTTTATTTTAGAAAGAAGTTGTCGAGCAATCCATAAACTGTCTTTGACTTTACTGAGATTATATGTTTAGAGCCGAAGCAGTGAGTTGGAGAGCAAGGCTGAGGACTGAGGAAAAGCATGGTAAGTAATGTAGTTAAGGAAATGAATTAATTTGAAGTTGTTTATGAGAATGATTGAGCTTGGTCATGGAACCCATTGAGGTCACAACCTGGGTTGAGATAAGAGCTAGTGTTATGTTGTTGATTATATGTTTGTAGAGTTATTTGATGTCGGAGTGGTGTAATGTTTGTGTATGTTAGCTAAGGTAAGAGCTCGCAGGAAGCACGCTGAGTAATTACTCACTTGCCATAATGTCTGTTCGAGCTAGACTAAGGCAATAGCTTGTAAGAAGAGAGCTAGAAGCTCAGGTATTAAGCTGAGCTAGAGGATAGCAACTCGCTGAAGAGGATGAGCTAAGTGAGCTCGCGAGGATAGGAAATTGCCCTCTATCCGGGCTAAGCTAAGTATGAGCTCACATAGGTTGAGCTGAGTTAAGTAGGAGCTCGCATAAGGTGAGCTGAATACGAGCTGGAGCTCGTAGCTCTAGCTAAATGATAGAGTCAAGTAAATTGCGAGCTGAGTGGTGAATTCTTTTGTGACTAAGTTTAGGTGGTGTAGCGAGCTAAGAGGAGGTCGCTGGAGCAGAAGCTAAAGTGATTCAAGCGAGCTGGGAAGTAAGTTGTGAGTATGAAAATATTTTAAGTGATTTTAGTTCATTTAGCAAAAATTTATATTTCATTTCTTATCTTTTTAGCTTATAAATTATTTATGTTTTAGCATGAAAATATATGATTTATTTAGTCATGGTATGCATTATATATTATTTATTCTTATAGCATGATAAAGAAATTCTTTTAAATTATAGAAAAAGAGAAAATGTTTTCAAACCTAATGGACGACCTGAGTATTTATAGCGTGACCTTCTATCTTAGACCCGGTCGGTATATCCCAGAATGTATGACAAGTGTTGAGAGAGTTAGTCCTGCTAACATCAAAGCGATTGACTCTATTAAGTCTGTCAGTCGCCCTCTACACTTGTGGGGTATTTCTCGACGCACGGTGAGCGATAATAGTCCTGCCACACGTGTATACAAGATGTCTTAGTAGTTTTGTCACTATGAGCAATCTAGCATTTGCGTCATGTGACCACCCACACTAAGACGCTGGTCCGCCGCCTTTGTGATTTTAGCTTCCTTGGATAGTCAATAGGGATTTCTAGAAAAGCTTGTATACCATTAAAAAAAGATTTTAGAAAGAAAATAATTTTAGAAAAACTACATATTTTAAACAAACTTTTGAAACTTATAGAAACTTTATAAAAGACCCAAAGTTTTTAAAAATAAAATTATTTTTAAGTAAAATGTTTTCAAAACATTTTGGGATGTAAATTTTAATAAACCCATCCATACTCACTGGGCTTTATAGCTTACATTATTTTATTTTAAAAACCTTCTCAGGTGTAGGATCAAGTGATTAAGGTACCAGAGCGTCACGTGTAGACTAAGTGGGTCTTGACTGACGGCACTGCATAGCCTTTTTGTAAAGTTTGCAATTTAAACCTAATCATATAATCTACATGTTTTCGGATTTATGAACAGATATTGTAGTACTTTATTAAATGCATGCATGATTTAGATATTTACATTTCTATGATAATATTTTAAATTATATGTTTATTCGATGTATACTCGAAAAGAAATTTTAAAATGTATCATTTTTATATATTTGAAGTTTGAGAATAGTTACGGGTTTGCTTCACGATATCATTTTGAGTCTTATTAGTCAGATTTCAGGAGGGTTTTTGTGGGGAGCCTAGCAGGATCGTCGGATCCGATAGAGGGGAACCGGGGCGGATCTGTCACGAACTCCATGGACTAGGGTACCACTACAACCACCAGCTATCTGTATTTTTTTGAACTCTTATGTTTGATTAACAAGGAGACCAAATTGAACTATTATTGATATTTTAAAGATACTGGTAGTCTAGAATAGAAGGATATGTTGAAAAAAATAACATTTTTAGAAAAAGGTAGAAACTAAATTAAAGATTTTCCCGAAATCCAGAAAGTGATATGCAACTTTAATCTAGGATTACGTCAAAATTATTATATACCTTTTTTTTTCCTTTAAATTTTGAGGGTTTGAGGGTGAGAGAAACAAAATAAATAAATAAATAATCACCTGTATAACAATTGAAACCACGACAATATAGAGGAATGTCTCCTCATACTATAGAGTTTTATAAGCAATGTTAAGATTTTAAGGTATTTAAATGTTAGTATTTAAATCAATTTTTTAAAAATAATCATTTATTTTTTAAAATAAAATATGGAAGTAAATGTGTTTGGTTCAACGTTTTATAAAATATGTTTTTAAAAATGAACAATGACTTTTTGCAATTATTACTGGAAAGTGAAAAAACAACTTTGTAATATTTTTCATCATTTTCAAAATAAATCACTATTTTTCCCTCTAAAATAGATTTTCAAAAGGAACACTCATTTTTAAAAACACAATATCAAACACATTTATATTATTTTTTTTGTTTTGAAATTAACATTTAACAAATCTTATTAATCATATTGCATTATAAAAAAACATTATTTTTAAGACGTGATTTTTATTTTTAAAAACACCATTTTAAAAATGAAATTAAACCCACCCTAAAACTTTCACATGTTCACCACTTCAGTCAAGACTCAAATCATTATTGCGCTATTCATATCAACCAAATGTTGGCAGACCAATTCTAACTTTTTGCAATGATTTGAAAATGTATTTTTTTTTCTTTTTTGGAAAAGGAGTTGAAAATGTATTTTTTTTCTTTTTTGGAAAAGGATTTGAAAATGTATTTACTTGTAAGAAATGAGAATATTTACATTAACATAACTCCTAGTGTTATCAATTAATGAAGATCATTAAAAACAAAAATAGTGCCTTGTGAGAAACCATGTCATCCATGAGTCTACAAATAACTAAGGAAGCTTGAACCATCTTGCATTGCCAGTTAGGTCGGTTCAATGCTTAAGCAAGTAAGGGAATTGACAAAGACATCATTTGCCTAGGTTCATTTTATTAAGGCCTTCTATTTGTTTCTTAAAAATTTATTATATTACAATATAATCATGATAATTAATTACATAAACATATTTTCTTGTGCGGAAAACATCTTGAAATATATATATCTATATATATTTTTTTTCAATATTGATTATTTGAAGTTAATTTAAGGTGTTTTTTTTTTTAGCAGAGGTCTAAAAAACTAAAACATAAATTTGATTATAATGTTTAGATTCTTTTCACTATATAAATAAGATTAAATTAAGAAAGCAAACTTTTTATTACATATAGTTGATACAAGATGGATCTAAGTTCATATTTTCACCTAAAGGCCTAAAATAACGTTAACCCGACCAGTCAAACGCCTCTTTGGTTACGACGTACCATTTGGTATTATATTCCTCCATTGCTGGTTCGTGTAAAGGCCTAAAATAACGTTAACCCGACCAGTCAAACGCCTCTTTGGTTACGACGTACCATTTGGTATTATATTCCTCCATTGCTGGTTCGTGTAGCTGGTGATACTATTTTGCTTCCGAGAATGAGTTCTAAACCAAATTAAATTCAAAGTCAAAAGCAAAGTCAATAGTTATTATATATATGGAATAACTAAGTAGGTCCCATGACTCAGAATTTATCATGTTATGTCCTATTCAATAGTATTGAGTGTTACATGAAACAACATGGAGCAACAGAAAAGGAAGCATGTGACGAATTTCGCAAACAAGTTACAAATGCTTGGAAGGATATAAATGAGGAGTGCCTCCTACCAACTGCGGTGCCAATGTCTCTACTTACGCGAGTTCTTAATTTTGCTCGAGTTATGGATGTCCTCTACAAGGACGAAGATGGCTACACACATGCTCAAGTAATTATGAAGGATCTTGTTGCTTCTCTTCTCATCAATCCCGTGCCACATTGAGCATATATGGAAGCAATTAGTTCAAATTAGATTCTATAGACTGGATTGCAGAAGTGATATATATATATATATATATATATATATAATGCTACAATAATTGAGTTTGTATTCTGAACTGAGGTCTATCAAATAAAAGTAAAATATAAGTGTATTTCTCTTCAACACTTAAAATATGTCAAAAAACAGATGAAAACATATTTATCCTTTTATTACACCAAACTCCGATGTCATCGGTTGACTTCCGTCAAATTTAACGGTTTGACCAGGATTTTAGACTAATACCTATAATACCCTCAATATTATAACTTGAAAATCTGGATTCCAAATCTTCAATTTGAAAATCTGTCCAGATCTTAAAAAAAATCAACGTTAAATATAGGGGTTTTGTGCAATAAAATGATAACTATGTTTTCATCTGTTTTTATACTTATACTTATATTTCTCTTCTACACTTATATATATATATATAGGGACAGGATCGAGGGACACAAGTTTTGACATAAATTTTGACACAATTTGTTGACCACTAGATTATGAAGATTTCAATGGCTTAGATTTACTCACACATTTATACACAGCTTAATTTTACATTTTAGATAAATGTGTTTTCTCATCTCTCTCTTCATCATTAATTACATCATATCTTATCTTTCCTCTATTTTATTAATTACAACTATATATTAATATATTCCTTTCCTCTCTCTACATTATTGTATTATCTCTCTCATCTGTCTAATTAATATTATTTTTATATATTTTTAAAACTTCTCCAACTAATATTAAAAATCAATCAATTAATATTATTCTCACTCATTGAAATTTTTTGCATCTTTATTTTTTTATTTACATTTAAATTATGTTATTTTCAAATATATATATATATATATATATATATGTGAGTCTTTTTTGAGATATTATTAAATGTATATATGTTTGAAAATAACATAATTTAAATGTAAATAAAAAAATAAAGATGCAAAAGAATTCCAATGAGTAAGAATAATATTAATTGATTGGTTTTTAGTATTAGTTGGAGAAGTTTTAAAAATATATATAAATAATTTTAATTAGACAGATGAGAGAGCTAATACAATAATGAAGAGAGAGGAAGAGAATATATTAATATATAGTTGTAATTAATAAAAGAGAGGAGAGATGAGAGAGGAGGTATGATGTAATTAATGATGAAGAGAAAGATGAGAAAACACATTTATATAGAGTGTAAAATTAAGTTGTGTATAAATGTGTGAGTAAATTTAAGCCATTGAAATCTTCATAATCCAGTGGTCAACAAATTGTGTCAAAATTTGTGTCAAAACTTGTGTCCCTCGATTCTGTCCCTATATTATATATATATAGATATGTATGTATGTATGTAACGTTGTTCACATAACTTCTAAAAAAAAAGGGTTGTTCATATATTGAGAATTTGTTGCTATGGATCATTATTTAACATGGACTGAAAATGCAAGATAGATACAACCTTATTTACATGGTGAATATATGTGGCTATGGATTTGTGGTAACGGCCTTGGATTATCAATGATGATTTATATTTTTTAGCCAAAGCTCATGTGCATAGTAGGTAACTGTTAAATTTTATAATTGAAAGGAACTTTTTTTTTTTTCTATTTTTTTTTAACATTGACACATTACGAGTTAGAATGTTATCAAAATTTGTCGAAATGTGTCATTAATAGTACGATTTTAGATGACTACTTTTATAACCAGGAGATGGTAAGAGATTGATCACTAATAATGCGGTTTAGATTATTACTCCTATAATCGGGGAGATGGAAACTTTTATCAAAAAATTATCGGGACCTATCAAGATGGATCACTGAGATAACAATCTAGATCACTACTCTCACAATTGAGAGATGCTAACTTTTACTAGAAATGATTCAAACTCACACCTTATATATATTTTAAAGAATAAAAATGGGATTTAAACTCTTTAACCTAAAGAGATACTTAATCTTTAAAACAATACAATTGATGAATTATACTCAAGACAGTTTTCACGACATATGTACTAGAAAATTTTAATTCAAAAATATATATATATTTAAATATTATAATCAAATAATATATTCATAAACCAATACAAGGTCCTTTCAATTTTTTTTTTTTTTTTTTTTGGTTTGCTTTGTACATTTTTAACATACATGGTTTGTCAAAAAAAAAAAAAAAAAACATACATATATGGTTAATACATCCGACCATAAATGAAATTAAATTTTGTATTAAAATCTTGAATTAGTTGTTTCTATCATAAAGCCAAGTTTATTACATGAGATTGGATTGGAAATGGATAAATTCCAATCCAATCCTATGTTTATTAGTGGCATGATCAATCACTTTAATCCCAAATTAGTGGGACTAATTTGTAGTTGACAAATTTGTCCCACCATTTTATTTTTCTCTTAGTTTTTTTTTTTTTTTTTTTCTAATTCATGTTTTCTAATTATTTATAGAAAGTATCAAATATCCTTTAAAAATAATTTTGATGTATTTCAATATAATAATCAAAAAGTAACAATTTATAATATTAGTTATTAAATTGATATTATTTTCTAACAAAAAGTAACAATTATTACATTTTTTTAACACAATTAAATATTTATTTTTACAAAATAATTTAAATATTTATTTTTAAAAAAATCAATTTATATATTTTTAACCTAATTTAATTATTTAAAATCCATAAACCCTTTTGTAATAAATTTAAAATATTTTCTTTATTTTATTGTACAAATATAACGCACTATTATATTTATTCAAAACTATACTATATCAAACAAAGGACCATTTTTAGTCGAATACAAATTCCATCAAATACATTAGAGTACTTATCCAATACTATGCAATTCAATCCCATACCATAAAAATAATCTAATCAAATGTATTCTAATAGATCTAGTAGGCAACTAGGTTAATCCATCGGGGATTACATTGGAAATGAGACAACATGCTCTTTCATCAAACAAGGGTTCGTGTAGGAATCACCATCCTTGTATAGCAGATCCATTACCCTTGCAAGATTAATAATCCGCTCAAGTAGAGGCATTGGAACCGTATTCATTTCTAGTAATTCCTCGTTCGCATCATTCCAAGCATTCAAAATTACTTTGTGGAACCATGTAACTACCTCTTCTTTGGAGATTTCAAATTGCTTCATGTAACATTCGACAGCTGAGGCAACATGTCCTCTTTTTTGCTCAAACTTGATACACAAAAACATGTTGATCAGTTACAAAAAATAATCTCTATGAATGAAGGATATCAATTAATTAATTTAGAGCACGCAGTATCTGGTGCGTAACTATGTCATCCATGAGCCTGAAAATTATTGAGGAGGCCTTTACAATTTTAGCCTTTTAAGTATCCATTCAAAGGCTTCTGGGTTGTAATATCTCCCGTACCCACAAAAGATACGGTTGCTAACACTGAGAAGCCACTGATAGGCAAAGCAACAGCCACGTATTCCTCCGTTGTGGGTACACGTTTTTTTTCACGCCATTTGGCTTCCAAGATATAACCTCTAACCAAACTCTTCATCTGAGAACATACTAAAAGATATATTAAATCTTTTTACTAATAGTTTTAATGAAATTATAATTATAAATTAAATTTATTGAATAATAGAATCATGGAAGATTGCTAGTCTCTAATTGAACTTTCAGTCACAAGAATTCAACGACCAAAATGAGTCACAGCAATTCGACGACTAAAATGAAGCTCACCTGTTCCTTTACATAATCAAGGCAGTATAATTTTCCTTCATGGACCATATATTTCTCAATTTCGATATAAACATCAAGGAGAGCCCCATAACAGACTTTCATGTAGTCAGATAATTGATCTAAAGCACTAATATCCGGCCTAATACAAAAGAAATAAATCAATTGAACGCCTGTGAAAATAAAAAGATTCTTAAAATAAGGGTTTAGTTATCTTACTGATTGAGTAAGATTATTCATCAATAACAATCCTTGAATATTCTTCAATAACCACTTTTACAATCAATCCAAGGGTTGTCATTGATGGATAATCTTACCCAACTAATAAAGTAGTCAATTTTAATATGAATAATAAATTATGGATATGAGAAGGTAGAAAGGTAAATAATATGCAGGAACCAACCTCTCAATTGCTGCCGTAAAAAGCTCAAGTTCTTCAATTGTACCATACGCATCGTAGATATCGTCGATAATGGAAGCCATGGCAATTATTTTGGTAAATATCTTTCTAGCCAAGAAATATTCAGGCTCAAAATAAACTCCTAGTGCCCAAAAGTAGCACTCCACAATTCTGTCTCTTAGAAAAGATAGCTTATGCATAACATCTAAACTTTTCCACCACCTAATTACACAACATTAATTTAATTTCAATTGTTTAGTAGAAATATATACAATATACTTAATGACATTAATAGCCCAGAAAAGGTCATTAGAGCTTGCTTTGTTATATCACAGAGTTCCTTCCGGTGCAGCTGTTTTAACATGTTAAAGTCTAACTTTGCAAATGACAACAGCAATTCATTGTGCGAAGGGTCTTCTTGATAGATAGATATGTATGAGCTTGCCCCTATCCTTGATAGGCTCTTGCGAAGTGGTCGCTTTAAGGCTCGACTAACTTGCTTGGAAGGTGGAGAGCTGAACTGGGTTGCCATTGGTTCAAGGTGACTGGTAGTGAAATCAAGTGCTTCATCAAGTATATCTTCTCCATGAACCCTGAGATGTACAGCTTCATAGAAGCTTAACATTCCCTTGATATCACTTACAAGGGAACCTTTGAAATCGCCATTGCTGTCCTTGAACTTGTTGAAGACATCTGCTTCAACACCCAGGACACTATATTTTAATATCATCTAAAAGAGGTTAGCAACACGAGTATATACTTCTAAGGGGAAAAAAACAACATACCAGAGGAAATATGGTAACCATGTTGTCGAAGTAATTGAACTCGAAGAGATATGGTGTATAGGTCATCCTTTTTGTCTTCGAAATTGCGTGTCATGGTAGGACTTTTGTATGTTTTCTAAGATTTCTTTAATCTCGCTTTCAAAATAGTAGGATACTCCTAGGCGTTGTATTGTATCAATCAAGTCCATCAGTTTCTTTGTAGTTCTATCGACATCATCCATTAGCATTCTTTTAATTTCCTTCTTCAGATCTTCAAGCTTTATACTATCATCAATGTCCTACGTAATTAAGCTGGGAAATTATATTGCAAATAGAAAGGTACGTAAATATTAGTAAACGCATGAATGAATACATTTCTTAAAGTGTTGAAAAAAATAGGCGAGAAAAAACTACACTTTGGATCTTCTGGCATGAATATCAACCATCACGCTAAAGCTAATAAACCAACGGACAGACCATATATATATAAACACTTAAGGGACAAAAATTAATATATCATTCTATGAAATAATTACCAGGGAATTGCTAGGACATGAGAGGAACTGATCCCCCCAATATTAGAAGGAAAATTTGCTAAGGGACGGTTAGGTTCTTGCCCAGAATTGTGGGTTAAAGTAGCAGCTGCTACAAGTTGAAGGGCCATTACGCTTTTTTCACTTTTTTGGTAGCTACTTTTGCAGTGGTTCAGTAATTATACAGCACGAGTCATATATTTATGTATGTATGTATGTATGTATGTATATATATATATATAGTTTTCATATTCTCTGATATACTAACAAAAGCCATGAGTCCATGACCCATATATTTTGATCCCAGACTCTTTTGTTGTTAACACACCTCCCCCACATCCAAGCCACAAATCCCCTGTCCTGATCATAATGACAGAAAAGGTTGAGAGATACGTACCATAATGGAAATGTGCAATATATGGGACAACTCTATAGTACCTATCAATTGAGCCTGTATTGCTGATAAGATCTGTAAGAGTTATGTGATTGATCAGTTTGTGTAAGAGTTTTGTGATCGATCAGTTTGTGTGAACAAGATTGTAAATATCTTGTATTTCAGCCCATGTTAAATAAAAGTCCATAGCCACAATATATTCACCTTGTAAACAAGGTATTATCTTGTATTTTAGGCCCATGTTAAACAAAAGACCATCGCCACATGTGAATCACATCCTGAAAATTTGTGGTTATGGACTTTCATTTAAAATTGACCTAAAGTACGAGATATATAAAACCTTGTTTACAAGGTGAATATACGTGGCTATCGATTTGTGGTAGAGCCTTGGATTATCGACAAAGTTTCTTAATGATGATTTGATTTTTGAGCCAAATCTCATGTGTTAAGTTAATAACTATTAAATTTTATTATTGGTAGAAACTTCAGACAATATAATTTGACGAATTACTAATCAAGACATTTTTCACAGTATATATGCTAGAAAATTGTACTCCAAAAATATGTTTAAATATTATAAATTTATAATATATTCATAAAGTGATACAAATACCTCTCAGTTTTTTTCTTTATTTTTGTTACAAAACTAAATTATATACTTTTAATCATATTTAATTTAATTTAAAATATTTAAACTAATTTCCTTTCTATAATAAATTTATCATATTTTTATTTTATAGTGTAAAATATAACACACTGTTATGTTTGTATAATCTCATACTATATCAAACAAAAGAAAGTTGTAATCCAATATTGTGTCAAACACAAAACAGTATCATTGTATCCAATACTAGGAAAATAATTTAATCCAATTTTAGGCACCAAACTAGATATATCAAGATAACAAGGTTAGTCCATTGGGGACATTAGCAATGAGACAACATTCTCTTTCATCTAACAAAGATTCGTATAGGAATCACCATCCTTGTATAAAAGATCCATAATCCATGCAAAATCAAGAATCCCCTCAAGCAGAGGCACTAGAACAGAATTCATTTATAGGAATTCCTCGTTCATATTTTCCAACCATTTGAAATTGCTTTGCGAAACACTTCAACTACCTCATTTTCAGACATTTCAAACTACTTCATGTAACATTCAACAGCTGAGGCAACATGTACTCTCTTTTGCTCAGACTTCAAACACAAAAATGTGTTTCAGTTTTTTTTTTTTAAAAAAAAAAAAAAAAAAAAAAAAAAAAAAAAAAAAAAAAAAAAGGAGAAAAAAATCTTTGTCAATGAAGGATATCAAATTACTAATTTAGAGCAGAATTTGGTGGGAAACTATGTCGTCCATGAGTCCGCGAATTATTGAGGAAGCCTTAACGATTTTATGGTTTTTGAGTAACCAATCAAAGGCTTCTTTCGGCTGCACTATCTCCCGTACCCACAAAAGAATAAGTGGTTGCAAACATTGAGTAGCCACTGCCAACCAAATCCTCAAAAAAAAATTTCTGACACATGTACAACTTTAATTGGAGGGCCATGGCCCTGTGAGCTCCCCACAGCTCCGCCCTTCCCTAACCCCACACATACATACATATATATATATATATATATATATTAAATTAAAAGAAACCTAACTCTTAGCATAGTGCAATCCCTATTCACTATAGTGCTGGGGTTTAAATTCATCGATCAAACCTTTATAAGTTTTGTGTAAATAGCTTCAATTCTCTTGATTATGGGAGTATTTATCTCTTGATTATAAGAGTAAATGTTCAAAATGCATAAATAGTGATTAATATCATCAAATTTTAATAGTCTTTAATGATAAATTTAGCAAGTTTTAGTATAACTTTCCCTCATTTGGTGTCACTTTCAAAAAATAAAAGTTAAGACCTTTTTGCATTAGAATTAAAATGTTACAACACCTATATTTAGAACCTTGTATTTGAGTAGAGTGAGTTTCATATGAAGATTTCTGGTTTTATATGATGCAAGTTTGCAGCAGTTTTTAGTGGCCATAGTATTGACTATTGAGAAATAAAGACATACACCATTAGTTGGTACAACGTTGTCGTTGTATAAAGAAATTATCGACCATGAGTGGGTGGTGATTATTATGTCGTCACTCATTCTATCAGTGTGTCTACTTGATTTAATACTGATGTGGATATCGACCAACGTGAGTATGCGTTTCAAGGGAAGACATGTCCAAATAGAGTACTGGACCATTCTATGAATTGAAATTTTCAAAGTTGTTTGATATATAGCACCTATACAATTTTGTATGGTGTCTTTAGCACCACATCAAATCATCAATGATTTAAGTTTTATTATCACTTAAAACAGGATTTGGATAAGAATATTCGTCAAGTACAATTTTGTTATAACGATCCGATACTATTCTAATCATGACGTAAACTTGAAATTGAGAATAATATTAAAATAAAATCGAAATAATAAAATAAAAATAGTGGACACAAGATTTACGTGGTAAAACCCTCAATGTGAGGAAAATATCCACGGATTAAGGTTAGAAGAATTTTATTAAACCAACAACTATGATAGAATATCTCTTTAAAATTTTAAGAGAGAACTAGAAAGAAGAGAACTCTCAAATATATAATTGAGATTTGGAATGAGACATCGGATATGGGACAAATGAATTACAATGTTCAATGGCCTATTTATAGGCAATATATGGTGGTGATAAATTTAATTATCTCTCACTTACTTATCTCTCAACTACCTGTCTCTAACCTAAACCAATTAATTTGCCACTCATCAATTAAGATAGTCAACAATTATGATTCATCCTTAGCATTCTCCCACTTGAAGCCATTTTGATGATCTGATTTATCCTTCTAATCTTTGATCAAGCTCTTGCTGCTTACGTTTCCTCGAGATCATGTGAGGATCTATACCAAATGAATTTATCAGTACTAATAGATTTGTTCATTACGTCTGCTAGGTTCTCCTTGGTGTGTATCTTTTGCATATCCATACTACCATCTTCCACTACTTCATAAATAAAATGATATTGTACTCTTATATGCTTTGTTTGGAAATAAAATGCTGGATTACTTGCAATATGTAAGACACTTTGATTCAATAAAGAGATTTTTTTTTTTTTTTTTGGTGCCAAATCTCCTCTAATAACCTTTTTATCCAAATTATTTCCTTACAAGCTTGTATAGTTACCATATACTCTACTTCTATTGTAAATAAAGCCACAACTGTTTGTAACTTGGATACCCATCTCATAGTTCCTCCTGTAATCATAAACAAATAACCTGTTGTGGATTTTCTTTTATCGAGATCTCCTGTAAAATTTGAATCCACATAACCTCTTATAACAAACTCTGATCCTTCATAACATATTGCAGCATTTAAGGATCTTTTGATGTATTTCAGAATATTTTTCACAACATTCTAATGCTTTTTACCGAGATTTTTCATATATCGACCAACCGCTCTTACTGCTTGAGCAATGTCCAATCTTATACATATCGTAGTAAACATTAAATTGTCCATTATTGATGAATACGACACTCGAGACATTTTTATCATCTCTGCTTCATTGCTAGGGCTCATACCTAAAGATAATTTGTAATTCATAGGAAAAATGGTAGAAATTTGTTTACAATCTTGCATGTTAAAGTGGCACAAAACATTTCTTAAGTAATTTTTCTAAGAGAGTCAAATCTTCCTATCTTTTCTGTCTCGGTAAATTTACATCTCTAGAATCTTGTTTACTAGTCCTAGATCCTTTATATCAAATTCCCTAGCCAACTATGTCATTAATTCTTGGACTCGATCTTTATTAGGTCTTGATACCAACATGTCATCCACATACAACAACACGATAATAAAATCATCTCTATCTCCAAACCTTTTATAATATACAATGGTCTAAATTAAGTCTGTTATATCTAAGGTTTATAATGAAGGAATCAAATCTCTTATACTAACACCTCAGCGCTTGTTTTAATCCAAGGCTTTGAATGCCTTGAACACTGGAAACACATCTGACTTCCTCTTGATAAAGTACGCCTAACTTCTCCTAGAGTTATCGTCAATGAATAATACAAAGTATTTTGCTTCTCCTAGGAAAATATTCATTGATTCCTAAACATCAAAATAAATTAAGGCTAGAATGTATTTGCTCCCAGCAGTAGAATTGCTAAACTTCAATCTATACTGCTTAGTTGTCCCATAATAATCATAAAAAGGTAGATTTACAGTTTTGAGTAAAGGAAGCAATCTACGTTCGAGAAGAATCTTCAAATCTCATTTAGATTTGTGGCTTAATTTGCGATACCACATTAACTTTGACTTTTTCCTATGGTTGGTTGATGCAACACATGAATCAGCTTTCAATAGTATTTTTTCTTTAAGCATGTATAGATTTGCAACAATCTTTTCTCCTTTCATGACAACAAATGTACCTCTAACCATTTTTAAGACCTCATTTCTATATGGGTCTTACATCAAGATCATCCAGTTATCCTAAAGACAATAGATTCTTCTTCAAGTTATTCATATGTCGTACCTCTTGAATAGTGTGAACTATACTATCATGCATCTTTATCTTGATTGTGGTGATACCAGCGATCTTCAAAGTATAATTATCATCCATAAATATAAATCCTTTTGAGATAGGTACATATATGTGGAACTATTCTCTATGAAATGTCATGTGTCAGGTGGCTGTTGAATCTAGAATCCAGACATCAGTAAACCGTAATCTACTTTCTGTAATAGTGGTTGCTTTGCTGTATAAGATGTCACCATCATCTGAGGTACTTGTTACACATCCCTATGAGTTTGATAACTTTGGAGCTTTATTCTTTTTATTATACCAACGCTCACTTTTGACATGCCCTTTCTTGCTAAGTTATAGCATCTGACATTCTTCTTACTTCTTGTTTCTGAGCTACCATGATTGAGACCACCACTAAGGCTACGTTCCGTTGATCTCTCTCTTGTCGTTGACAAAGCCTCTGCTTATGTATTACCTGCCAATCTGTCTTCCTTATTCTTTCACTTGCTTTCTTCTTTTAAGACAACAGCTACAATATCATTGAAAACTAGATAGTTTGTGAGGATGTTATTTGTCAAGTTGATGACAAGTTGATCATACGAATTAAGTAGACTTTGAAGTAGAATTTCTACACGTTCATTTGCCTCCATTATATGACCCAACACTGAAAATTAAGAAACTAGAGTATTTGAGGTGTTGATATGGTCGGTTATAACTATAGATTCTGCCATTCGAAGATTACCAAGCTCCCTTTTTAAGAAAATCTTCATTTGTAGTGACTTGGCCTTATACAATTTTGTCAGAGTGTCTCATACTTCATTAGGCATCTTTTTCTCCACTACACTTGATAATACACCATCTACTAAGGTCAGATGGAGATTGGTAATTGCATTGTCATCCACCTCTTTCCACTTGGTGTCATTAGTAATCTGACTGGTCTTTTTTCTATTACTTGTAAGCGATTATCTTTCCTTAGGATAGTATTTATTTTCATTTTTCAAAGTGAAAAATTACTTTCATTGAATTTCTCAATTTCAAATTTCGCTACCATCTTTGTGAAAAACTCATAATATATCTAATGAACGGTATCATGAATAGTATCCATATTCCGAAATAGTGCACATATCCTTAAATAATGCCCTCATATCAATTCCTAGAAAAACGATATGAGTCATAATGGACACATTTAAATACTAAGTCTTTCCTTAATCAGAATATTCTCTAGATATACACTTCTACACCACCACACTTATTTCTAGTAACCAGTAATAATTTTTTTCTGATGTAGAAGATCAAATGATGCTACAACCATAAAGCTTACTCAGAATTTTGTAAAGAACCTATGACTCTAACACCACTATTATAACGACCTAATACTATTCTAATCACAGCATAAATCTGAAATTGAGAATAATATTGAAAGAAAATGGAAGTAATAAAATAAAAATTGTGGACACGAGATTTAAGTAATAAAACCCTTGATGTAAGGGAAACATTCACGGATAAAGACTAGAATAATTTTATTAAACCAACAACTATAATATAATTTCTCTTTAAAATTTTAGGAAAGAACTAGGAAGAAAATAACTCCCAAATACACAATTGAGATTGGGATGAGATATAGGATATGGGACAAATGAATTACAAAGTTTAATGGCCTATTTATAGGCAATATATGGTGGTGATGAATTAATTTACCTTTCACCTACTTATCTCTCAACTACTTGTCTCTAATCTAAACCAATTAATTTGCCACTTATCAATTAAGATAGTCAACAATTATGGCTTCATCCTTAGTAAATTCTAATTATTTAAATACAAAGTATTGGAACCAATCATTTCAATCAAATCTTCATAGTTAATTTCATTTTCTAGCTTAAGGAGAAAAGTAACTGATAACTTTATATTTATAGAGTTATTTTATCTTTTTAAATTTGAATTCTTGCTTAGTTCTTAATATTTTTATTATTATTAAGTAAATTATTTCATATTTCTTTTATTTTTATTTTCAGAATAAAATTGGTTAAAAATGCGTATGTGGACCCCACCAAGTAATATTGTTCAAGACAAGATCATCGCTACAAAATGAATATCATTCCCAGCAAGTTCATCGCCTCAAGAATTACTCGAGTCGGAGATCGCATAAAGAAATTATCGCGGTTTAAAGATAGGGTATTCTAGAAATAAATATTATGTCATGCTGATGTAAGAAATGATGTAATCAAAATTATGATGTAAGTAATGATGTAATAGAAGTTGACTTGAATGGGGTAGGTGAATGATGATGTAAGCAATGATGCAATTTGAAAGTTTACTTTGAATGGGGTAGGTGAAAGATGATGCAAGCGATGATGCAAAATGGTGGAAAATCAGGAAACGATGATGCAATCGATGATGTAATTGGAGGTGAATTTGGCCTATAAATAGGCCTTAGAATCACCATTCTAAACATTCCATCACAAACCAAAACAATAAGTAGTTTAGAGAAAGAGAGAGAGAGCTTGGAGAGGAGGAGCAAAGCAGAGGAAGAAATTCTACGGTGAAACTTCAATCCACTAAGTTTTCCTATCTCTTGTTATGTTTAATTTTCTAGTTTTTGTAAATTCTATTATGGAGTAGATTTGTTTTCTAAGGTTATGATGTAGCCTAACTTTGATGTTCCAACCCTTTGTTCAATTCAATTAATGATTTTCTATCTTAGTTGATGCATTTAATACTGTTCTTAATGCTTCTAAATAATTGGCCACTATTTAGTTGAATTGTTAATCATAATGATAGCAGAAGCTAATTTATGTGTCTAGTTCATTGTATTTAATGTCATAAATTGCATGTAGGATAGGAATATACCTGCATGGTTTGTGTAGTCTATAAAAGAGATCCATAAATCTTAATGAATCCTTTAATGTTTTGACTTGCATGGGAACATAGCAGTTAATCTTTATAGGGTATTTTCCTTAGACCTCGGGAAAGGCTATGTGAATGATTCAGGGAATCTCGACTAACAACTGGATAGTTAATTTTGATTAAAAAGAACAAAGGGGAGGAATAGATTAGTTATGGTGAAATCATAATCTTAGAATTTTTATTCATTGAATTAATTTTCATTTATTTACAATTGCAATTAAATTTACTCATAGTTTGCAACTCATTTACTCAAATTTCATCTACCAAATAAAAGTTGAGTTATTTTAATTTTGGGCATTAATTAACAACAATCCTCGTGGGACGATACTTCTCTCATTACTTTATTACTTGTTCGGCTCGTTCACTTGCGATTTTGCACAACAGTAACCTTGACTTTTATAAGTAATTACTATCAAACTCAAAAGTTTAAGCTGATAGTAAAGAGTCCAAATCTAGTATTTAAGACTTAAGGTTGACACATCGACACACCTGCTTAAACTGATAGAAAAAAAAATTTAAGGATAGTATTTAAAATTTGAGGTTGATACATTGACACACCCCCTCACGTGTAATGTGGACATATAACATATATCGGATACATGTTAAACGTCCCCTACCGTATAACATATGTAACAGAAATTTTAGATAAAAGGAGGAGGGTTTGAATCAAAAATATCTAAGTTTTGATACTAAGTTAGTTACTATCAAACTCAAAAATTTAAACTAATAAGAAAGACATAAATATAGTATTTAAGACTTGAGGTTAATACATTGACATCCATAATGTGTGGCCTGATTAGACACACTTTAGCTTTCCTACACTTGCACATAGGGTAATACTAATTAATGAGGGCTATAGAAGGTCTTTCAATTTTCATTACTCGACCTACCCTTTACAGACCTTGGACCCTAGTACCTAGACTTTGGTAGCTTGAACTTGTCCAATTTAGCAACTATGCGATTCTTCATAACGTTAGAATACTCTTTCACACTTTCTCTTTTCTTTTTGTTGAAAAAAGCTAAATTTTTAGCCTCTCGATATCAATCAGAATTATAAAAACAGAAGTTGGCCAGTAAAATTCTAAAGGGTTATTATTATTTTACCCTCTGAAACTGAAAATAATGTCAAACTACCCCTGGTTTTGAAACTATTATCCAAAAAAACCCAATCGTTAGTGGATTAGTGATTTCCATCCAAAAGATAACAGATCCGTTAGGGTGTAAGGGCATTTAGGTAAATATATTGGGCCTTTAAATAGTAAAAACCTAATTCCTCTCAAATCCTCTCCAGTCTCCACCGTCTTCTCTCTCTGCCATCTCAATTTCTCTCTCTTCCCTCTCTTCCTTCTCGCCGTCTCTCTCTCTCTCGCCGGATCTCAGCTCGATTTTCTTTCGGGAACCAATAGACCACCTCGAACACCTACCAAACTCCCTCATCATCTTCGTCTTCGACAGGATCGCTACGTCAAAGCCCTGGGCTGGTGCTGCGTCTTCTGCCGTCGATTCCAGTCGCTCGTCCCCTTCACCACCAAGTCAGCACCAAACATCCATGACCGAAACTACTTTGAAACCGAAACCAGTGCATGTAGAGGCTGCCGCCGATGATTGTGAAAGCTGGTGATGGGTCGCAATGTAGAGGTCGTCTCCATTACAGGGGTTGCCTGGTGGTGGGTCGGCGAAGCTGATTTTTGGATGAGTTTGCTGCTGATTGAACCCAGATGGTGAAAAAAAGTATAAATTTTTTGATTTTTTTTTTTCAAATTTTTATTTAGTTATCAATTGATTTCTTTTTTCACATTTTTATTTATGGCAATGTTGCATTTTTATGGTTTTTGGTTGATTTTGTTTTGTTTTGGTTTGGGATTTTAGTGTTGTTTATTTGGTTTTTATGTATGGTATTTTGTTAATGCTTAATGTTGAGAAGTTTGTGAGAGAGAGATAGTGCTCTATTAATGTTGTTTGTTGGCTTTTGGTTGTTTGATGATGATGTTTGTTGTGTTTTACTGCGATAATAAACTTACTGGAATATTGTTTGTTTTGTTGGGTCAACGAAGCTAATTTTTGGATGGGTTTGCTGCTAATTGAACCCAGACAGTGCTTCGGTAATGCTTGGTTTTTATGTATGGTGCTTCAGTAATGCTTGATGCTGATGATTTTTTTTTTAAATTTGTTTTATTTAATAATTATTATTATTTCAATTATTTATAATTATAATTTATTTATTTATTTCTTAATTTTTTCTATTATAAAAGAGTAGTTTGATAATAGATTAATGTTTTGTTTTTTATTTTTTAATTTTCGATACAGTAAGGGTGTTTTCGTCTTTTAATATTTTTGCCACAAAACCACTACAAATCCAAACAGAAACCGCCTTTGGCTGACTGGAGGGGGTTTTTTGACTAATATTTTGAAAAATTGGGGTAAATTGACATTATTTATCATTTCAGGGGGTTTTTTAGATTTTTCCCAATTCTAAATTCTGAAAAATAATCAAAATCAATCAGATTGTGATATGGTACACACCAAGCGATATCATGTCAAACAAAATGTCTTATATTTGACATAATGATATCATGTCAAACAAATGTCATATATTTAGTTTAGAATTTTTTTTTTAAAAAAAAAAAAAGAGAAATATCTAGTTTAGAAGAATGAATTACATAATATCCCCCCCTTTCCCCCCGAGATTTACCTAAAAACAAGTGAAAACATATTTACCTCTTTATTACACTAAACTCATACACTATTAGTTAATTTCCGTCAATTTTAATGGTTGATCAAGATTTTTTAGTCAATTGATCATTTTATCCATAAATAAGATTAAAAAAATTAAATTATTAAATATAAAATAAATAAATTAAAAATTAAATCAAACCCAGATCCTTTAAAAAAATGAGGAAAGAAACAAGATACAATTTGAAGACTAGATTGGATCTAAAAAAAAAAAATGAAGAAATTTAAAGAATAGTACATTGTTCTTCTCCTTCATTCTTATCAGTAAACCATAAAATAATAATAATAATAATTCATAGTAAAAATAATCTTCTTCTTCTTCATTCTCATCAAAACACACAAAATCCACACCAAAAAAAAATACACACACACACCACCGTTGGCACACCAATGAAACCACAAGACAAACCTACTAGGTCTCTACCCATCATCAGATGGAGACACTGACTGCGCTCTACCGTCCATGATTCTCACCCAAGATGACCTCAAAAAGATCACAGCGTACAAAGTCTTCAAGTTCATCGAACCTAGGATGGTTCTTGAGCTTGGAACCTACTTCGCCGCCCATCAGAACATCAATAGAATTGACTAGTTGCTCCAACAAATAAAGCTCAACAACATTATCGGCGTGCCCATATTGAAGATGACTCACTAGCAGGCCCTCTCACTGGGGATCCCCTTGTCGGATCTCGACTCCCACCCAGTTCTAGATTTGGCCATCAATGATGCCGACGAGGTTGACCTAGATTTGAATCTAGTGAAGGGAGCCAAGGTGGGTCACTTTTGAGAGAGAAAATAGTTGAACGATGAATTGTCTGGTACGATTCTGCTTTCGATGAAGATGGAGGTGGTTTGAAACCCAGTTGTGTGCAATCTATAGCTATGAGTGTATATGTTGTGTATGGATCCATTATGGTTCTATAGTTGATGGAGCAACAGTGTTTATGGTGTTAATGGTGTTGATTGTATATTGATATTGATGATTTGGATGATTTTAATTTATTGTTTCAAATCTTTCCTTCTTTTTTTCCTCAAAAATGTATTGGATTTGAAGATATGGGAGATCTTCAACGTTTGAAGCATCTGGATTTCTCAAATCTTCAACATTTGAAGGATCTGGCTAACCTAAATCTTTTTTTTTTTTTAATCTCTTTTTTTTTATAAAAATGTCTTGGATGATTGTGTGTGTGTGTGTTTTTTTTTTTTTTTTCAAATTTCTTAGATGATTGTGTGTTTTTTTAAATATTTTTCTTTGAAGATCAAGGTTGAACCAGATCTTTTTTTCTTTTTTTTTCTTTTTATTTTGTTTTGATTTTTTGTAACTTTAATTTTTTTTTAAATATAAATATTAAATTTTATTTTTAATAACCTCCACTGTCCATAATGTGATGGATGGTGGAAATCTCTTTTTTAATGATCTATTATTTTTAATTTTTATTTATTTTTATAATTTTAAATTAAAAAATATGAAAAAGATGAAATTACTTTTAAGTTGACTAACCTCAATAGAATTTGATTAACAGCATGGACGTTTAATGTAATAAAAGAGTAAATGTGTTTTTACTTATTTTTAGACAAATCTTAGGGGGAAGTATTGTGCAATTCATTCCGTTCAGAACTATGAAAACAAAAGTTGACCACATAAATTCTAAATTCTGAAAAATGATTAAAATCAATCAGATTGTGATATGATACTCATCAAGTGACATCATCATATACTAGCTCAAAATCATACTCACTAGCAAGAAAGTGGCATTATATTGTACAGGATGATACCTAGTTATGCTTCTTGAAGTATCTCATATGGAATAGCATGAACAAGACTACACTTTTGTATACAAATTGTAGTGATTATTTATTTATTTAATTGCTTATTTTGGCGATCCTCAGTATAAATCGTTTAAAGAATTGATACATTTAAATTGTGGAGAAATGTTCATCAATCTTCTAAAGATTGTGTGGTTCAGGTTGTAGAAGTTTTTTGAGTGGCTATCGTTTCATTTCGCATACTGATACACTTCTGTGCCTTTGACATTTGAGGATCACGAGGACACCCAAGTTCCATAACTATTAGTGCAACTTTGAAATCATCCACCATAAAATATGGTGATCAGTGTGTGTCTTGATTCATACATAGCACATGGAGACACAAAGAGAGAGAAAGAGAAATGTATGCTTTGTCTTCGTGCATGGACCCAAATTGAACGCGTCTTTGTTGAAATAATTCTAAATGAAAAATAGGACAATGGTAGACATAATTGAGCATTCATTATTGAGAATTGGGTGGACATCCAAAACTTAGGTCCAAATTTTTAATCCAGTCTTTACGAGACGGTTCATATATGGTTCTCATGTCAACTGTCTTATCAATTTCAAATCCAAATACTTAATAATATATGAACTGCCATATAAATTTTAAAAAATTGGACAAGCGTATTGTATATCTACTTATCGAGTAAGGATTCTTTGTCAATTTTTTATTTGTGCTAACTTTTTTTTGTTAAATAAATTTAAATTTGAATGATGTATAAGAAAGAAAAAATAAAACAATTTGGTCATCTACCTTTTTTAATACTCATTTGTCATTAGATTTTCAAAAACTTAACTAAAAAATTATGGTAGATAATCTTGCTCTTAGTTATCTACCATTATCCTGGAAAATATACGGATAATGGTAAACATGCAACATTTATGTAAAATTTTGTCATCTAACCTATGTGACAACTAGTTTATAAGAATGCACTATGTGCCAAGCAGTCATAGCCTGGGAGCGCCTAGGCAATATAGGCAAAGCCCCACTAGGCGGTTTGACTAACAATGATCTCATTGACTGTCGGTCAAACCTCTAAAAAAAATCCAAAAAACAGGCAAAGAGACACTCAACAAGCAAGAAAAACTAATTTTTGTTATTATTTTCTTAGCATCCAAACAAAAAACCTAAAAAAAAGAATGAAAAACTAAAACACTTATTTGAAGGCAATGGTATCCAGCAATCAAATATGCTAACTGGTCTGGTGGTTCTCCTTTGAAGAAATTGATAAATCAAAGACTCCAAGAAAATGAGAACGAAGCCGGTGGTGTAGCTGAATCTCGCTCTAAGAAGACAATGCCAGCTCTGACTCAAATCAGAACCGCCGAAGAGAAAGCTATGACTAGTTAGTGTGTTGTTGACGATGAGGAAGCTCTAAGAGAAAAGTTTGAGAGAGAGAGCGATTAGGTTGTGGTCGTTTGAGAGAGAAAGAGAAGTTCGAATTTTATTTACACTAATGCAGCCAGCTAGGTTGATTTTTAATATCATAGTGACAGTTGATGCATCTAAAAATTATAATTCATGGTTTTTAATCTTAAAACTCTAATATTTTGATATATCAGCTGTCATATAAAAATAGATAAAAAAAGATTAAATTAGAATATTAGATATTTACCATTATTCAAAATATATCTAAGTAAATCATACATATCATTGACACCAATGCAGTTAGACCTGAATAAATTAACAACTATGGATTTATGTGATATAAATCTTCTATTTCTAAAATGGATTTTTTATTTTGCACAAATTAATTAAAATCATTTTGGTGTAATTTATTAGCAAAATGAGACTTTTTGGTGTTCAAGATATGCTTTGCATTTTTCAACCGAGTAAACTCAAAAAGATCATGCAAAATGCTCCAATTAATTACAGAAAAACTAAAGTCTGTATTATGAATATGAAGGAAGCACACACTTTTATTTTATTTTATTTTATTTAATGAACTTAAGCATACAAACTTAACTATAGCATATTCAAGCTTATGCATGCTTGCTTTTGTACGGTAGACAGATATATATCAACTGTAAAATTTAATTTGATCCTAATTAATTCCATGCTCATATTGGCACGGGATTGATAAGGAGAGAAGCAACATGATCCTTCAGAATGACTCCAGCATGTGTGTAGCCATCTTCGTCCTTGTAGACGAGATCTATAACACGAGCAAGATTGAGAATTCGCGTTAGGAGAGGCATTGGTACGACGGTTGGGAGGAGGCACTCCTCGTTTATATCCATCCAAGCATTTCTAACTTGTTTCCGAAATTCCTCGCAGGCTTCCTCTTCTGTTGCTCCATATTGTGTCATGTAACACTCAATACTTGAAGCCACATGCCCTCTCTTTTGCTCAAACTGCATGCATAATAGCTACATGTTAGTTAAAACAGGAATTCAAGAAAATTAAATTA
Source organism: Dimocarpus longan (assembly GCA_022984855.1). NCBI lineage: Eukaryota > Viridiplantae > Streptophyta > Magnoliopsida > Sapindales > Sapindaceae > Dimocarpus > Dimocarpus longan. Next base: position 17,888,101 of record CM041014.1, read on the forward strand.
CTAGAGGGTCATGTGATTATTGGTTGGTCATTGAACATGTGTTGTGGTCCCCCCAATCAATGGAAGATGAACAAATATGTGTTCATACATTTCTATTGTAATATGTAGTATCAATTCTAGCGGGTCGCTCTCATAAGTTTTTTGTTTGATTATGACAGCCCAATTTGTGCTGTTACTTTTTTTTTTTTTTTTTTTTTTGGCTGACCATATTTCTCTTTCTGGTTCCTATTTTTATTTTATATTTTTTGTCAATTTTAATTTTAATTTTTGACTTGACCCCATGTAAAAATCTTGGCTTTGCTATATTTGTCAAATCAATTCTGATTTTTTTTTTTAAAATCATTGAAAAATCATTTGCTTGTAAGAAATGGAGATATTTATGTTAACGTAACTCCTATATGCTAACAAATAATGAAATTTAGTGTAGCACCTTGTGAGAAACCATATCATCCATGAGTCTACAAATAACTGACGAAGCTTGAACCATCTTGGGGTTGCTAAACAACCATTCAAAGGCTTCTTTGGTTGCAAAATCTCCCATTCCCACAAAAGAAGTGGTTGCCAACATTTTGTAGGCAGAAGTAACTAATGCAACAGACATATATTCCTCCATTGTAGGTACGTGTTGTTGGTGACACCATTTTGCTTCCAAAAAATAATTTCTAACTAATTCCTTCATCTGAACAGAAACCAAATTATAATCAAAATCACTTTTTGTCACGTACATTAAACATATCCAATAGTTAACCCATTGAATGATGAAACTCACTGCTTCTTTCACGTAATCAAGACGGAATAGTTTTCCTTCAGCGGCAAAATCTCTTTCATTTTCTTTGTAAACATCTAGAAGAGCCTCATAACACAATTTCATATACTCAGGCAGTTGATCCATGGCATTGATATTCCACCTTAAAAAAAAAAAAAACTTAAACATGAGCATCGGATTATTGTAACAAAATTGAATTAGAGAAACAAATGAAAATTACCTCTCAATTGCTGAGGTAAAAGGCTCAAGTTCTTCAATAGTACCATAAACATCATAGATGTCATCAATAATGGAAGTCATGGCAATCACTTTGGTTAATATCCTTCTAGCCAAGGCATATTTTGGCTCAAAGTACACTCCTAATATCCAGAAATAGCACTCCGCCACTCTATCCCTTGCAAAAGGCAACTTACGAGAAAAGTCTAAATTTTTCCACCACCTTAATGACATTTTCAAGAAGAACCCAATTAACTGTAAAACTTGAGATGCTTACAAGCAACCATATCAAATTTTATATTACATAGATATGTACCTTGTTATGTCACCGAGTTCCTTCTGGTGCATTTTTTGCAGTACGTTGAAATCTAGCTTTGCAAAGGTCAGTAGAGCCTTGTTGTGCAAATGATCTTCTTGATGAACCGACATGTAATGTCTTGCATCTAGCCTTTGTAAGCCCCTGCGAATTGGTCGAATCAAGGCACGGTTAACTTGCTCTGCAAGAGGAGAACTGGATTGGGTTGTCAATGATTCAAGGTGTCTGGTAGTGAAAGCAAGGGCTTCCTCTAGTATATCTTCTCCGTGCACCCTGAGATGTGTAGCTTCATACAAGCTTAGCATTCCTTTAACATCTGTTACAAGGGATTCCTTGAAGTTTCCTTTGCTGTCCTTGAACTTGTTGAACACATCTGATCGATTCAACACAAACACATTATAACCAAAATGATCAGGCTCAGTTGTAGTTGAAATTTTTTGACCAAGTTCTTGGAAGAATTATTAAGATTAAAAAAGATCGCATACCACTGCACATTTTATAACCATGTTGCCTGAGTAAACGAAATTCAAGAGAAATGGAATGGAGGTCGTCATCCTTGTCATCTTCCAGACTAGAGACATGCTGGTTTTTGTGTATTTTTTCTAAGATTTCATCAACCTCAGTTTCGAAATGATAAGATATGCCTAAGCGATAAATGGCATCAATCAAGTCCAATTTCTGTGAGGGCTTGACATCTGCCATTAACATTTTTCTGATTTCTTCCTTCAATTCCAGAAGGTTAACCTTCACATCATCAGCTTCCTGAACAGCCAAATTGAACAAATAGAGCAAATTAGTAATGATTTGACGACAACATATAGAAATTGCAAGAGCATATAATATTGCCATGGACATGCATGTCTTATAAAGACTTCTTTAACATAAAACACAATCTTATCCATTTTGGAGTCAAACTTGGACATGATTTTGTTCATAGATTTTCACCTGAAGAAATTTTGCAATAGTATTGTTATAGGCACTGATGAGATTATCTTTTTAATCAACTGACGTAATCACAAATAAAACCTATTTAATTATCACTTTAAGTTGTACTTGTATGTAACATTGTATAATTAGATCATAAGTGTGTCTACAATAGAAATGTGTAAATGGATTATGTCTAACTAAACTAATAACTTAAAATATGAGCATCTTTACCAAGGATTCATCACCAGCATAAGAGAGGAAATAATCCCCCCATATGCTAGGATGATAATTTGCCGAGCGACGCTGCTGGTTATCTTGGGCCGAGGTAGCATCTAGTACTGACACTTGAAGAGACATTGTGTTTTTTCTATTTCTAGTTGGAGGATAGTTTAATTAGTAGCTTAGTGTGCTTGCTTGGCTTGTGTGAGTCATGGTGTGTTCTTGTTCAGGTATTTATAGGCGTCAATATGTAATGTGGCTTTGACAAGGCAGCAAGATACGGAACATATGCAGTAAAACTTACTCAAGAAGAAGAGAATTATAACACATTTTTCTTTCCTTTCACACTTTATTCTCATAGGAAACAATACCCTTTGTCTTCCTCAGATGTAAGAAAAAAAAATATGACCGGAGATTAGATGCACCAGATCATGTTAATTACAGATAGTCTCTAAAAAATTGTCTTTGTCCAAATCATTTCACAATTTCTTTCTTAATTTAATCCTGATTCCACACAAGACATCTAGAAATTTGAGATTGATTAGGAGGACATTTTAAAAACATAAATAACAAAATTACTTTATACAATGTATGCCAAGAGTATGATAGAACTAAATATATGTATAAGGTAAGACTTAACCTTTATCATAGGGTATGCAATAGAGGAATTGGCAAATTTACCTTAAATTTTCTTTCATTTGAGATGTGTACATTTGTTTCCACATACCTATCACAAAGATGAAGAAAAAGTACTCTACTACTTTATTGAAAATGGATGTGTGAAATAGTACATACCTGATCAATTTTAAATGCATAATCCCATATTTGCAAAATTTAATTTGTCTCATAATCTAGCATTATATCTAGATACAAAATGTTGAGTTTAAATCTCAAATTCTTTAATTTAATTTATCACACGATCTAGTACTAACTGTATTATAGATAAAAAGAACATGTTGGATACGTTAACAAGGTTCAAACATTGTTTTCTTAACTATAAAAGGAATAAACAAAGGACGTTTGACGTTAAATTCTTTTTTTTTTTTTTGAGAACTAATAACAATTGGGTTAAAGAAGGTTTTTTGAAATTATCGAGATAAACCACTGCAAGCATAGTCAGCAACAGGACCCTGGGCTACTAGAAGAGTCTTCTCATGCTTTGTGATTTAATTAGCAAATATGAGATTTGAATTTGTATGATAAAACTTAAAGAAAAATGTTTTACTATTCTACAAAGTGGTTGTGCCACTTTCTTATTTGTTAGATGAGTGGTGTGTGTATATATAATAAATAGAGTTTACTTCTTAGAATGCACCGAAATTAATATGTTTAATAAAAGAAGAGGCCGAGATTAGAAAGTTTTCTCCTCAATACACATTGAAAGTTATAATGTTAATGCAAAGTTTATAAGCCATTAATTAAGTGGAATAAATGTTGATTAAGTCAAATTATGTAATATAACTGATAATAGCTAAGAAATTTTTTATAATTTTAATTAGCACAAAGGAGAAAAATATGAAACTAATAAGGTTATTGGAAGGTTTGTGAGTCACTGAATATTTTAAAGAACTGATTTTACGATGTGTGTATATATATATATATATATATATATATGAGTCCCCTTATATACACCTAAGATATTAATACACTTGATTAAAAAAATAATTGTTTTCTAAAATTGTTAATTGTAATTTATAATATCTAATTACAACTAAATGAGTTAAATCACATTTATAATATCTGATAAGCAGTATTATATTTATTGGTTGTAATAAAATATATTTAATTATAATTAAATATAATAAATTACAATCACTAAATTTATAATGTAATCATTCATTGTTTTATCAAATGTATTAATACCCTAATTGTATTGTAAAATATGTTTTATATATATATATATATCTATATATATAATTTTAGCACACATGATATCTCATTTTATACATGAATACAAATTAAATTAGTCTCCTCAAGTTGGGTTCATAAACAATTTATATAAAATAAAGCTAAAGGTCCTGAAAAAAAAAATAATAATAAATAAGGAGATCATCGTAATGAATGAATGAGACATCTATCTATCTTCTTGAGGTACTATGTTAATTTGATTACAAGACACTGTCCCTGATTACAAGACAATGTCCCTCACCCATTTTTGTGGCCATTATTTAATGAATGGATGTCTCAACCAACCAATTTTTCTTTTGTTCAAAAACTTCATTTTAGTCCTTGAATTATCAAAAATTATCAATCTTTTAAAGCTCCTTTAAAAATAGCTTATTTCATCCTTAATATTTTGAAAATTCATCAAAAAAACTTAAACTATCAATCAATTGATAATCAATAGAAACAGAATATGTTAAAAGACTTTTTTACCCTTGATGATAGTTATTGATACTTAAATTACCGTATTATCTCTAATGAAACAATCATATTATAATATAATTGGACTAAAATGTGCCTAAGGTGGTTTCTTTAAATCACATATTTAATCGGTCCGATTTTAAAAATATATATAAAACTAAAATATGTAATTATTATATCAATAAAAATAAGTTTTGAAAAAAATAAATAGAAAAATTGGTTGATCACCACTGTTATGGATATCTATCAACGGTTGAGCTTTTTTTATCAAATTTAGTAATTATATATTTTAGTTTTATATTATATTTTAGTTTTTCTTTCCTTTCACGGTTTATTCTCATACTCTGTGAGAATTACTTTATTCTCACTAAACATAATTTGCAGCATGGCCCCGGACTACGTGAAAGGTCTCCCCATACTTTGTGATGTTATTAGCAAATATGGGATTTGAATTTCTATCGTAAATATAAAGAAAAAATGCTTAATTATTCTATTAAAAGTGATTGTGCCACTTTCTTAATCGTTAGATGATATGGTGTGTGTATATATAATAAATAGAGTTTACTTTTATGAATGCACCAAAATTAATAAATTTAATAAAAGAAGAGATTGAGATAAAGAAAGTTTTCTCCTCAATACACATTGAAAGTTATAATGTTAATGCAAGTTTATGACTGATAATAGCAGAGAAATTGTTTATAAATTAAATTAATCTCTCAAGTGGTTTCATACTTAATTTATATAAAGTATATAAATTATTAAAAAAAAAATTACAAAACAAGGACATCATCATGATGAATGAGACATTTGCTTATGTTCTTGAGGTACAAAGTTAATCTTATTGTGTAAGGACAATTTCTATCACACATTTTTGTGTCCAATTAAATGATGAATGTCTCAACTAACCAATTTTTTTTTTTTTTTTTTTTGTTTTGTTTGTGTGCACTCCATACCCCCTTTATTTTGTAACCACCCAAAAAACGTGTGGATAAATGTTGAAGCGGTTATAACTCTAAGTTTATCCCATTTACCTTGAGTTAAAAAAATTTAGAATCTAATGAATTTTCACTAATTCTTAAGTTGTGGTTCAAACTAAAAGAAAATTCTCTCTTCCCCAGTTTGTTAAAGTACTCATATTAAATTTTATTTTATTTTTTAAATTTAAAATTCAATATTTTTCAAAGAACCAGAAATCTAGTATATTTGACTTAGAGGTTGTATACATATATAATAGATTGAGTTCCACATTTGTTCATATGATCCTAAAGTGAGGAAATATTTTTTCCTTTGTCTTGTTTGAGTTTCCATATATTCATTCAGGTCGTTTTTTTAGCTTTTTTTTTCCTTATTCACCATCAAACTTTCATACTTAAAATGAAATTCCTAAAAAATAAAATGAAAGACGTTTCTTTTCTAAATTTTCTCAATAGTTAATGGGAACTTTTTTTCTTCAGTTCATTATCCAACATTTATTTAAAATAAATATTTTCTTTTAAAAGTTAAATTGTTTCAATTATTTATAGTAACTTAGTTTGTTTTCGAAATTATAGCCATTTTCTCAATTCTATGTATCAATTGAAATAATTAACTTTCAATTTTTTTGTGATTAAAAACTTTGTTTAAAAAAGTTTAGAGAGTACTTTTTTAGATGACAATAAAAGGTTTCGTAATTTTTAATTTTCTTAACCTCTCAATTCTTTTTAATGATTTCATATATTACAAATTTATTATTGATTTAAATATAACACATTATCAAAACAAAAATTTTATAATAAAATTTATACTTAATTAGACTTCCAAATAACCAAGGCCTTGAAAATTATTAACATATACTAATTTTCAAATTATATTAATTAAAAGGTTTTCGTTATTAAAGTATTCCGCACGTATTAAAAATAAAGAATTCTCATCTAATTATAACTTTTCTACAATTTATAATTTTTGAAAATTGATATCAGAAGTCCCCAACTTTACTCACTCTACCTTCTCGCAATGTTGGCCACAGACCATTGAGTACGACAAAACAGGATGAACTTGCAGTCCTGGGACCTAGTTAGTAATCATTAACTCCATTATTAATAATATCAATTCTGATCACATTTACAAAAAAAAAAATATTGATCACATTGTGAAATTATCATGCCGCACACTAAACGATAAAATCTTTTATGTGAGGCTTACTTGACATTTATGTGACGTTTACTTGACTTTACATGTCTTGTGATGTTGGCCTCATAATTATTAATTCCATTATTGATAATACCTATCATAAAATTCTGACCACGTTACCGGAAATGATAAAAATATATATATAATTACACAAAACCGTACAAAATTTGTCAACAAATAAAGAAATCATATTTACCTTTTTATTAACTCAAATCTTAATATCAGTTGACTTTCATCAATTTTAATAGTTTAACTGATATAATTAACCCGTAATGATGAATGAGTGAGTGACATGAGAGACAGAGAGACACGATAAAATGATCAAAATATCTTTCATTCAATTAACGATAACAAAAATCAACGTTAAGTATGAAAACTTTGTGTAATTAAATTATAATTATGCTTTTATTTATTTGAAGATAAATCTTGGAAAAGTGTTGTGTAATTCACTAAAAAAAACATGATCAAATTATGAAATTATCTTACCACACATTTAATAATAAAATCTTTACGTTTAATCGGCTTGATATGTCATGTTTATATTGGTATATCCTTCTAATAATAATTTTATATATATCTTTTTTTTTATAAAAAGTTAATATTTATGTCATTCTTTATATGAAAAAATTTTCATGTAAAAAGTTACGTCACAACATCACATGTATTATTTTTTTTTATAAAAAATCAATATTTATGTATTTCTTTACATGAGAAAATTTTTATTTAAAAAATTATATTATATATTATGTTATTATAGAAATATTATACCATTATTAATTTTTTATAAAAAAATATATCATGTATCACGTTTTAACTTAAATGACCCGCCAACTAAATATTTCATAAAAGATTTTTTCCATATTTAACACACCAATTCTTAATCAAATTGATGTCATAGCTTCTTTTTTATGGACCATAATGTTTGTGATGTTTTGATCGGGCATGACTTTACATTTTTAGTTACAACTGTTAATAAACACCATTTCATTTTATTTCAACAGACAAGTACGTGTTTATGGGACCAAGTGAAAATCTCTTACTTTTGTCCTTTTTTTAGACGGGACAGTGGACGGTTGTGAAAATCTCGGAAAGCTGATTGGCTTAGTAGTAGGGTTATCTCCATCCACCGTGCTCTTTTAAGCAGTGGATTCGACCATAAATACAGGATTAATTTTTTTATTTTCATGTGAATAGATTTCTCCCATCTAGATATGATCACGGATCTTCATAATCAAAATCAAAATCGCTACTGTAACGATTTCAGTTTCGATTCTTTAAATAATGAAATCGGAATCACTGGTTCAAAGAACCGATGGAACCGAAACCTCTTTGAACCGATAGTTTCGGTTCGATTTCGATTTTAACAAAAAACAAAAAACAAAACTGCATCACTTTAACAAAAAAAAAAAATTAAATGACGGTTAGTCACATTTTTTTTACATTTTACCCCCTCCCCTTAATTTCTCTTTTAATCCCTCCTTTTCCTCTATAAATGCCCTTCTCATTCTTAATTCATTCTTGCACCTATCTCTCTCAATCTCAACTCTCATTCTCTCCATTAATCTCAACTCTCTCTCAATTTTAACTCTTAGTTTCAATATTCTCTTAATTTTCAATCTTAATTTCCTTTAATTTTTTTAAATTATATCTATAAATTATCATTTTCAATTTATTGTTTGAAGTTTCAAATTCTTAATTTATTAGTTTTAAATTTCAAAATTTTATTTTATTATTTTAAAATTTTAAAATCTTATTTTATTATTTTTAAATTTTAAATTGTCAATTTATTTTTAAATTCAATTAAAGTTCAAATAATTAAATTTTTTATTTCTTTTGTGTATAGATTTATTTTTTTAATATCAAAATATAGTTTAATATTAATTTTTAAATTTTATTTTTATTTAAAAAAAGGTTTCGAAACCGGAACAAAAACCAAAACCGTCGATTCCAGAACCGAACAAAAACCGTTTTATCTCGGTTAAGATTCCGATTCTAGCTTTTTCAAAACCGGAATCGTCGGTTTGAAACCGAAACCGAATCGAATCATGGTCATATCTACTCCCATCTATTAAAAGTAAAGATCAATCTTATACCTTAGAGTCATATCTTAGTGGGTTCTCACAATTGTAATTGTAATTGTAATTGTTATTTTTTTTAAAAAAAAATAATAATAATAATAAACGTTGTTGTTTGTAAATTTGTATTTACTCAGTGAAAAGATAGCGTGTTTTTATGGCGGTGGACAGGATTACTCGGGATCTGATTGATGGAAGCTTGAGGTTTTTACTTTTCTAGGAAACCCTTTTTGTCAGACAGCTTCTTCTATCAAACATTTTGCTTCACTTCACAGTACAAAACATGAATATCAATTATATGCATGTAGTTTATAATCTTGTATTTAATTTATTCTTGCCGCATATATAAATTTCTTTTAAAATAGTGAGATATAAAATTTTTATACAAATAACGTGAGGTTGATTCAAGAGAAGATAGAAATATGACTAGGCACAATCTTTTTTTGCTTCAGGTTTTTTTATTCACGATAAGGAAAAATTTGATTCGGAACAATTTATCACGGTTTACTTTCTTCAGGTGTAGTAACCAAGCTATATAAGCTAGTAGTCAGAGTTAAATTATTTGTAAGAGTTCTTTTTTTATATGGTTTACACTTTGTATAATTTCTCTTGGATTTTTATCTACATATATATGATTCATATGAACTTACTTTTATATTTCGATGAAATATCCATTCGAACGCCTTCAATTTCACTTTTGTCAAGGTATTCCTTTATTTGTTTCTGGTTATTTTTACTTCGTTACACAAATTAATTTATAATAATTTGTTTTTACTTTGTTTCATTTAATTATTTTTACTTTATGATTAGAGCATAAAAAATATAATTTTAATATTAAAAAATTGATCACGTTTGCTAAAATATATTATTTAATTAACCATTTTTATTTGATTATTTTTATGAATACATATGATTTGATCATTTGATTTAATGTATTTTTATGCTCATAAAATTCATAATTTTGATTTCATTTATCGGTACTTATTTTGGGCTTTTGGTTATTTTAAAAAAAAAAACAATTTCAGAAGCCGAATTCAAGATTAATCTAGCCCAAAGTCACCAGGCCTAATTCAAGAACAAAAGACCCAAAGCTAAGCCCAAGTCAAACATAATTCAGAGACAGAACATGCTCTATTCTTTGTCAGAGGCAACTTCCACATATAGCTCTCATTCTTTTCCGGTTTGCCATGGCCGTCGTCGACCTGTTAACCAGACTCACCACTTTCTTTTCCGGCCAGCAGTCGCCGCTCAAGCCAGTCTTTCCTTTCTAAGTTTCAACTCCGTCACACCTCCTGTCAAACTCCCATTGCTGCAATCATTTTCTTCATCTCCATGGACCTGTCGTTGCTACTGTTCTTCTTCTCCAGTTCCATGGCTGCCGGACCTGTAAGTTTCTCCTCCAAACTCGAAGTCGTCGCTACATTCTCCATTATTATGGCTGTCAAACTTATGGTTTCTTGTTCATTTTCAAAGGCTGTCGATTTTACAAGTGTTATCAAAGGTCAGCTTATGGTTTAATTGATTCCAGATATTTAGATAGAAGATTGAGAGATTAATGATTTTCAAAATGATGGAGTGATTTGCGGTGATGAGTTGACTTGTTTCTCAAATTGGAGAATGGTCGACTAATTTTGGCGATGAGTTGAAATTTGATTTGTCTCACAAATTTTGGCAGTAGCCAGTGATTTGTGTTGATGGACATGGCAAAATTGTAAACAAATTTGTGATACGGATGAAAAGATTTTGACCATAATTGAAAATTAAATTTAAATTTTGAAAGCCAACTCTTCCTGTGAAGAAGATTTTCTGGAAGAAAGGCAACTTTCTACGTTTTATAAATAGGGTATTAAGCAGATAGCAAAGGGCAAACAAGTTGAATGAACAAAATATCAAAGTTTTTTAGAGAAAAAATCTTACAATTTTATTTTCACATTTTCCCTATGGAACTTGTGAAATAATGAGCAAGTCAAGTTAAAATTAGAGTGAAATTGAGGGATAATCTTAATTATAAGATTATTGTTATTTAAGTTTATTTACTTTCAAGTTCCTCGATGTCTCTATTAAACTCTTTATGATGTTTCAATTTCAGAATTTATATTTTTATATTTTCATATATTTTCAATTATGCTTTCTTTATATGTTTTATGTTGAAATTATAATTTCTGATTTGATATATTTATAAGTTGATTTTCTACTGTAGTATTCGTAATTTAATACATTATCGTTCTTACATAACTTACAAATTATATTCAAGTTTGATCTTAGATTGAAAGAGTTTTGCAAATTTAATTTGTGTTTTTATTTGATACTCAAATCAATATTTTTCAATTGTCTATTTGGTATGTGAAAGATGCAATTGAGTAATAATTTAAAATTAAATTTAGTAACAGTAAATTAAGTAATTAAGTGACCCTCAAAACCTTATTATTTTCTCTATTGATTATTATCATTTTTTTTTTTTTATAGTTTGTTTCGTTCATTCTCCAATTAAAAATTCTCAAATAATTCTCCTTTTAATTGTTCTCTATTTTTTTTTTTTAATAAAATCTTATTATTTTGAATCCTTTTTGTCATTCACTTCTTTATAAGATCGATACCTTAAAACTATATTATGACAACTACTTAACCGAAAGTGATATTTTGGGCATAACCACTTTGTTTACTCAATTTCTTTTGTTGCTATTTATGTTTTTATATCTCCTTTTGATTTGGGCATGTAATTAAAAACTTGATTTTTTTAATTTCCTTAGGAATCTCAAATGAGTGCACTTAAGAAAATGTTGGTCTTGTTTGTTTGAATAGTGATTTAGATTAGTTAAATCTGTTATATGGCAGTAAGGTGCTTTTACAATCTTAAAACTTATAGTAAAACTATGGATTTGAATCATCAAGTGTTCATGGAAATGAATATAAACATTACATAATACTAGCGATTATGTTGACTTTTAGAACATTGTGAATATACATATACATATATATATATATGTATATTATATAACACTAATTCCAAGCATATTTCTAGATTTTAAACTTAAATTGTTTATAAAATTTATCCAGAATATTTTAAAAAAATAAGAAGAGTAGTTATTTGGGTTTTGAGAAAATTTCACTGGTTTTTCCAAGAAGAGCATGCTAAAAGCACGGAAAGCCATTTTCCCCAACTAATAAACTTTTCATATTTACAATTTTATTATTTTCTCAATCAATAACAAAATCAAAATATCACTTATATCCTTTTTTTTTCCCCTTTGTCTACCAAACCAAATTTCTTCCATTCTCCTCCTTCACATCCAATTTATCAGGTTAGGTTAAAAATTTTTGAACCCAACTCATCCCCGCTTTTTCTAAGACTTAACTCGACCTAATCTGATAAAGAAAAAAGAAAAAAAAAATTGATCAAGATGGGTAGGGTCTATCAAGTTAGATTATAGATACTCACCCCTAATTAAAATAGTGGGTTTGAGGAGGAGACTATTGAGAGTTGAATTTGATTATTAGATCTTTTAGGTTTAACTCTTCTTTTCATGTCATATTTATGTATGTATGTATGTCTCAATATATTTGAAAGGATTACATTCTAAAAATACGGATTGTATTTTATTATATATGAAACATCTAACATATCTTATAACAATTAAACATAGTCGATTGTTGTAAATGTGATCTGATTCATTTAGTTGTAATCTGATATAATAAATACATAATAAAAAATAATAAAATAAAATCAGTAATTTTAAAACATAATTACTCATTTGTAGTTATCAGATGTATTGACATGCAAGTATATTATAGAATATAGATATATACTCATTTAGTTGTAATCAGATATAATAAAATAGAATTAATAATTTTAGAATACAATTATTTATTTATAGTTATCAAGTGTAACGATACCCAAGAGTACTATAAAATATGGATATATATATATATATGTATATATTTGTGTATGTGTGTGCGCGAAGAATCATGCTCAACAAAACTTTTCTAAAAGAAATTTAAAGAATTTTTAGACCAAATAGTATTAAAAGTTCTTTTGTAAACCAAAACAATTTTAAAATACACTATTCAAAGAAAAATTAAAAAATAAAATAAAAATTTAGGGTTTTACTTCTCTTATTTGACTAACAAAAGTGAAAAGTAGAACCTAACCCAAACGAGACACACATATGTCTTGCAGTCTTAACAAATTTAAGAATTTTATTTTTTCCAAATAATAGCTTGGGTAAATTTCGTCTTTACACATTAATAGAGAAATTTGAGTTCTTTTCAATACTTGTTTTATTTTATTTTGAAATATTATTCTTTTATTTTTCTCAATTTTCTTATCATATAAAATTCAAATTGAAAAAAAAAAAAAACATGTAAATCAATTTTTTTTTTTTAATTGTAAAAATTTGTTATATATTAAATTATCTTTTTTTACGCCTCATTAATATATGCTACCTTTGAAATATTACCTTTTGACTATAATAATATATGTTTTAAAAACTAAATCGATAAAAAAATAAAAATAATAAAAAAAGAAAGAAAAGAAGAAGAAGGTCCCTGCTTTGGTTTTCTTTGGCTATCAGCAGGCCCAATGCCAAATTAATGTAGATGCCATGCAACTGATACGGCTTAGGCCCACTCCTGAAATCGAAATAGTAAAGTGTGTGGGCTGGATAAAGTCTATGGACCGATTGAGTGGCGATAATCTCGTCCTCTAAAACCAAATCGCACGTCTTCAATAAGTACGCACCACAACATAACTTTTTTTTAAAAAAAAATCTTAATTTATTTAAAAAGTAGTTTATTTACAAATATATAATATTACAAATTAATTAAACAACAATTTTCATATTAAATGAGTTATAGTATTTATTATAATTTTTTAAAATATTAATTAATAAAGTGTACTTATAAAAGGAGTGTTCACAAAATTTTAGAAGATCAGCTGCCCAAACTTTTGCAAATAAAGAGTGTTGGTATTTACTCCCAAAAATATCTCTATATACACTGTAAATTAATATATTTTTTTTGAAAATCCATTATTATTCTCAAATAAAGTTTTAAGAGTATCAAATAGTTTATAAGCATGTCCAAAATTACTAATAAATTTTTCATGGAATTAGATTACTAAGATAATTTTTTTTTTTTTTTTTTTAATGTGGATGGTTTCCAATTGTCATGTTGGAGGTGGTGATGCGATTCTCCTTTTCTCCATTCTAGGTTTGAAATTAGAAGTATATTTTCATTGAATAGAAATCTCCACTTTATCCACCTTAATTCATAACAGTAGTTTTGTCAAACTCAGGCAGGTTGCTAGTAGTCTACATTTCAGGGTAGTAGCAGTTTTTTTTTTTTTAACCATTTCAAAATGCTATGTTGATAATGCTATATGTAAATCTTTATTATTCAATAAACAATGGGGCAATTTATTTTTGGCTATATGAAAAAAAAAAAAATAGCTTTTGATTAAAAAAATTGTTATTTGTATTTAATCCTAATCGAAATTTCATTCTTTTTATAACATTTCACATAAATGACATTTCACCTTCATCATTTCACGTAGGTGATTACTCTAACCCGACCCGATTACAAATAATGTTAAAATCTTTGATCTAAACAAGATCCAATACCCGATTTTAATTGTTCAAATTAGCACCAAACAGTGGCACTCCACGGGTGTAGGGTGGCTGGGAAATTTTTGCTACTCCTAACTATGCACATATTATCCAACCAATGGAATTGCACAAGCACGGCACGTTCCCTGTTGTGGCAAGGCGCACCGTATTGTGTCATATGGCACCACTCCCTGTACCTTCCAACTAGATTCATCGACAAGCCATCCTTTTCTGCTTAACCTAGTTGGATGGATATTCTTTATTGGGATGATCCTATTTTTTCACTTATAATTTGATATAATAGTTAAAATCCCCCATAAATTTAAAAATCGCTAATATCTCCCCTATTGATTTTCGAAATAGATAAACTCCCCTATTGATTTTTGAAATAGATAAAAACCCCCCTATAATTTATTAAAATATTAAAAAAAAACCTCTATCGTCAAATTGGACGTTAAAAATAAACGTTTAATCATTAATATGACAGGGCAAAATTGTCAAACAAAATAAAATATAAAAAAAAAAATTATTAATATTTAATAAAATGATAATTTAATATTTTAAAAAAAAAATCTCTAGAAATAGACAGTAATGATCAAAACTATTAATTTTTTTTAAGTATTAAAAAAAATTTAAATTAGTAAAATATTAATAATTTTTTTCTAAAATAAAAAATAATAATAATAAAAAACCTTAAAAACCCAAAAACTCTCTCTCTCTCTCTCTCTCTTCCTTTCTTCTTTCCCCCTTTCTCTTCCTCTCTTATTCTCTCTCCCTCTCTCGACAATAGATTTCCATCGATAGAGACCTAGTTCTGGGTCTCTATCAACGGAGACCCAAACTGGGTTTCCAGTGATGGAAACCTAGAAGTTTCTAGGTTTTCATAGTCGAAAACCCAACTTCTAAGTTTCCATAGAAGTTCGGTTTTCATGATCGAAATCCCAGAAGTTTTTAGGTTTTTAGGCGTTCAGGAAGCTTCTGGGTTTCCAAGCATTTTTTTTTTTTTTTTTATGTTGTTATGTTTAATATTGTTGTTGGGGTTTAATGACAATGATGATGTTGTTGTTCCAGCCAGAGTTCATGTTCATGTTAGTGATGATGATGTTGCTCCTGTGTTTATCCGAAAACCCAGGAAACTTATGGGTTTTCAGACTTTATTTTTTTTTTATGTTGTTGTGTTTAAAATTGTTGTTAAGGTTTGGTAACGATGATGATGTTGTTGTGTTTGATGATATTGTTGTTACAATCAAGGTTCATGTTCATGTTGGTGATGATGATGTTACTCCTGTGTTGAATGGATTTCTTGGATGTGTTCTTCATTGAAGTTGGAGATTGGATCTCCAAAATTTTTATTTTTTTAAATTTTATTTTATAAAAAAAAATAATGAATTTTTTATTTTAATTAAAGGGTAATTTGGACATTTCGCGTCAAAAACCTTATTTCACTAACATATATAACAGAAGAGAAAAAATAAGATTTTTTCAAATTATAGGAGAAAATTAGTGATTACATTAAATAATAGGGAGAAATTGAAATTATCATTCTTTATTGGCTACTTGTTTGCCCATCAGGTTCTTAAGAATACCATCCCTGGGGTATTCCCTATTCACTAAGGCCCTGTTTGTTAGCTAAGATGAGACTGAATTTTGATAAAATTTTTGTCCAAACTCATGTTTGGTGCAAACAAACCTCCTTCACAAATTTATCCAAAGTTTTTCCAATTGTATTTTTAACCCACTCCAATGGGTTAATAGAAACCCACTCAAACTGGTGGGTTAATTTTGTCTCACCTTACCTGTTTGTTATCTTTCCACCAGCTCTGTCGTTCGTCGTCGTCGCTTGCTTCAATCCGTCGTTCTATTTCTTCTCCAATCGAATCGCCGTTCTTTCTATTCTTCTTCGATCATTGTTTTCTTCTTCGGTTGTCTCTTTCTTCTTCGTTCTTCTCTTTCATCAAGGCTACTTGGTAGTTGCCCGGAAAAATGAATGTTGTCTCCGGCATCGGTCACTCAATGACTACCCGTCGAGTCTCATATCACAATCGGGTCTCTTGGCATCGATCACTCAGTGACTACCCGTCAGAATGAACGGCGTCTCCTAACATCGACCACTCGGTGGCTACCCGTCGGGTCACATATCACAATCACATATTATAATCAGTTTCGACTTCAGGACCGGACATACTCGATGCCTCTCATAATCCATCCATCTAACATTGTATGTCGGTGTAACGGTACAGTATTATTAACCTGCCTTATTGGTATACCAATTACCAATTCTCACATACCAATATTCAAGTTTACTTTGGCTCTTTTTAATTTTATTAATTACCAAAAAAAAATCATGTTTTTAATAACTTTTATCTTTAAATAACATTTTCCTTCAAAAAATGATAAACACAATTTCAGTCACCCTCTTTTTCCCATTTAATCAAATTATCAATATAAACATTGTAAAACTACATTTTTCATTCAATTATCTCATCATATCTTCTCCGACACGTCCGTGCCTTTTTTGCAATATATACTCGGTTAAGGTACTGAACTTGTTTGTTTCTTTTAATTTCTTTCCATTTCATGCGAAATCGATTAAAATCTTATGTAAACACCTTTAATTACAATTTAGCTTAAAAATACCACATATTTCATAATCAAGCATAAATTTTCACTCGCGTAAATTTTTAATTGTATTTTTGTAACAATTTTTCGAACTCTTTCAAAACGTAGATCCTTATCGTTTCAAATTACTATTTTACCCCTAATTTTGACATCAAAGTATAATAACACATTTCTTTTTCTTTTAATTATAACATAATTATATATAAGATAACACCAATACCCTTGAATTTCAAAACTAATATACATTTGGCCTCAGAAGAAGTTTTAAAATTTTTCTTTTTCACGCATTATTTCATCATATAAAACATTCAAAAATTATTGATTTAACACATAAATAAAATTAAAGTGACAAAAATACTCATAGGTTATTCCCTAATATGCAAACAGTTTATGGAACTAAATTATTACTATTATTATTATTATTATATTTGGATTAGGTTTGAGTTTGAGATATCATCTCAAATGCTTACGTACCCATTTTATTATTGGGATCAAAGCCCTCGTAATTCAACAAACTTTTATTCCAATCAATGGGTACGATTGGTAAACTTTTTCTTTCGCATCACAATCTCAACATATAATTTATTCATTCATCGTATAGTTGAACATGAAATGACAAACTATTCATAATCACATGCAAACAATATTAATTCAAGAAGTAGGGTAATAATTCCCCAAAACTCCTCTAAATTTTTCATAATTACAAAAGTTTCAAAATAAAACAAAACTTTTATCGCGTAACTACGAAATTACGATTTTTAAAACCGTTTTTTGAAATTCTTAGGAGCATCACTCATGGTCATTTCAAATTACCGTTTTTCCCCTAGTTTTAGTGTCACACTTTAACAAAACAACATCATTTTCCTTTAGCTTTCAATCGACTTTAAAGAAGAAATTTTCAAAATTTTCATTACAAAACCTCGAACCATAATACTTATCATCAGAACATCATATAATTCATATATAAATTGAAGCGAAATGATGAAAATGCTCCTGATCTATTCCATAATCACCATTCAGTCTAGGGGTGTAAAATTTTGAAATTTTTGTTCTAATCGAGATTTTATTATATAAACCATTCAAACATCATTAGAATAATATACGAATAAGCTTAAAATAACGAAAATATCCCTAGATCTCTTTTTGCTTCAAATCCACGCAAAAAGGATTAAAATTTTCAATTTTTGTCTCAGATGGTTTTCCGATTCAAAACTCCTTCCATTGGCATCAAAAGAATATATAAACATCACTCAAACATCATTATTATACCAAAAGAACACAAACATCAACATTCACTTGAATTTCAATTTTCAAAGCAAACTAAAAAAATATATAAACTTTGAGAATACATGTACACTAACCATTGTTTTTGGGTTTTCTTTTCTTTTCTATAATATTCTATACATAATATCATTCAATTGTCTTACATCTACATCAAGTCACTAATTTCTTAGCTTAGCCATGACACTAGAGCACACACACACCAAGTTCTTGTCATAATTCTATGCCAAAATTCACACCATCATTAGTTAAGTTTATTCTCCAACAATTTCTCATATAATCATCAATCAACCACACTAGAATCCAAGAGTTTTGGGTTTGAGACACTTACAAAGGTGAATTGGTGATCCACCTTTTCGTCTTCTTCTTCTACTTCTTCCTCTTCCTTCATCCTCTTCTTGGTTTCTCTTCCTTTTTTTTCTCTCTTATTTCGGCTCTTCCTTCTTCTCACGGGCTGTTCTCAAATTTTTACTTCTTTAGCTCGGTTTCTACTTCAGATCTGCTTAGGGGTGGGCATCTCTAACCCAACCCGACCACTTTTTGTCGGGTTGGATTGGGTTGGGTTATATCTTTAAAAAAATTGAGATGGGTTGGGTTAGATTGAAAATTTTTTAACCCAATCTAACCCGATAAATGTCTATCCCTAATTCTAAATCCAAATTTTTCTTTTTTTTTTTCTAAAAGCACATTTGCTAGAGATGAAGATCAAGAATAGTCTATGTGGTGGATTAAATCTTTTATTTTTAATCATTGAATATTTATTTGTGTTTATTTTATTTGTAATTAAATTGCTAAGACTATAAAAGTTACTAACTAAACTTTTTATGCCTTCGTAGTGAATTAAATCCAACCCGATCAACTTAACATAAATCAACCCGATTATTATTGGGTTGAGTTGGGTTGGGTTGAAGAATTTATTGGGTTGGGTTGGGTTGAAGAATTTATTGGGTTGGGTTGGGTTGAAAAAATTTTAACCCAACCTATGTTGGGTTGAGAGATTTTCAACCCAACCCAACTCGAACCCGAAAACGTCCACCCCTAGATCTGTTCCCATGACCGACACACACCTCCTTTTCATTCATCTCATGCCTTTTTCTTTATATATTAACCACCAAATGTCTATGTTGCCCTTAAAGCTTCTAAAAATCACAAAAATGGCATCCATTAGGTTCATATCAAGTGTCCTCATGCTTATCCACTTGTCACACGTCACATTTTCATTTGTTACTATTTCAATGCTTATCCACTCGTTTTACTTTTTTATTTTTAACTTTTTCAGAATGCCCGATTTCGGTTTTTTCGAGAGTTTTTTTAAATCCTTTCAAAATTCTCCGGGACCTATATTTGAACTCCCCACACACTTCTAGTAACTTTCGTGACCCTTAAAAGTCATTCCAAACCCTTTTTCGGTTCTCTATTTTTTACTAAATTAGTCTTGTCAATTTTCAGTTCGACTGTGATTCAATCCGAATCTTCTTCAAAAATGTCATTGGGGTCTCTAGAGTACTTCTTAAGTATTTTCATACTTATTTAACACTTTTCGAGATTTTCAAAATTTTTCAGAATTTCGTTCGAAATTCTGATTGGATCCAGAAACTACTTTGTTTTTACCTTAAACTGATTCGTTTCTGATCCAATTCAGTTTCCATTAATTTCAATATAATTTTGGAGACTTTTAATAAACAAAACTCATTTTTCGAAAATTACTATTCACATGAACGGTTTTTCGTTCGAAAATACTATTCATCCGGAATCACTATTAATCAAAAATTTTACTTTTACTAATTTTCAGGTCTGATTCTCAAAAATCACTATTCATCCGAGAATCACAATTCCGTCCGAAATACTATCCATCCGGATATTCAGGACATTATAATCTCATCTTATTCAATCCCACGTAATAAACAGGACCTTAAAGTATAAGCCGAACCCTCCCAAAACCACCGTCAGAATTAGGAGCTTTTCCATCTTCCACAAGGCTGTTTTTCTTCACTGTCTTACACAATTCTAAACCAAATAGATGACAATATATATATATATATATATATATATATATATATATATATATATGAGAGAGAGAGATTCCATATACTCATGTTATCTGCTTTTAGCCCGCAATTAGTAATTGAGTTCATACTTCATTTCCGATTAAACTCCACCCAACCAATGGCCTTGTCAGGCTTAGAGTCAAAAGTTTCTTCAATAAATTGCACCAGCAGCCTGATGAAACCAGTCAGAAAAATGTATTTATATATTTATACGCAAGTAAATTCTCTGACCACAGAAGTCAAGAATATGCACGTCAATCAAAGAAATGTTTTTCCTGAACCACTTACGTGGTACTAACAAGAAAATGCCTTTTATCAGGTCATGAAAGGTGAAAAATGCAATGCGTGACTACTGAGTAGTCGCTAGTTAGTTTGATTTCAATCACAAAATGAACACAGAAAGAATCACTGCATATTACCAAGAAATTTACAAAGACAACTAGCAACAAATTTAGTATAAAAGAACAACAATGACAGCCCTAATGGTACAGGAATTGATACATCACAATCTGCAGCCATTGGCATGTATGAATCACAGTACAATGTTCCTCAACATTGTTCAGACACGTCCAATTGCTGCTGCTGCTGTTGCGACGCTTAGACCAAGACCACAACCACACGGCTAGTTCATCATCTCAAACCTATGAAAAAAAATACGGACTTTATTTCTATAACTATCTTTGTATCCCTTCTCTTATCAGTGCCATGCAGAAGCCGATACAAGGTCTCTATCTTTCCAGCCCAACAACATAGCTCCATCCTTCTCCACCAGCGTATAGAATTCTGAGTAACACTTCAGCAAGCTCTTAATGACAGAGTTGACGTAATTACTTAACGAGCACTGGCGGAAGCCTGCCATCATGAACCTAGACTTCCACTTGCTAAAGAGCTCATGTCGTTCCACCCTTTCCTTCCCCTCACAAGCAACAATATTCACAATGTCTCGTGCCAAGCAATGCTGTTCCACGTTAATTCGTTCCTTATGGTCTCTGGCCATGGTCACATCAATTGACTCGAACATTGCTAAGTAGTAGTTCAGAGTTTCATTGAACCTCCGGAGAAACGCAGCAGTGTTTGTGTTTGATTCTTGCTCCACCAAAGTCACCACCTTAGGATTTAGTGACTTTATCATCCTCAAAAGCCCATCTCTTGGATTGTTAACATCAACACTTTCATCAGGGGTGTGGTGGAGTTGCAGAGGGAAGTTGACTGCAAGAGCGTCCCCTGGCCTGACATCAAGCATTTCCAGCGTCACATCTGGAGCAAAAACTGGCACAGGATGAAACTCAAGAGGGATATTGAATTTCTCAGAGATATCAGCCAAACGTCTCCCAACTGCATCCAATCCATCACCACGGGCATATTTATTGACGGGATCATCAATTCCTGTGATTCGCACATGCGGTGCCCCAGATGGTTTAGCTGCAAGAGCCTGTAAGAGAGTCATCCATTGTGTGCCCTGAGCTATTTGGAAATCGATAATATGGATGCGATCCTCATTTCTGCATGCTTCAGCAATGGCCCCGTTCGCTGCCATGTAACCAAACTTCAAGTAGGGGCAGATTTCATACAAGATGTGCATGTAAGACAGTAAGTCCTTCCCTTCAGGCTCCCTGCAGCGAAGGGCACGGTATATATTAGAGCCTGATTTCTCCTTCTTGGCAACTAACCCCTCTACCAAGTAAGCACCAAGACGCTGCATTGGTTCTCCACTAATAGACACAGCACCTCTAGCTTTTTCAATCAGATTATCAAAATCACTAATGTTGTTTTCGGACAAAGCTTTAGCACATAAAATCAATAACTGCTTCAAATTGCCTGAAGATGAACCCTGCACAGATAGTTCCTCCATTGACCTCTGACGGTTCTCAATTTGAGCACCTTCACCTGACTGCCTGTACCTAGAACTAGAGGAAGGATTCAGTTGAATCACACGTGCACCCTGGCATTCCTGGCCCCATGCGCCAGATCTCTGGCCAGATGCCTGCACCCTAGTATGTGCTGCCGAACTAATTGGGGCAGTTTCTTCTTCATCTTCATCAGGCTCCATAAGCACAGTCTCCAATTCCTGCAAAACGTGTTTCACAATTGGGCTACAATTTGCATTCTGCGGATACGTATTCCCACCAGAATACAGAACCAGACTATCTGCAGGAGGACTAAACTGATGAAAATAAGCGTTGGATTCCAGGGAAGAATTACAAGAAGGGCTGAGACCAGAAATATTCTCAGTAGTGCTACGCTGCTCCTGGCTATCACTCAATGTTGTAACAGTATCACAATCAAATGGAGTCAGAAAGGGCGAGTTGGGTGAGTTTCCTATATCAAATTTTAGTGATCCAAGCAACCTGTTAGGTATCGAAGGGACGGATGAATAAGAAGATGAGTAGGTAAAGCCCGCACCAGTAACACCACATCCAAAAAGCTGGCGCGAATCCATGCTATGATCTTAGCATACTTCTCCACAACAACAAATACAAAACTTCTTATCAATGCTTGACAAAAAAATCAACACCACCTCTTTTTGTCTAAAACCACAAGCAGCTTCCACAATCCCCACCAAAAAAGTATAAAAACCAAACCTTTCTACCTTCAAATCAACCTGCAACAGAAACCAGAGCAACATTCAAACTCCCTCCACCAATCTACATAACTACAAGTGTACAACAACATAGATAAAAATTCCAACACAAAAACAATTCCTGAGACCATTAACACAGTAAAAAATAATAATAATAATAATAATAATAACTTTTTCAACAATACACATTATTATAACCCAAACCAACATCAATTACATGAACAAAACAAACCCAGAACTTTAAATTAATCAAATTCTTGATAAACAATCCACAGCTACGTATTATACTAGACTATACAAATAAAAAGAAAATTTGATAACCTATTCATTTCCCCACCATAAAAATAGCTTCTTTTTTTCTGTTTTCTACCGGGACAACCAACTTTACAACATCCTACAACATAAAAAACACATCCTTCGCATCCAAGAACAACAAAAATTACCATTATATCTATACAAAACACAAAATATGAGACAAATATTGATAATGGGTAATTTTGTTTCGGTACATAGAAGTTACCTGTGGAGCTTGGCGAGGAAGAAAAGTGAGTTTGTATTGAATTTGAAGAGCTGAGGAATCGGAAAAATAACAATGGAGAGAGCGGTATTTATAGAAGAGACTAGAGTGGGAGATAACGGAAGTTAACGGCGAAAAAGATTGTCTTAAATGTACTACGGACTTGACGGAGACGAGTAACGGCGTTATGACGGAAGTCCACGCCGACCACATGGGACTTGGTCGACTAATGCGTAGAACATTCTTTGTTGTTTCCAGTTTTTTTTTTGTCTTTGTGTTTGGTTCTCACGCGCCCGTTGTATGTCATTTCACGTGTAGGCTAGCAGATGTGGTTCTTTTTTTTTTTTCTGTCTTTTTTTTTTTCAGTAAAATGTTCTCTGGTTTTGAAAATAAGGATTTTTTTTTCGATAGCTTTGAAACAATTGTGAGACCCCACCATTAGAAAATTTAATGCCTCTTGGATTTTATCATGAGTTGCTTTCAAACTTAAACCTTTAATTTATTCCCAAAACGTTATTATTATTGTTTACAATTTCCTCATCAATCACAATAATTTTTACCCTCTCTAAAAATTTAGTCCTGTAACATTGTGGGAGGTTCTACTAGTATACAGAACCTTATTAATACCGAAACGGTTTAAAGAATTTAATTTTGTTGATGGTGTATCAACTTGCACGTAATTAAAATAGTTTAGAATTATAATGATTTTGATCAAATAGATGTATTAGAATAAATTATTTATTTTCATTACAAAATTCGTACTTAAAATCAATAATATTCCTTTTAAAATGTTTATTTTAATTTGAAATTATAATTGATTGTTTATAAGTGACAAAAATATTTTTGATTAAAAATATATATTCCTTTAACATTTTTAAAGAAAATTATGTATTTTTTATCATCAAGAAATATGTATTTTTATTATAATAATATTATGCTTATTAAACTATTTTTTAATAATAACAATGATTTTTTTAATAATAATTTAATTAAGGTTTTTCTCATATTTTTTATTTTCAATTGTCTTTTTAAAAAATATATATAATACTTTTTAATATTTAAAAAGGAATAGGAATGAGAATTCTAAGAGGAGTGGGGGGATTGACAATCTTATTCCATAAACCAAATTTATGTGGGACTTATAATTTTCATTTTCATTATGAATTAATTTAAAGTAAATAAACATATACAATCATATACATTTTT
Organism: Dimocarpus longan; assembly: GCA_022984855.1. Taxonomy (NCBI): domain Eukaryota; kingdom Viridiplantae; phylum Streptophyta; class Magnoliopsida; order Sapindales; family Sapindaceae; genus Dimocarpus; species Dimocarpus longan. The sequence continues at coordinate 17,913,008 of CM041014.1, forward strand.
CATTCTCATTTTTTAATCCCTCCAGTAAACACATCATGAGTTCTTTATTTACATATCACAAGGTTGTTAGAATAAATGAAATGCTAAGATCCTCCACCCTAATTTACATGATACTGTATTTATTGTTTTATATTTAAATTAAACTACAATTATTATGTTCATATTTGTATTAAAATACAATTCTGATAGCTTCTTGTTTTGGGTGATTTTCCATATGCAATAACAGCTTTCATGTTTCTGAAACTCAGTGTTTTAAAGAAAATCGTGAGTTGATTATGTGTTGCAAGCTCCTATATCATTGCAACCTCGAGGTCACACAAGCTAACTGACTTATGAGTTATTTGTTTTTTTCACTTAATACTTAATAGTACTAAATTGTACCTATTAAGTTGTTCCTATTTATCTTTTTAAATAATTAAACTACTTAAAACTATCAAAAAACAACTGAAAAAAATTAAGTAATAATTTTTAACTTTTCATTTAATTACATCCACTTAATGACATGTAAAATTTTTTATTCTAAATCTATTCTCTCCAAAATAACATAATTTTAAATTCATCATAATTTTATATTACTCAAATTTTCTTTTCTTTTTTTTCCTTGATATTTACAAAAAATATATTTGAAAAGTAAAATCTGAATCCATCTTTGAATTAAACTAACATTTTTTCATTTACAATTTAAATATTTATTTTTAGTTGTTTTCTTAAATATATTAATATATTTAAGTATATAAATAAGATTAATACTATTATATTTTTTAATCATATTTTAATTATAAATTTGTTGACGTATCAAATCAGTCAACTAAGTTCTTTCAAGTTCAACACTGCATGGATAACAGATATAGCATAAAAAGGATAAATATCAGAAGTAAAAAGACAAGGGTAGAATGTGGGACAAGAAAGTGTTTAAGTGGTTCGGTTAGTTTTGCCTACGTCCACTGTTAGTTTTTTCAGTATTTTGACAGAGTAACAGCCAGTTTTTTACTAAGTGTTTCGCTCTTAAGTTACAGAGAAAAGCTTCCCCTATTTACAGGAGGAGAAGAGCTACAGCGATGTGTAATGAGTTAAAACAGAATGATTACAACAGTTAATGAATCTGACCTCCATTTAATGCAGCCGGATTACATTAAATGTAAGGGACAGGTGGAAGATTTGTATGACTAATTCACGTGGATTAGGTGTGGTTATCTGTGATTTGAACAGTAATCTCTGACAAGTTTGGCGTGCAAGATAAGGTATGCGATGACCTGGCATGATAGTGAGCGAAGTGAAGTTCTGGACGGACTAGAGTGTAGAAAGATGAGGAGAACTGATCGATGACCTCAGCTTCCCATAGATAAGTCTGGCTTGATATGGAACGAACTCAGCTTCACGAAGTGGGCAGCTCAGACTCCGGACTCCGCACTACGCCTGGCGATATACAGTATTGCATGCTTGTGCGTTCCACTCCGCAAGGGTTTCACTTCGCTATAAATGCTTGAACGTACTTTATATCGCAGGTTTTATGCAGGGCTTGATAGTTTCCTTTGATGGACAAATTAGAATTGGGTCTGGCTCAGATAGGCCAATTGGTTAAGCTTTTATCAGTCTAAGTGGGCATTTCGGAAAATACCCATAACAGAATTAAATATTACTAATATGTACATAAATAATATTTTAAAATTTATTAAATTATTTGTTTTCAGATATTTATATTAAATTAATTAAAATTACATAATAATAAATAGTAAATATGATATAAATGTCACTTTACTTGTTTTCATATAATTTTAAATTTAAAAAACAAACAAGATTATAATATATTCAGAGGTAAGAGGGAAAAAAAAACATATTATTCAGATTTTATATTTCAGTCACTCTTTAATCTTCAGTCTTTAATAACATTGTTTAGTTTTTAGATAAAAAAACAAACGACCCCTTAGATTATCTTGATATCTTAACATTATTTGATCTGTTACGTGTTCTTGCTAACGTGATATTTGTTTATGTGTCCTTGAATAATGCGCTTTTATATTACCTCATTCTTACTTTTAATTTCCTAAGCTTGCTAGTCTTTTGGGTGACCTTGCGGTCCAAGTACTATTTATAGATATAATACGCATTTTTAATTCTCAATTTTGAGTGATATATAATGATTTTGAATTTTGAGTAACTTTTGAATTATATTCGAAAATTCATACAAGACTCAGGTATGTTAAATATAATATTTTATGTAATTCAAATTTACAATATTATTGAATAACATCAACTTAACTTTAGGACTTTTGGCATCCACGTTAAAAACAACAATTCTTAATTATCCGGACAAATTTTTTATATTATTTTTCAAATGAATTTGTTGAAAACTTGAACCTGTTTAATATCAAATCATTCAAAATTTTGACTACATTTTGTGCATAGGTCATTGCAGTTGACATGACGATCGTCGTCAAGTAAAAATTATAGTGCTATTATCTATGGACTTTCGCCTTTTTTATGTTTTAGATGGAAAATAATTAAAACATTTCACGCCAACTTTTGATAATTTTTTTTTTATATATATTATCAGTACACATTATAATTATCAGAACTCTTAGATTTTAAGATACTATTCAGAACTTGTTTATGACAAATGATTGGATGGATTTACCTATCACATGACATCAAACTACTCGGAAGTCATCTTTTGATTATGGGGTTGTATGTCTTCCTTTCAATATGATAATTCTAGTTTTAATTTTGTATTATCCAAAATAAAATATATAAAATCAACATTAATACTTACAATGTTTATTTAATTTAAACGTATTTTAACAGGGATTCGATTTGTATTTGCGAGTCACGCGCTGGTTGGATGGTTGGCACTGGGAGAGCAGTGTAGTGAGCTTGACGGATGGGGAAGCATGTGATGTACGCGTGACGTGAGGAGAGGGGTTGGTCTTGTGGACTTTGTTGACGTGTCAACTCAAATAAAAGTAAGCCAGCGAAATGCCACTAATCGCGTTGAAATGGTGACACGTCAACATTAATTTGTCCTCTTTGACTTCTTTGACCTGACGTGGCACGCGTTCCCATGGACTTCCGATGCCAAGATTGACCACAACCGAGAGACTGTCCTCAACTACTTTTCTATTTATAGTTAGTGAGACCATAAATATTAATTGCAGATTACTCACTGTCTAAACAGTTCAATCGATCTTTAAATAATGCACCAAAATATATATTATCTTATAGAAGAATGTCCAAGGACATGAATAAGATAGAAAAACCTTCAAATATGTTGGATTGGAGAACCGGCTCAAAACCCAAAATCCATTTTAAGGGGGTGCCTTATACCCAACCTATTACCCAAATACATTTTTACTTTTATTCCAAGCACGTATTCACATGTGAAATTTCGTTTTCTTTTTAAATCCTTTTGAACCCCGCCTTGTTTAAAATACAACATATTTAAATATACGGTACTATAAATTTTAACATACAATTTTAAAACTATACTTAAATTTTGACTTTCCTTTAAAAATAAATATCTATATAAATTAAAAACTATATATTTTCTATTAGTAATGGTAGGTTGATTAATTTCCTTTTTTAGGAGATTTGGTCAACTTATCTAATTATTATACTAAACTTTCCAAGTATTGACGACAGATGGATACTTTCATAAAGCTTCTGTTGAAGTGTTCAAATGACAAAGTGCTGTTCCAAGACTTTATTGAAGAGACTGAGGATTTTCATGTTTCTATTGAGTTTGAATGACAATCTAGATGAAGTAGAAAAACCTCTCCCAACAATTAGAGAAATTGTTTCTGAAGTACGCCGAGAAAAGAGTCAAAGAAGAGTTGTGCTTTTAAAATCAGATGCTACTGAATTTAAAGGAGAAGCATCTGCTCTTGTTGCTGCCAAAGGAAGTTCAAATCAGATGTCTGACAACCGGTAGAGGAGAAACAGACCTAGTGTGACCATTGTCGAAGACCCGATCATGTCAAGAACACTTACTGGAAGATTCATAGCAAACCTCAAGAGTGGAAGCTTAAATCACGGTGATAGCAATGCTAAGGGCTATACAGCTAGTGGGAATGAAGTTTCAGGGTCTGATCGAATCCTGTTTAGTCCAGAACAAATGGAGGAGTTTTAAAAGATGTTCTTAAGCATGAACACAGCTGCTATTGGGGCAAGTTCTATTGCAAAAAATATGTACTTTCTCGTCTATCCTGGATGTAAAACAAGAGGTTCCAAGGTCTTGGATTGTGGACTCAGGTGCTATTAACCACATAATAAGTGTTGTTCTTTAATAATTTTGAGCCATGTGAAGGTAATTATAATGTAAGATTGTTGATGGTTCCCTATCTATAATTACTGGGTGTGGTTCAGTTGTAATTTCAAAAACTTTAACACTATATTTAGTTTTGTTTGTTCCCAATTTGGACTATAACTTATTACAATTTCGAAACTCACCTTTGATAAAAAAATGTGTGACAAAATTTTAACCTTCCTATGATTTTTTTCAGGACATGATCTCGGGAAAGATCATAGGAACTGCTGAGGTGAAATCTGGTCTCTATATCTTCAACGCTAAAGCTCTAAAGGGTATACAATGTAATTCTGTTGATTCTAGATTATCTTTTATTGAGTCTAGTTGTAAGTCTAATAAAAATAGCGTGATCATGTTGTGGCACTATAGGTTAGGGCATCTAACTTTTATGTACCTTGAAAAACTGTTCCCTAACTTATTCATCAATAAAAGTTCTCAAGATTTTCATTGTGACATTTGTGAGTTATCTAAGCATACTCACACTGTATTTCCTCCTAGTAGCTATAAAGCATATAAACCTTTTTCATTGGTTCATTATGATGTTTGAGGACCTACCAAGGTCCCGAACATTACTAGGGTAAGGTGGTTTGTTACCTTTATAGATGATCATATTGGGATAACCTGGGCGTTCCTAATGAAAAAAGAAAATATGAGATCACCAACATTTTCAAGAACTTTAATTCCATAATACAAAACCAATTTCAGACAAAAATCCAAGTGTTGAGGTCTAATAATAGGAAAGAATTCATTAATCAAGGGTTAACGGAATATTTATTGAGTGAGGGTATAATGCATCAAACATTGATGACTATTAGAGGTTGGTCGTTCCATACTATTCTATATAAGAGTTCCAATTAGATTTAAGGGTGAAACTATTTTGACGACTACATACTTAATTAATAGACAACCATCAAAAGTGCTACAATATAAAACTCCTATTTAAAGCCTACTTGAAATATATTCTCACATAAAACTTATTTCCAATATTCCTTTTCGAGTCTCTGGGTGTACAAGTTTTATACATATTTATTCCTACACACACGACAAACTTGACCTAGGAGCAGTAAGGTATCTATTTTTAGGTTATTCTTCTACCCAGAAAGGATACAAATGCTATGACCCGATGAATAGGAAATTGTATGTGTCCTTAGATGTTACCTTTGTTAAAAATCAACCTTTTTTCCCTCCAACTAAAATTCAGGGGGGGAATGAATCTGAATTTCAGTTTTTGAATGTCGATGGACTCAAAATCAAGTGTTTAGTGAATCTGAATTTCAGTCTTCTATTGTTTTTTATACCTTTAATTTTGAGTCTCCTAAATCTAGTCAAAAACAAGCTCAACAACAATCTCAAAACTGTGTCTGAATCAACAAATCATGAAATGTTTTCTAGAGATCCAATTATACCTATTGTATACATTAGGAGACCTAAAGCAAAGCAAGATGAGCTGGACCCAATTGTACCTCAACAGAGCCATGAATCAGACCCAGAATCATCAGTCTACGTCCTTGATCTCAATATAAGTCCCTTGAGTGTAATTATAAACAACGCAATAGATTCTATTTTGAGTGAAACCTATAAGGAGCCAGACACTAATGAAGAGAAACCAATTGCTTTGAGGAAATCCGTGAGAGAATATAGATTCATACCTTTATATCGATTATGTAAGTATTTATCATATGAAGGCCTATCACTAAATTACAAGAAATTTGCCCTCAATATCACCAATGTGTCAATTCCAGCAACCATTAAGGAAGCCATGATAATCCTAGAATGGAGAAAGGCTATTCTAAAAGAGTTAGAAGTTCTTAAAAGAAACAAAACATGAAATATCATAGATTTACCAAGTGGTAAAAGGAATATAGGGTGCAAATGGATGTTCACAGTAAAATATAAAGCTGATGGAAGTGTAGAACGCTATAAAGCCAGACTAGCTCCTAAGGATTTTACACAAACATATGGCATCAATTATGAGGAGACATTTGCTTTACTGGCTAAGTTGAACACAATTCAAGTTCTATTTTCTATTGTAGTAAATCTAAATTGGAAGCTCCATCAAATAGATATTAAAAATGCTTTTTCAAATGGAGATTTAAAGGACGAAGTCTATATGGAAGGACCACCAGGTTTTGAAGCATTCTTTGAAAACAAAGTGTATAAATTGAATAAATCATTGTATGAGTTAAAATAGTTATCGAGGGCATGGTTTGAGAGGTTAACCAAGGCAGTTAGAAAGTATGGTTACTCTCAATGTCAAACTAACCATACTTTGTTTGTCAAGCATTCCACAGGTAATATAGTTACTATGGTTATAGTATATATGGATGAAATGATAATAACTAGGAACAATGACGAGGCGATTCAAAAATTGAAGTATTTCCTAGCCCAAGAATTTGAAATTAAAGATCTGGGGAGTCTAAAACATTTATCAGGAATAGAGGCTACAAGATCAAAAGCGGAGTGTTTATCAACCAAAAGAAGTATATGCTGGATCTTCTCAAAGAAACTGGGATGATAGAGTGTAAATTTGCAGATACTCTCATGGATAGTACAACTAAATTGGGTTTAGTTAAAGGTAGTCCTCTAGTAGATAAAGGGAGATATGAACACCTGGTAAAAAAATTAATCTATCTAGCATATACTAGACTAGACATTGCCTTCTTTGTAAGCACTGTCAGTTAGTTCATGAATAACCTAACAGAAAAGCACATATGAGCTGTTCAGCGGATTCTTATATATTGAAAATGACACCTAGTTAGGGAATTTATTTTAGGAAGAATGAGAACCGAGAAAATTAGTATATTTATTGATGCAAATTAGACAGGTTTAATGTTAGATAGGAGATCTACTTCAAGGTATTACTCCTATGTGTGGGGTAATTTGGTCACGTGGTGCAGCAAGAAATAAGTTGTTATGTCATGGAGCAGTGCTGAAGTAGAGTTTAGAGCTATGACTCATGGAATTTGTGAGAGAATTTGGCTACAGGGACTTCTAAAAAACTCAAAGTACCTATGGCCACATCTATTAAATTATTGTGTGACAATCAAGCAACTATTAGTATAGCTAAAAACCCGATGCATCATGACAGAACAAAGCATGTGGACATGTGGAGATTGATCAACATTTCATAAAGGAGAAAGTTAATTTAGAGATAGTCAAGTTGATCTATACATCTACAAACTCACAAGTAGCAGATGTTTTCATAAAAGATCTTCCTAGGGCGTCATTTTAAGAGTTTCGTTCTAAGCTAGAAATGATCAACATTTACCGCCTAACTAAAGGGGGGGTGTAGATTTTCTGTTAGTAATGGTAGGTTGATTAGTTTCCTTTTTTAGGAGATTTGGCCAACTTATCTAATTACCTTTTCTATGTAAACTGTATTTTAGTTCCTAATTTGTAGTGATTGTATCCAGTTTTTCCTATTTTTTATTTTTCCTTCTATAGCTATCTCTAGGTCAACTACATTGCATATATTTGACTAAAGTTGTGTGGTTTCTTTATGGTTTTTGAATGAAAGATACATAAACTTCTCAAAACCCTTTTCTTTCTTCAAAAACGATATTTGTAAATTTAAATATAAACTTGAGTTTAGCACATACTTGAATTCATACATAAACTTAAATTGAATTCAACATCATCAAAAACTAATACATCTTAAACTTAAACAAAAAGCACATACGCCAAAATAACTTAAATAATGTAAAATTCATTATGCTTTATTACCAATCTATCAAAAAATTCATTCAAAACTCTATTTAAGTATCTGAATTATTTAGAAGTGTAGTTTGTTTTAGAAACCAACAAATAATAGCAAAATTAGATAAACAAAATAGTAATGCACAAAACCTAAAAATGAATAACAATAACAATACTTCTAATGATAACAATATTCTTTTTTGAGGTGTGATAATCAGAAAATTAATGTACAATGTAAAAATAATAAAACGAATAATCGAGATAGAACGGATCAAAAGTATTTGACTCAAACCTGACACAGTTTACCAACCTAATCAGTTGTTTTACTCTGAAAAAACAACTCAATACTTGGTTTCAATGCTTGAAACCCATTCCAAACTAAGTGAGGCCGTACAGGATTTGGGATTGATTGGTGATTTTTGTCATCCTTATTCATAACTTAAGTGGTTTGTATATTTTTCATTCATATTTGTGATCAAGGATTCAAATTTCACATTCCTATTTACCAGCATATATGAGAAAATTTCTTTCAATGCTATGATAATAAATTTTCAAGTCACATGTAGTGTTTAATCTCAGTATATTGCAATAAACCTCTACCTAATGATATCAATAGAAATTTCAATTACATTTTAACTATACTAAAAGTAATAATAATAGTTGATTTTTGGCTTTTATATTTTTAATTACAAGCCAACTGATACCCTTGATTTTGATCAACTTATCATCTTTAGAATCTTCGGATAAGGATCTAATGTTACTATAAACCTACAAATATTCTCCTAAAGCAGGTGGTTGTGCATTCTTAATTCACTTAATTTCTAGAGCTTAACGTCTTAACATACATATTTTATGAATATGTATGGATAATTTTATCCTCTTATTATAAAAGTAGTTGTCTCCTAATTATATCACTTGATATCCATATCATATTAATCATTATTAACATCAGTAAATCCTAACTTTTTTAAACTCATTTAATGTTAATATTAAAAAAAAAAAAAAAACACGTATAAAGACGTTCATCACAAAATGTTCTTTTAGTTTGAAAATTAACATTTCTAATAAATTTTGTAAAATTCAAAAGAATGATTATGATTATTTTTATAAGATTTCTATAAAAAAAAAAAAAAAAATTCCAACGCGTGAATCAAAACATTGTGTATATTAAAATTGTTTGGGTGTAATTTATTTTATTTATGTATGAGAGATTATCATCGGATCAACTTCATCTTGTTAAATTATAATTTTTCAAACACTCTTAAAGAATTAAATTAATTAACAACTCTATAAAATGTATAAATGTTTTATTAACTAAAACTAGGATTTATTTTCAAAAGGAAAAACTCAATTTGAATACAAAATGAGTATTAAAACTATTATTAGGTAACTCTAGTGTACTTTTATTAATAGTAGACACGCTTTTAAACGGTTTACTTAATTTACACGTATTTTTTACTTATTTTACTTTCTTTCTTTCTGTAAAAAGAAATTATTATCTGTCAAAGATATACATCAATGAGGCACATCAAGTCAATTTCATGCTAGTTTCTATTTGACTATTTAAGGTCTATTGATTTCGGCATTGAATTGCCCACTCACCTTTGGTTCTACCTAATTGATCCTTTCTTCTCTAATTGGTATATCACTTTCTCTTATCTTATATATATTTTAATCTTTTATTATATACATATAAAGAAAATTTAAATTTGAGGTCTCACCTTTGTTGAAAAGTATGGTTACCAAACGAATTATGTTTTGATCAAATTTTATTGGGTATTGATATATAGATTTAACTCACAATATTAAGTTAATAGAAAAATATAAATACACAGTGATAGTATAAATTAAAGACAAGTTCCATTATTGTCTACAAAAGCGTCACTCACTAGACTGTAGCATACCTTTAAATTAGATGATCTTGTAGTAAAACAACAAAATAAGATAATATATATATATATATATATATTAATGTAACTATTGATATATATTAATTGTCTATCAAATACAATCTATATAATGCAATTATTGCATGAAGAACAAGTATCCACAAATCACAAATACAATCAAAGAATGAAACTCCTTTTTTTTCCAAACGCGTCTCATCATTTATGTATCATGACCATGAGTAACCCATCTCTCTTTTCCAACAAATCATGATATTCTTGATAGGAATATTATCATTTTCTATCAACCCGATTCAAACATTTTTCAAAATCAAAGGAATACGTTCGTCATGTTTTCGTTATTTTAATCATCGATTTAATTAAAATTTATATTAATATTAATTATTCTCACTTTCATATTGGTTTCTTTTCATCACGTTTAATTAATCATTATTTTATAGACAAAAGAAAAAGAATCAAGAGTGGAATATCAACGATTCTACTTTTGGTGCACGTCATCAAATCATATGCATGTGGAAGGAAAGTGGAATTGAATTTTTTCTTTCTTTTTTTTTAAGAAAAAATAAACATTGAATGATTCAAATTTAACAAAAGTAATTATTCTTTGAAAAAAAGATGGGGTCCTTATGACAAGAACTTTTTTGTGTGGCTTAAAGTAGAAAGGAAAACACTTAAATTGAAGTGGTTTGTTCCTTTTAACTTGCGTTAACAAATAGGTGGATGTAAAATAATAATTATCACGTAACTTTCAACATTCTATGAACTTTCTCCGTCCACACGTGGGTTGTTTTTAAAATTATATTAACTTTCAATGGTATAAGATTTATCCAATGTAAATAAATCTATATTTGTACAAGAATTTTTTTATTCATTAATGGATTTATATTAATTATAAATAATAGTAGGATAAGATTGTTTGTCTGTTAGAAGATTGAATGGACTCATTATAAACCTAAAAGTAGTTCAAATTGAGCATTTGCTGGTTGGGGTTTTAATGTCTTTCAACATTTTAATCACAAAGATATTTATTTATTAATTTTTAAAATTTAACACTAATTAATTAAAAATTTATCGGATCTAGCAAAATAAATCACTATAAATTAAGTTCAACTACAACTTCTACTACAAGCATTGAAAAATATTAATGGTACAAATCTTATATACAAGAAACTTTTATATTAAGAAAGGTACATGCATTTAACTAGACAACTATTTTCATAGAAGGCACTAGACGTGGATGGATCATGATAGAAATTAATTAAGCACTTTTCACATAAGCTTTTCTTGTCACATCTTGAAACCAATAATTTAACTTACGATACCGATTTCCAGTGGCAAGATTTTCTAGAAGAGGAGTCTCCAAATGGAATTTTGTATCTACTAGTTGACGACTGTTGAAAAGGCATAATCAATGCATATTCCAAAAATTGAGTGAAGCCAAGTTCATTAAGCTTTGTCATTACCCTTAATTTTTTCACATAATTAAACTTCCACGTGCACTTTCTCTATAATCAATTTCCATCATAAACAAAACCATATATACCAAACTGTTGAGTCGGCACCACTAAATTAAATGAAAATCATCCAAAAATACAAAAGCTAAAAACAAAACTAGCACACTGTTTATGAAAAATCCACTAGCTTTATGTTTAATCATTTCGTTAATTAATCCGATCCAGACGGTTCCTATCATATCTTTAGTGATAACAGCCTAAGTATCGTGTTTTACTGCTTAAACATGTACCACGCTATATGAATAACATATTAATATTCTCTTCTATCTTTGTGCTAAGTACAAACTACAAAAACTTCAGAATTAATTATGAACAATATTTGAAAATAATAAAAATGAAAATAATTAAAGGAACATATCTCAACTACTAATGATAACAGCGACACATTTATTATACTCAGCATAGAAATAGCAAAAGAGAGACGATTCTAATCTATGAATAATACCATGCAATTTAAATTATAGACCGATTTGAATAACTTAATTACAACAATTTTTCACAGATGACACAACCTAAACATCAAACTGTAGTGCTTAAGATGAGTCATGTCATATAGATAACACCGTGCGGCGTAAATTCTACGCCACATGATTGAATAACTTAACATATAATTTTTACTAACAACACACCTTTTTTTACTTACTTTTTTTTTTATGGTGAGAGAACAGATAATTAAATTCAAATAAGACTACTTATGCATTATATTTTAAAATAAATGTGAAATATAAACTCTTAACTTAAGTGAAACATGAATCTTTAACCTGTTAAAATCAAAGGAAGTATTTAAATACTCTTATTAAAGATCATATTGAACCACTCGAAATATGGGTCACATCGTATAGTTATACCCTGCACTTTAGTGACAAGCCATGTAATCTAAATAATTTGCCATGCAATCCGAACGTATCTTGTCAATCCAAAATTTGTACAACACATTTATCATATGCCATAATAGTTATATATTCTATATATGCTTCATACGGTTTATAAATATAATTTACAATCCATGATTTTATTAATATGAATATAAAAGAAAAAAATAAAATTATCATCAAACTACCGCAACTTTTATCAGAAATCTGAACTATCCGTGTCTGAGTAAACAATGAGCCGCATTATTGATTTTGTCGACAAAACGAGGAATGAGTTTGCTCACGTGGGGAATTTGAAGGCCGAAAAAGAAAGACAAGACAAAAGAGGAAAATGTGTTCCCATTTCCGATCCCCGTTTGAACTATTGAAAACTAAACAAACGAATGAGAGATGCACACGTGTGAAAAAAATTCATACGAGCTTTACTTTCGCCTGCCAGCTCATTGATATGGGGACCCCACAGGGGCCCACGAGGATGAGGGAATCAGAATTGATTAGTGCGTCTCTGTCTCTCTGATGGTTAATTAAAAGGCCGATGAGAACAAGTCAAACGTAGGATGCGGCTCTGTTTCAGACTCGTCAACATCAAATGTCTGACCGTGACCTGGCAGTTGCTTTGGTCAATTTGTTGAACCCTTTGGCGGGCTGGTCAACCCAACCTTCTGGCAAATTGTTCCTTGTTTGTTAAGACGTGAATGGTTTTTGGAAAACAGAACATTTACAGGAAAATACAGAAATTAAATGGGACAAATTCTTTTCTTCCAAGCAAAGAAAAAAATTCTGTTTCAATCGAAAGTAAAAAGTTATTTATTTATAACTCCAAACAACAGTTTAATTATTTTTTAACCCATTTTCGATCTGTCAAACCTTTCATATGTAATATTATATTTACATAAAATGGTGTACGAATTGAAATCGGATTAGTTTGAGGGATCAAAAATAATTTTTTTGGTCAAAACTAATCTTCACTTTTTTTGGATTTTTTTAATAAGTAATTATAATTTTAAGTTTAAGAAAGTATTTTTTTTATAATAATTTCTTGAAGAAAAAAATCTACATTGTTTTTTATTTTTTTTTTTCAAATGTTGTTATATATAACTTAGCTTTTGTTGTCAAGAATTATGAAATGCATTAGTTCGGTCTTGCACAAAATTGAATTTAATCAAATACTATCTGATTTTCAAATTTTAATTGGTTTAAACCATTTAAGATAGAAAATTGAATTAAATTGACTGGTTTTGTTCAGTTTGGTTCATTTAATTTAAGGTCTAACCTTTATAGAAGACTATTTATTTTTAAACACAATATCGAATACATTTGTCTATTTGTCAACATGTGATTAAAAAATCTTACAAATTTAAAACAATAAACAAAATGATAAAGTTACTCAGAAAAGTGTATATATGAGAAAGTTAAATGGTTTAAAACAATGTAAACATGTTTATGGTCCATTATGGATAAGATACAGTGATCATAATCCACTTAAAAGCAACTTTAATAGTATTTTTTTTTAATGGTGGGGTAGGCGATTAAATTTATTAAAAACTATCCACACATTCAATATAGGTAGAATTTAAACCCTTGATCTCCTAGGAGCAAGGAAGGTATTCAACCATTTATACTCAGAGGTGATGCACACTTTAATAATATCTTAATTTACAGTCTATTTGAGAAGATTTATTTGAAATCCAATTAATTTGAAATTCATACATAGATATGGATAAGTCAAAATCTATGCAGTGTGAACAAGGCATGCAAAGAAGTATGAATTCTTTTTGAAGTCTATGGATATTTATCATATGACAATTAATATATGTGTTTGACTATTTTACTGGTTGGATAAGATTTACTGTAAATAACAATGTTTGGATATTCTTCAATAATTATCCTTACAATCAGTTTAAAAATTGTTATTGATAAATAACCTTATCCAATCAGTAAGTTAGTAAAACTCTTACTATTATATGCATATATAATGAGACCGAAGAAACCGAGATATTCAAATCAATTTTATATTCATTTCTTTAACCATTGTTTTGTATTGAATTTAAGATTAGTCTAGAGATTCATTGATGATAATCTCTATCTTCATTCATTGATAGATTGACAACAATTTAGAATAACTTTCATTACATAATTATCAGGAAATAAGCTTCAAAATCAATTAATTGGTATTAATGAACTAAGCATTGAATTATTCTCTAATTTAGTTTCAAGTTTATAAATGAAGGGTATTTGTGTAAGGTAGTACCATTTGCTGAGCTGTTTAATAAGCATTGAATTCTTTAATTTAAGTAGGTGCATCTCATGTTTATAGATGAAGGACGATTATGTAAAATCCATAGATTAAAGTTAACATGTTAAATTATGGATAATTATGTGAAATCCAAGTAACATATACTATGTAATTTGGCCTGGGTTGTTAACTAAGCATGAATTCCCTTAAATCTCTAATTTAAGCGAATGCATTTCTGGTTTATGGATAAAGAGCATTGGCATTAAGTCCAAGGCTAATGTGAAGTGGAAAGCTAATAACATCTACTTGGTCAACTTTGAATATGTATTTGTTTAAATAATTATAAGGTAATCGAAATTCTGTTAAAACTAATAGCTATCGAGACTTATCAAAATTAAATAAAAAGCTCCCCACGCATACCGGTAATTGTGTATGATACAATTTGAACCTTTATTACACATGTGAAAGGAAGTGTACTAATTATTTGAATCATAAGTTAATGTATATGAGCTTGGATTGTTAGAATATTGATTTGTTTAATTCGAATCTACAATCTAAGTTGTACCAAGACAATCAATTATGAATCTATATATGATTTTCTTTGTACAAAGTTGAATGTCAAGATAAAGATTTGGTTTGATCTCGGACTTGAATAAGACACTGGGCCCAATCTGTCAATATATTAGCAGGTCATTCTTGTGAATCCATCTAAGAGCAAGCCCAACCCAATACCACCTAGCCCAGGATTTACATTTCATTTTTTAGTTTTTTTTGAGGGGATTTACAAAATTTTTTGCTCTCATTTGTATGGCTTATTCGTTTGGAGGTGTTTTCTTATAGAAAAACTTTTCACTTGATTATCAGTTATCACTTCCCGCAAAAACTTTTGTTTTGTTTTCACTTATTAGAGAAGCATCCACTGGTGTTTCTTCAAGAACTCAAAAGTAATTCTGTATTAGTACAAAACCATCTTGATTGTCTTTAAACAGGTCATCTAAATATGTGCTAATTTTTAACAAAACTCTCTTGTATTATTAACATTAGGGCTTCTCTAGCAATGATTTGTTTCCTGGATGATAATATTATAACACATCTTATTATTCAAAAAAAAAAAAAGTTTATATTTATATTGTTATAAAGAATCTCTCTCGAAATTTCATAAATTTAACTCCAACTCTACAAGGATATCAATTTTTAGTAGATCCTATGATCCTGTATCAGAGAACTGTAATGATTAACTTCATTAATTCTGAAATATATTATATTCAGGACAAATGTAGTAATTGATTTACCAACTATCACATATTCATCACATCAACACATAATTCGACGAGGATTTTAAAATAAAATAAAAAAGTAAGAAGCTTTAAATACAATCGTACAATTATATATATATATATATCATTTTAAATAACATTTAACGTAATAATATAATATTTATAAACCGATCCAATCGAATGATTGTTTGTAATAAACACACATCAACTTCACAATTACTAACGAACTACCCGCACGATTGTATCTGGCTTTTCTAGTTAGAAATTAAAAGTCACAGTAATATTACCAAGTAGGAAAGGAAGCATTGTCCAATGTATTCTCTTAAGAGTGGACTGTGTAGTGCTGAAGAGCTGACTTGGGTGTGGGTCAAGTATTGTGTGATGAAGAGAACAAATGCACATGGAGACACATGAGCAAGTCACATGGTTGCATGAGCCATATATAAGGGCATGGACCCTGGCCATCTGGGTCAGCTAGCTAATCTTCGCTTGCTTGCTTCAGCCTCCATGCCATCATAAAAATAATGCCTTTGCCTCCAAGTTAACGTGAGTACAATCAATTCCAATGGTGTTAAAATAAATTTTGAAATAAAGATAGGCATGCCTGAATCATGATCTATTTATACATATACATTATTATTTATGCAGATCAGAAGTGATACTTTGCTGGTTCTCCACTCCTACTGCTCCAATATTACTCCACCTCTTTGTCATGGGAGATGCACCTCTTTGACAACTATCAGATTCCTCTATACATTTGGATATGTATGTTCAATCACTAAAATCATATTATATAATGCGAAAATCATATATGATTAGAGATTTATACTGCATGATTTGCTATTATTGTGTTTGCTGCATATGCTCGTACATATCAGGGCAATTTTCCTTGATAATAATTAAATGGCTTGAAAAGAAATTGACTTTATATGGTCGATCATTGTTTCAGTATTTTAATTCCATACTTATGATAGTTCATAATCTAGTTAATGATATTTGTTAAAAGCATGTTTCGACAAGTTTTTGTGCATGTATAGTTCGTTTTATGATAAGAAAAATATTTTATTATTAATGCTGCTTTAAAATAGGGTTTTCAGATCCCTAAGATTTGCTTTTGCTATTAAAAGGAAGAATTAATAGGAAATTAATTACTTTAATTGTTTAAATGCAGTTTTAATTATGTCAGCGAACTCCCAAATGCACCCAAAAACAATTGTAGCTTTCAGCACTGAAGTGGTCTTTATCTACTCGGTCTTTATTTTTAAAAATTTAGACTTTTAATTTTAATTTTCAAATCCATAGATTAAATTCAAAGGACAGGATTTTTTTTCTTCTTTCCTTATGCACGGCATGTTGTTTTTTGTAGAATAATTCAAAAGTACAAATAGTTTCATCCATTACATCATTCAACCACTAAGAATTCAGAAAATGGTAATATTGATTAAATAATTTCTATTATCTATTAATATCAACAATTTTTAATAATTCTATAATTTTACATTGATAAAATAAGGATAAAAAAATTAATTCTACACGTATTTTATATTTTTGGAATAGTTTACTTGAATCAAAGGACTTATCACATATATATAAATCTAGACCTATTTTACTTATGTGGATATTTCAAGTTCGAATAATTGGACCATATGTGGTATTTGGAAAATGATTTGAAAATCAAATGGACATTATATTATTAATATTATTTTTTATTATGTTATATCGCTGGGATTAGCTCAAAAAACAACCGAGACTAAACAGGATTGAACAATGAAAATGTGGTCTGGGGAACAACTACCATTTGAGAAGAATCAACTCACATATGGGTGGAAAGACTGCTCTCGTATAAGAGGGAGAAGCAAGTTTAGTAGATGCTACAACATTTTTGAACCTCCCAAGTGTAGAACCATGCAAATGGACATTATATTAGAAACGAACAAATTACAATTTAACTACCCGGTTTAAACGCTTTCACAGGCGGAGCAAATGTTTCCATGTTATTACAATTTACCCCCCTCCCGTTAGTAAGATTCGTTATATTTGACGGTAAACGGTGAAAAGACAAAATTATCCTTTGACTAAAGTTGACCAGTTGACCAAATATATATCTGGTCAACTCCTCACTCACTCAGCTGTTCTCTCTCTCTTCCTTTCATCCTTCTTCTTCCGCTTCTTCTTCTTCTTTCCTTCTTCTTCTTCTTCTTCTTCTTTCCTTCTCCTTCTTCTTCTTCTTCTGTTGTTCTTCTTCCTCGGATCGTCTGGGTTCTCTGCGATCTGGGTTCGCTGACGAACCCAGCTGGGTTCGTCAGCGAACCCAGATCGGAGACTACACTCTGATCTGGGTTCGCTGACGAACCCCGCTGGGTTCATCAGGAACCCAGATCTGGGTTCTCAGGAACCCAGATCTGGGTTCCTGACGAACCCAGCTGGGTTCGTCGCCCAGATGGGTTCGTCAGGAACCTAGTCTGGGTTCCTGACGAACCCAGATGGGTTCCTCAGCGAACCCAGCTGGGTTCTCAGGAACCCAGATCTGGGTTCCTGACGAACCCAGAACCTGGGTTCATCAGTGAACCCAGTCTGGGTTCGTTCGTGAACCCTGACTGGGTTCACTGATGAACCCAGGTTCTGGGTTCACTGATGAACCCAGGTTCTGGGTTCCTGAGAACCCAGCTGGGTTCGCTGAGGAACCCATCTGGGTTCGTCAGGAACCCAGCTGGGTTCGCTGAGGAACCCATCTGGGTTCGTCAGGAACCCAGCTGGGTTCGCTGACGAACCCAGATGGGTTCCTCAGCGAACCCAGCTGGGTTCTCAGGAACCCAGATCTGGGTTCCTGACGAACCCAGATCTGGGTTCCTGACGAACCCAGAACCTGGGTTCATCAGTGAACCCAGTCTGGGTTCGTTCGTGAACCCTGACTGGGTTCACTGATGAACCCAGGTTCTGGGTTCGTCAGTGAACCCAAACTGGGTTCACTGACGAACCCAGCTGGGTTCGTCTGGGTTCACGAACGAACCCAGCTGGGTTCGTCAGTGAACCCAGTCTGGGTTCGTCCGATGAACCCAGAATCTGGGTTCATCGTATGTATTTTTTTCAGTTTGATGGTTTTGATTTCAGATGATATTGGGTTTGATGCTTTTTGAGATTGATAATGTTGGGTTTGATGGATACATTTGAGGTCATTTTTTGGGTTTTCAGAAGTTGTGACGTTGGCTAGTTGATTGAAGATGTTTGGAATCATTTTATGGTTGCTGGTGATGATTTGCTGGGTGATGTTGCTGGTTGACAATGGTTGCTGGTGATGATTTGCTGGGTGATGTTGCTGGACAATGGTTGCTGGTGATGATTTGCTGGGTGATGTCGCTGGTTGACAATGGTTGCTGGTGATGATTTGCTGGGTGATGTTGCTGGTCTGGGTGATGAACTTTGAATTGATGATAGATTGCATATTTTGGGATAAAATTTAAAATTAAAAAAAAAAATTAATATGAAAAGATAATTTTACCCTGGCTTAGTTAAATGTAACTGAATTCATTAACGGTAGGGGGTAAATTGTAATAAAATGGAAACATTTGCTCCGCCTGTGAAAGCGTTTAAACCGGATAGCTAAATTATAATTTGCTCTATTAGAAACCCTAAAACTACTTTTCTTTAGAATATTAGTAACCTATTTGACTAATTCAAGAAAAGAATACTAATCTTAAAGCAGAAATCCAGATATGCCAAGAGCAATGGCAAAAAAAGAAAAGACCGAAATGGTATAAAGTCAGGAAATCAACCAATCTGTGGACAAGAAATAGTGATTTGTAAAGCCAAAAAAAAAAAAAAAAAAAACATCGCCATTTGTGAAATTTTGCTTTTGGGACTTTGGGGTTGCGGTCTTGGGAGACAAACAATACCGTTTTCTACACAATTAAAGCACCTTTTTGAACTTTGTGTGAGCTTATCTGACCGTTTGGTCATAATTAATTTTTAAGCTCTCTCACTTTAATTAATTTTTGTCTCACAGTTATGGAGTTGGTAAAGTGAAGAGTTATTCAATATTTCTACAGCTCATTTCAAAATTTATACTTCTATTCCGATATCCATATTAAGTCAATAAATTAATGTCGTACTCTTAAGTGTTTTGATTATATTAAAAATATTTTGATTTTAATTCCGTTCCAATCTAAATCGGGAGGAAAATCATTTAGAACTTTGAAATAAGTAATTTTAGTCCAAATATTAATACAATTAGTTGTTTAGATCACCGAAGAACGCTATACGACTAATTTGTCCCTCTCTATAGTCTATAATAGTGAGTGAAGTGGTTACCAAACCGCCTGTTTAGCATATTCCTGATGCAAAGGGCAGCTTTCGTGCTGCAACCATGCATGTAACATGTCACTTTTTTCATGTATATGTGGACCTAATCTCCCGCTTATGGGTGCTCTAATTTCGGATATAGCCTTAGATATCATAATTAAGAGTATCCAATAACATTAAAGGGTGCATATTATTTGTGATACTATGTGTAATAAATAAAAAATATATATATAGTGACAATACACACAAAACAGAAATGATTATATCTGTCCCCATCAAATTCCACGACTGACTTTAATCATGAATTTACAATCTTAACCCCACATGGGCACATACTACATACTTAGAACATCAGGCTTCATGTAAATTTACTCATTTAGCCTCCCACATCATGATCTTGTCATAATTTTGTCCTTCAATTTTAATTTTTTTTCAATCAGTCGTAATCAGCAGTCACCACTCTTTCTCTTTGTTTTATATATATATATATATATATAAATATATATATTGAATTTCAATCTTTAAATGTCAAAAATTACGCAGTCCAGCACTCCGGCTTTGTCTCACTTTTCTGATAGATATGCTTGGAATTTTTATTTGCAACTGTCCACTTATAAACTATTATAATTTCAAAAATATTCTAATGTTCTAAGAGATATGATTATAAGTATATTTATAACTTATTGATCTTAACAAAAATATAATATATTAAAGTAGATTGTACATGAAAACTCTTATGTGGGTAATTGGCTACCATCAAATTGAGAAATATTTTAGGTACAATAATGGAATTAAAGGTCAATTTGAAGGATGAGAGTGTTTTGACTTCAGCATTTTGATGTAACATGTGGTGAACATCATACATAAGAGGTGGCGGGATTGGAAAGTTATAGCAACCATCTAGTGTATTGTTAATTTCAAGTAATAAAATTGAAATGGGTTATAATATATACTAGAATAATAATATTATTCATATTTTAATTTCTCTTATATTGTTACTATTTTTATATTTATTTTATTTTATTTGATTGATATTACCATGGATACTTTAACATTGATTAGTATTTGATAGGAACTATTATAATGTGAGTGTAAATCTCACATCATAACATTAAAATATTATTGAGTTTGTAAACTAGCACTAAAAAATCAATTTGAGTTTTAGTGACACCTCCTAAAATAAATAGGATTGTCCTTCATTAAAAGAATTTGACTCTTCATCATTCTCCTTTTTCTAACTCTTTCTTTAGATACTAGTTTAACTAAACAGTAAAATATTTGAAGGTTAATCTTCTACTAATAATCTACATATTGTAGTTTTATGACTTTAATTTTATTTTAAAACATTTGGTTTTCGAAGTGCAAATAAAATTTGAGTTTTTTTTATCTGAATTAGGAATGATTATAAAACGATAAAATTGTTAAAAGTGAATACGCAATTAGTTTACGGTTTATGAACTCTCGCGAACTATTTACACAACTAATTACATTAATTATTTAGGCAAACTATTTACGCGAACAACTGACCTAAAACAAACATTAATTTTTCTTCATCGTTGCTACTCTGCAAACCATTTATGCTAACTAATTAAATGAATTGTTTACATAAACTATTTATCTAAAAATGATGAAGAAAGTTTGACCACTATTAAAAAAAAAAAAATCTTTAAAACATATTGATAAATACACGTAAAGGCAATATTATACATGAACGTAAAAAAAAAGGTACTCTTAACATTTAAGTTGAGAGCGAATATACGCTTAAACTAATTCACCAAGTCAAGAATTAGGATTGAATTTAGTTTACACATAGAAAGAAAAGATGACATGACAATGATCTAAAAGTGGCGAGAAAAGAGTCTCGATCAAGAAGGGTTAGAAGTGGGGTTCACCTGTTTGTCACCATAAATATGCTGCGTGTATATATTCCTTTAACCTCTCCGAATGTATTAGGTGTGTTTGGTTGACAGTTGCTCACTACCATTTCCTCCGTTCTTACCAATTAACTCAACTCCCAAATTCAACAACCACTCTTAACTTCACTTCTCCTAATAATAGTTCTCCATGAAAGCTATGTTGAAGAAAAACTTGCTTTTTATGCTTTTCGTTTTCTTCTAGTTTTTCTACCACACGACATCTCTCATTTGCAATTGATCAGGTAGTCCAAACTTACCAATTCTGTATAAGCTATTGAGTTGATCATGATACTTGACTTGCTACCATAATTTGATTTCTTTCTTTTTGTTAATACTAATATAAGTTATTATATGAGTGAGATTCGATCACATGAATTCGTTGTATATATCTGTACATAATCACTTGCTAAGCTAGTTTCTAGCCAGCATGTATCCACTTACACCGCGCGTAAAATTATCATTATTGACATGGTAAAGCTTAACCATCATTTAAAGGTGTTTTCCATAGCCAAAGCATTTTCTTTTTTTTTTTCTTACAAAAGAGTGCTTTTTCTAGTACTATCGATGCACACAACTATTCTCTATTGTTACTAAAAAAACTATTCTCTAATTGTTACCTTCATTAAGAATAAATAAAGAGTGCATTTTAGATCAAAAGTAATGAAAATTTTTTTCTAATTGTGTCGATATTAGGATCTAGTCGATCAGGTTCTTAAAGCACAAACTACAAATAAAGTTAAATAGTAGAGAAAAAGAAGAGAGGGAAGAGGAAGAAACACTATTGTGAGAAGGTTTTTACGTGGTTCAACCCAAGGAATAGTCTACGTCCACTATTATTCTCTTACTATTTCGACAGAGTGACAGTATATGTTATTACTTGTGTGTTTTATTTACAGTGAATTTCTAACCTCTATTTATAGAGTAAGAGGTTACAATAATGTTACAACAAAATAAGAGAAAAATCATGATTAATTACATTTTCAATACTGATATCTATTAGAGGTATGATCAACTTCTATTAAAGTATGGTTGTTTACTGCAAAAGCATGATCTGGACGTCATCTTCATATCGGATAGTTGAGATTTTTCTTAAATCAGGCTGTAATCTTTCTGATAAAATCTGCATATACATTACGCCATGAGCTGAATTTCGTTTGACAATTCTGACTAAAGTTGATATGTGACCTGATAGTTGCAGTTGCATACAGAGAGCTCATTTCTACGAGCTAGAATGTTCGAGGTCTGTAGATTGTGAGTTTGATTACGTGAGCTGAATATGTAGAGAGCTGAGAACTTGAATTCGCGAGCTGATTGCTTGATGAGCTAGTCATTTAGCGAGTTAGGCCTTGGTATATCAGACGATTTTACTAGATCAGTCTTGAGTTTTTACCAGTCCATTTAAGTAACTCCAAAAATATTCATAACAAAATATAAATTATCTTTCTCTTTAAAATGAACTGGCTTTATTAAAGCTAGTTTCTTAATTATCAATTGTTGCATACACATTTGTATTTACATATGAAAAGCTTACCTAATCTTAAAATTCATTATGGTCCTACTGAAAGATAATTTTTTTGAATGTGTTTGGAACATTTCTTCCTTTAAAGATGGGCAGATATTTATAATAGAGAAAATGAAGGCAATTAGTAATTAAAATAGCAACAAATTTTGGTGAACTCCATTAATATTGATGGTTACCCTTATGTTAGGCAACCAAATGCATACAGTCTTCAATCACAAGGACTGGTTCTAAGTCTGTCCCAGCAAGTCTGGTCACACCTATAACTTCATGTGGGGTTCATCTTGATCCTTTAAGTTTTTGACCATTTCTTAATTAGTGTCATGTCACATCTTAGAAAACATGTTTTTGGACTTTTTTACTCAACTGAAAAACTTTTGCTACGTTTTCATAAAGAAATGTTCATGTTATTCCAGTCTTATATTATACCATACAAGTGGTTTATATTCAATTTGATCGTAGTTAATAATGCTATATTATCCAAATTTTTTATCCAATAATTTGATAAACTGGTTTGTGGTAACTATTGGTTATAGATGTGTGCTAGTTGCAAATAATTAGCTTGTTGAGATACAATTTCATCATAAATTTGAAATAGTTTATGGACAACATTTTATTATTATCTTTTTTTTCAAGATGCCACTAAATGAGTTAGAGATCTTTCGAGATCTGTTGAAATCAATTATATTTGTGTGATAGATATCTACTTTCGTAATTAAGAGATAATTACACCTATTATAAGAGGAGGAACTATTCACTTAAAGTCCTTAAAATATACTAGGTGTGGCTTGAATTTCTACAATGAAGATAGATGGAAAAGTACAAAACAATGCATACTATAAAGGGATGTGCATTTTTATTTTTTTTTTGATAATATTAAATTCATAAAAACTAAATAATTTGAGGATATTTTTGTAAAAAATATGACTTGATTCCTTAAGTAAGAGGGGAGAATCAAGTTCTCTTTACAAGAGGAACTTTATTCCAGATTTTACATGAGGTTCATAAAATTTAATTTTCTATAATTTTGGTTAACAGTGTGATTCACAAATCAATAATTCAATTCTCTTTACCCAAGTAGAATTCCTTATTAGTAAACACACTCGTAAAATTACGTTTGACATACGGGATTGGAATAAAATGAATTGGATTTGATCATAATGGAATGAATTGAATTAGATAATTATTGTCTCATGTTTAATAGATTTGATATTATATTTAGTGTATGTTGAGACTGGATTGAAATAAAATTAATTTAAATATTTTGTAATATACTTAAAATTAATTTTTTAAAAATTCTTTAATTTTTTTTTTTAAAATAGAGATGGGAATGTTCATTCCCAAACTCATCAAATCTCATTATTTTGGTTGAAAATGAGTATTTCCATAAGGAGAATTTGAAAGAGTTTAAGATTGTGTTTGAAATTTCACCCATTGTTTTCCTAATATAAGATTTGAAAGTTTGAGATATTTTAAATCTCAAAGTCACCTCAAATCACATGTTCCAAACATAGTCTAAATATAATTCACAAATAAGTAATTAAATCCCCTTTCCCTAAATAGGATTCTTGATTAGTATACAAATCCCTATATCACATTATTTAGACAACTTTTTTTGACTAACATACCATTCTACTTCATACCCATATTAAAATTGGGATAATATCAAAATTGTTTTTAGAAAGCAAGAATGATATCATAATTTTGTTTGAACCCAAGAATAATATCATAATTAGAGAGTACTTATAATAGTAAACTTTGTAGCAAACAATGGTATCAAACCTTCTCTTCAATGTAATCAAATCAAGAGATTAGGTATTATGAATTTGAACAATACATCTTTTTCCTAAACCTTCACTTAATTGTAGTATTTCATCATGAGAAAAAGAAATTTTAAACAAATCAATATTCCAATAGATATATACAACACCTAAAAAAGGAAATCAAAAAAGCAAAAACAATTAAAAAAAATGTCAAAAAAAAAACACTCTTGCAATAAAAGCAACAAAATCGGTGACCCATTACAATCACAGACACTCTCCAATATCTGAACCCTAAAGACCCCACGTGTCCAGTTGCTACACACAAACTCTACCCCCTCAGTACACCCAATCAAAACCCCAAAACCAAAGCAAAAACATCCTCCTCCTACTCAACCCACCAACATAAATTCCATTCCTGCAAAGCCAGGGACAAAATCGTCACATAAACAAAACCCACTACCCTTCTTTGGAAACACAAAAAATAATGCACATCGAGACGCGCGATTTAATTAAAAATTTGACACGGCGAGCGACGACTTATTCTCTCTCACACACAAACACAACTTTTTATTTTTTCAAATAACCAGAAAAGAAAAGCCAATTTTGTTTTCAATTTCTCGTCTTTACTACTACTACTGTTAACCATCCACCACCGTTTGGTTTATGTTCATTGTGTTTTCTTGAAACAGATCGTGTTCTTGGAATCTCATTTTTCAAGTGTTTTTGTTTTTTATCTTTTAAAACATGTAACTGTTTCAACTGTCATCTTGTATTAACCGGTATGTGTTGTGTTTTATGTCAACTTTAATGTTTGCTTTCATGTTTCATCAATGTGTGTTTTCAGTTTTTTTTTTCTTTTTTAATGTTTTGTTTTTGCTTCTTCAAAGTAGTCTGTTTGGTTGCTGAGAAAGCTCAGGAAAAGAAAATAAAGGAGAAAACTTTTTCATTGAAACTTGTTCATATTTCAATTATCTGTAAGCCCTTCTTTTGTTTTTGTATATTTTTTTTTTCACAGGGATCCATTGTTTGTTCATTTGTTTTGTTTTGTCTTTTAAAGTTGGTGTTTTTTAATCTAAAGACTGAATTTTTAATCAGATCAAGAGGTTTTCTAGTTTGCAAGTTTGAGATAAAAATAGTTTTATTTTTTTTAAAAATAAAAAAATATATTGAGGGTGGTTTTTTATGTAATGTGTTTGTTGGCCATGGTTGAGCTTGAATTGAATCAGTTATACTAGAAGGCTATTCAAGTTGTTGTTGTTCAGTTTAGATGGGAAAATTTGATATGTGTATCTCATCAAATTTGACTTTTCGTGGGCTTGAATTTAGTATTAAAGTTCCCATTTTTGACTTTTCACAATCAAGTCTGTATAGTCTTTGGTTCCAAGTTGTAGAATTTGACCTGCTGTTGTTAATTATGTGAGTAAAAATTTGACCTGGTTATTTTGTTGTTGTTGTTGTTGTTGCAGTTGGCATGTGGATGGATTGGAGTCTTTAGTAGGGAAAATTTGGAAGGGGAGAGATGAGAGCGGACTCGTCTGGTTTGATAATTGGGATCGTTATAGGGGTGGTGATTGGGGTGCTTTTGGCGATATCTGCGCTTTTTTGTATTAGGTACCATAGGAAGCGATCCCAAATAGGGAATAGTAGCTCTAGGAGAGCCGTGACTATCCCTATTCGCGCTAATGGTGTTGATTCGTGTAGTATATTGTCAGACTCAACCATTGGTCCGGAGTCACCGGTGAAATCTGGACGGAATGCCAAGTCCATGTGGCTTGAAGGGTTTAAGAGGAGCAATGTGGTGTCTGCATCTGGAATACCTGAGTATTCTTATAAGTATGGCTTCCTTTAAATGCTGTTGCACTTGCACTTTCTAGTCAATATTGAGTGGAGTTACCTCTTTATGTTCTTGTAATTTTTTAGCTTCCATGTAGTCTGATGAGCCTTTGAAGATTTTTAATCTAAGGCATGGTAGCTTCTGGCTAATCAGTTGATCAATGTGACATACAGAATTTTTCTTATTGATGACAGTAAACAGTCTATTCTGATAACAGTTGGCTTTGTTTTATAATATTTCATTTTCATGTCAGGCAACCTAGAATAGATGCAAGTTGATAGAATTTGTTAAAAGGTTATTTGTGCCCTGTGGGAAATTATTGAGGCTTTAAGTCCTACAGTATTTGAAAAGTAATTCGGTTCTTTAGGTAGAAATGAAAATTAAGAATGAAATTCTGGGAATGTCTACTGGATGAGAAATTTATATGGGGCCTTTAAAAGTTTGGCCTTCATTTCATATAAGATAATATTATATCTCTTAGTATTTAATAGGATAGCGAAATTTGTATGTGGGTGTATTTATCTTCTAGTAGCATTGTCTGAGTGTCCATTTTAAAGTTCTTTTTCACTTTGCTTTCCTCTTCTACGTATTAACTTTGATCTTGTTTCTATACATGCAGGGATTTGCAAAAAGCAACATACAATTTTACAACATTGATAGGACAAGGTGCGTTTGGTCCTGTTTACAAAGCTCAGATGTCCACTGGGGAGACGGTGGCTGTTAAAGTGCTTGCAACTGATTCTAAGCAAGGGGAGAAAGAATTCCAGACAGAGGTAATGGTGGTGAATTGTTAAAAACTTATTTATATTTGTGGGCCACAAGTATTGGCCTAGATTCGTTACAATGTCAAAATTTGCACACACATACGATGACACGGTATAACTACATTATTTAGTCAATTTCTATTAGCACCTTACAATTGATATCTTATATTGTTCTTTTGTCCTCTTCATCGATTTCTAATGTTTCACTTTTAATTAACAATTTCAGGTAATGTTATTAGGAAGGTTGCATCATAGAAACCTGGTGAATTTGGTTGGATACTGTGCAGAAAAGGGCCAGCATATGCTTGTATATGTCTACATGAGTAAAGGCAGCTTGGCTTCTCATTTGTACGGTAAGCTTTCAGCTACTCTCTAGTCTCTTGGCTGAGCATTGATAGGAAAAGCAATCTATTTTTGGAAATCCTGTCTCCATTATATAATATAAACATCTTTTCTGGAATTGAAAACTTGTACCTTGATTGGTAGTATATGATGTGCACAAATTTCTTACAGAATAATTTCATTTACATATCAAGTTACTAAAATGAAATCATGTAATTAAGAGTCGAAATAGAAGAACATGGAAATTATGATGTAACAAAAGGCAGATTTTTTTATGCACTTTTGAAATTTAATTTTGTACGCATGACTTAACAAAATATGACTTAATTTTCTGTTTCGAGCAGATGAAAACTTTGAAACATTGAGCTGGGATTTAAGGGTTTATATTGCTCTAGACGTAGCAAGGGGCTTGGAGTATCTTCATGATGGGGTAAACTTTCATCTCATTTGGACTAACCAGTAGACTCCTGTGTGCATCTCTCTGTGTGAATACACATGCAGCTTCTGCTTAGCCTTTGTTGTTATTAAATTTCTTTCATATCTATGTGTCAGGCCGTTCCTCCTGTTATACATCGAGACATTAAATCTTCCAATATTCTGTTGGATCACTCGATGAGAGCCAGGGTACGTCACTTATTGTTATTGTGTTTTAGAGAGTACAAACTAAAATTGGGGTTTGAACAATTTAGCTTGGTCAAAAGAACTTTGATCATTTCCTCAAATTGCTGCTTCTAATCCAATCAATCGATTTGTTTATGTGAAGAGGATTTTGATCTTTTCTTTGAATTTTTGGTTTCCAACTACAAAGAGATATTTATATTGTGTTGCTACAATGCTATCATACCTAATTATTCTGGTTCAAGCAGGTAGCTGATTTTGGACTTTCAAGAGAAGAGATGGTGGACAAACAGGCAGCTAATATACGGGGAACTTTCGGATATCTTGATCCCGAGTATATATCTACAAGAAATTTTACAAAGAAGAGCGATGTTTACAGCTTTGGAGTGTTGCTCTTTGAACTTATAGCTGGGAGAAATCCTCAACAAGGTCTCATGGAATATGCTGAACTTGTAAGATCCCTCTCTCTCTCTCTGTCTGTGTATACTGTGCCTAACCGTCATACAATAAAAGGGCAATAAAAAGTATAGCTGAAGGGAAACTGCTTTCTGTATGTGAATAATAAATTTTGGTGAAACAACAAATGATGTCCCTGTTTCTTCAATAACTGAAATTATTTGGTAGTTTTTTTTTTTTTTTTTTTTTTTCCTGTGCTTTAGTGGAAGCTTTTACTTGTATTATGTTATGGTATGTGGTTTTGATTCAATATGTCGAACAGGCTGCAATGAATACCGAGGGAAAAACTGGGTGGGAAGAAATCGGGGATTCTCGCTTGGATGGAAACTTCGACGTGCAAGAGCTGAATGAGGTTGCAGCCCTTGCCTACAAATGTGTCAACCGTGCACCAAGAAAACGACCTTCCATGCGAGACATCGTGCAAGTGCTATCGCGGATCCTGAAATTGAGACACAACAGGAAGCATCACAAGAAGTCTGCTACAGCTGATGAGGTCTCCATCGATTTGGAACAAGCCGATACCAAGACTCCAAACTCCGAACACCACCAGAGAGAGGAATCCTTGGACAGTGCAATTGACACATATGAAGTTTAGATGATCCCCTTTTTTTATCTTTTTTTTTTCGATTGTTACGTTCCCTTTTGTTTCGATTTTGTTATTGTGATATAATTCAAGGTCACATGGGTAGGAGTGATGGGAATCTGCTTAAGTCTGATCCCTTGATAGTTTTAGAACCAAGAAAAAAAAGAAAGGATTGTTGTTTATAAGTTTTTTGTAACATATTTAGGTCCCATATTTTTCTCTTTTGTTTTTGTTTCTGTTTCTTGTTTTGAAATTACATGATCTTGATTCTGTACATGAAAACGTCAGAAAAGAAAATGAATGAAAAATTGCTGATTTTTTCTGCAATTGCATACAATGATTTGGCAGCAAATTATTTATTTGTGCAACAACATTCTGTTCTAACATGTTGCAATTTACTCCTCACAAGTCACAACCACATTAATAGTTCATTTTTATTTAAATTTTGTCAAACAACCAGAAGTATGATTCCATGAGTTTGTAGATTCTCTTGGATTTTTCTTTAAATTAAATTCGAAACTGATTTGGTTAGAAATTTATTATAATTTGCTTAGATTGACCACTACTTACTACTTAGAATGAATTGGATTTGTATTCCCATAATTGGGAAATACATTGTGATAAATTCAATAAAGATAAAACATATCTATTCATAACTCAAGTGATTAATCCATAAGGAGAAAATTCAAACTGATTAATGCCCCTGATAGAAGGTTCAAGTAAAAGAAACATGTAATTTGTATGGTAGAACGTTATGGGCCGATTTAGGGCCCATCCTAGGAATTCTGACCTTAAACGTCGTCGTTTAAGGCAATGTCCCCGCGTTTTCTGCGCTTTACATTTTCCAACCATATCAGCAGCGTCGTCTCACTGTACAAAACAGTGAGAGACTTTGAAGAAGAAGAAGAAGAAGCAGAAACGACAATGGCAGCAATGGCTGCGCTTCAGAGCTCCATGACGGCTCTTTCTCTCTCCTCCAACTCCTTCTTCGGCCAACGCCTCTCTTTCCCCTCTCTCACTCCTGTCACTGTAAGTTACCTTATCAAAATCCCCTTCAATTTTGTCAGTTAAATCGACTCAAAATCTGTTCTTTCGCTTGTGTTTCGATTCTCTGTCTCTTTTACTGAAATGGGTTTGTTCTTAGAATTCAGTAACTATCAGTTCTTTATCTGGTCTTATTAGAGCACAAATTGTTCTTATCAAGTGAACGAAAGTTGTAATATTTTCATGATATTTTGGTTATTATGATATAATGGGGTCTTCTTGGGGCAAAAATAAACGAAAATTTCTAAATTGGGGTTGTATAATTGGAAGTAAATGACTCTTCTTTGATTGAAGTCATTGGAATTGGAGTATTTTTTTTATGAAATCACCATTTGGTTTAGTTTAAGTTGTTTGTTTCTTTGATAGAGCGTGTACTATCATGTTCTGTGTTAATAAATGATTTCCACTATGTTAGCTAGTTAATATATGATTTACAATTAAGGTGAGCTATTCGGTTTCATAGCTATAATTCTGCTTTCTGTATCGACTTTGGTCTAGTGTAAAAATATGGTCAGAACTTTGCAAGATGAAGTGTTTGTTCAAACTCTACCATATGCGTAAAGTTCGAGTAGTGAATGGTTCTCTGTGAGTTTCTTATTTACTAATATGTGTGGTAGTAATTATCACTTAGTCTGGGATCAAACAGACTGAAATAGGAGATACGATCACGCGAATTACTTCTTTAATTGCTTAAAGAAGCGAAGCTTCATTTGTTATGTAAGTTATGTGTCGAGACTATGTTTATTTTTGTCATCTAAATTCTGGTGTATTTGTTGGAGTTGAGACTTTAATGATAAGGTTTCATTGTATGCTATTGATAATGGTTGAAGGTCAAGTTGCAGCATTCGCCTGAATCATATAATAGTTACTGTTACTAGATGATAATGATCCCTTTGCTTGCATTATGTGCAGGTCAAGCCAACAGACAAGCCATGTCTCATTGTACTCAGGGTTGGTACTGTCCTTTTTCCTCATCAATGATATTTTTTTTCATTGTGACTAGTAAAAAAGAATTGAAAATTTTTAAAGAAAAAGAAGCAATAGGTAGAACTGAAGCTGGAACCATTTTATTGCTAATGAAGATGGCCTAGATGCTCATGATCTTTTTTGTATGCCTTGGAACTATTCGTTATTAGCTGTATGCATGCCAGTATAAACTGCAGTTCAAAATCTACCACAAGGAGAGTATCTGATTTGCTCTATTCGCGCTGAGGCATCCCACTTAAATTATGAGTTGATTAGTTGCTTAGGAGACTGTAGCATGTGGGTTGATTTTTTATGCTGATTGTGGCCGGTTAATCTCGATGTTCTTTCTTTACTCTTGCAGCTTAAGCGGTGGGAGAGGAAGGAATGTAAGCCGAATAGTCTTCCAATTTTACACAAAATGCATGTTAAGGTAGGGGATACAGTTAAAGTCATATCCGGACATGAAAAGGGTAAAATTGGAGAGATTTCAAAGGTGTTTAGGCATAACAGCGCGGTGATAGTCAAAGATATAAACCTCAAGACAAAGCATGTGAAGAGCAAAGGAGAGGATGAACCAGGACAGATTATTAAGGTTACTTTCAGTGCTCTGTTTTTCTATAAATGAAACTCTAATTCTATTGCAGTTATACATTCTCTGTTGTTTAAGATCATTAATACATTCTTTTCACTGAGCAAATAATTATGGCTTCTTTTACGTTAATGTCTTTAGTAATAAACGAATTATCTTAAATATGATTTTCCAGATCGAAGCACCAATTCACAGCTCGAATGTGATGCTTTATTCGAAAGAGAAGGAAGTAGCAAGCCGGGTTGGCCATAAAATACTTGAGGATGGGTCACGAGTCCGGTATCTCATAAAAACCGGAGAAATAATTGACAGCGCAGAAAACTGGAAGAAATTGAAGGAAAGCCAGGGCAAGGAGAAAACTGAAGTTGCTGCAGCTTCTTAGAAATCCCCGCTCATCTCTTCTCCTGTAATGTAGTTTCTGAAAATTATTGTGCTTTTCTGTTACAAATCTGATTATCAGTGCCTTTTTGTTGATCCTCATTCCACCAGAAGAGTTGTATAATCTTTTTGTTCTTTGTCTGATGACAAACCAAAACTATGATTTATAACCTGAACTGGTTTTTACACTGTACTTAATCCCTGTATGAGAGATTCATGCAGTAAATTTGAGTTTTCATTCACTTTTTTAGAGTAAGTTTATGTTTCAAAACAATTTTTAGTATGGGAAATAAATTCCACATTCTATGCATTTGATTTTGTGTACAGCTTCATGCTTGTGAAACCATAAAACTGTGATTAGTCGCACAAATTTATCATTTGGTTTCATAGGATTTAAAGTGAACAACAGTTCTACGAGTACGAACTTAAGTATTTATAATTTAATTTCAAGTACTACTAAAAGTTTATTGTAAAATTAGATGTGTTGAGAAAATATTGAAGGAATGCAAGAAGTTCCAATACAAAATATGGTTTATTTAACAACTCTTAAGCTGTTTCTCTTGTATTTATAAAATTTTAGAAACAAAATATATAATATACATCACTAAAAACTATATTTATTCAAATGATCAAAATAGTTTAGAACGATATGGTTTCAGATCATTGTTTTGAAACTACAGAGATAGAGTTCTTGCTGGGACAAAAGACTGAACCTTCCATCTTTGTGTTGAGGTTGAAGGGAGATGGGGACTGGGTTTCCGTCTTTGCTCTGTGCTATGGTTGGAATCAAGGACGGAGCATTTTGTGGGCTGGAGTAGGTGGAAATGGAGACTAGGTTTCCATCTCCGCTGTGTGTTGCCTACCCTAGCCCACAATGGAAATAAAATTATTATATTTATTTTAAATATACATATTCATTCATTAATTTTTTTTTTTACATCAAAACAAATACATATTTGTTCCAAACCTACTACATGTATTTTCTTGTTTATATTTATATTTCTATTTAAATATTGTATATGTTATAATTTTATTTTATATATTATATGTGTAACTTAAATTTTTCACATTTTGCTTCTTTTTTTTTTTTTTAAATCATAATATTAGTTGCATAATATATCACTTAAATTTAATATCTTTGGTATTTTTCTTAATAAATTCTTTCATTTAAAGTATGGTAATAATTTATAATTGTTAAAATATAGATTGTCTATATTTAAAGAAAGATTGTCGAGACTATAACATTGTTATATTATAATTCATATTTGATAAATTTAATCATTTAAATATCTTTAGTTATAGTTTGATTGAGACTTGATTTTATTTTATTTTTTTAAATAAACAATTTTATTAAAGAAAGCCCAAATTAAACTAACCCAAGGCATCAGGAAAAATTATAAGTAACATTGATAGATTGCCCATGAAGATCCCCAATAGAGGAGAAAACCAAGGAAGTTAATGGATACTAAATTTTACTTATATTTCATATTTCTTTCATATTTTGTTTATTTATTTATTTATTTATAATATGTATTTTCATGGGTAAATAAGGTTTATTGTATCTACTTTAATTAGGTATCTATATGGCTTTTTCTTTAATTTATAAAATATTTTCATGTCATTGAAATTTATTTAAAAATTTTATTCTAGTCCATCCTAATATAAATTCCTAACTATGTCCCTGGTTAGAGCAAGGATAGAGACTAAGAGACTAGGTCATACAAATCTTGTAAAATATATTTGGTATAACTTGAAACCTTATTACTAAGATGAATGAGGGGATGCAGTGTGCATTCCTAAGCATCATTTTATTAATTCATAACACTTAATTGAATAAGTATAAAAAAATATTTTATAAATTTAGTTTTTATCACGTATATTCACACATATATATAAATTATTTTAATTAATTTATACGATACAATTCAAAATTTAATTATTAAAGTGACATCATTCCATTACAGCAGCCACAAAGAGAATGCAACATTTGGCAATCATGCATAACGACAGGCCACCCCTACAATAATTTTTATTCCGACAAGTGACTGGCAACACTAGATGGTGAGGCCGAATGTGCCACATCCCCCTATGGTCAAACGAGTCAAGACAGGTTTTCTATATTCAAAGTCAAAGGTTGTGTTACTTATCTAAAAGCATTTCTAATACACATATATTACCCAGAAAAAGTGGCTTTAAAAAATAATTTCAAGATACTTTTATTTACCAAATTAATAATAATATTTAAATTGAATGA
This sequence comes from Dimocarpus longan, assembly GCA_022984855.1. Taxonomy (NCBI): domain Eukaryota; kingdom Viridiplantae; phylum Streptophyta; class Magnoliopsida; order Sapindales; family Sapindaceae; genus Dimocarpus; species Dimocarpus longan. Next base: position 17,948,135 of record CM041014.1, read on the forward strand.
AAATAAATAGATAAATATTGAAAATTACTTTTTTAAGTTATATATTCTTATTGTTAGATCATATACATCCATTTATAACTCAAATGATTAGTGTATTTCTCTTTTTATATTTGTAATAAGGATTCGAAACTTATCATGAATATCATAGTTCAAGTGATTAGTATACTCATTTTACATTTGTAATAAAAGTTTGAAGCTCATAATAAATGTTTACTTGCATATCTTAGAATTTATCTCTCGTTAGTTACAAAATGGATTTTCATTATGACCTTTGTAATTAAATCAAATTGTTACATTGCTCAACTAATATGATATATAAATTATAACTAATATATTATCCATCATATCTAGGGATGTGCAAATTCAGTTTGGTTCTAGTTAGAGCTCAGTATCAAACCAAATTGATAATCATCAGATTAGTTATATTCCAACCCAAATCAAATCATTATAATAACATAAATCAAACCAAACCAATTTAATAAAAGTTTGGTTGGTTTGGGTTGATTGAGTAGTTTTTGCTTAAAGTTTAAAAATAATGTTTTTTGGCATATTTATTTTCCTATAACAAAGTTTGTGTATAACTAGTATAGACAAACAATATATATTAGTTCATACCTACAAATATAGATGATTTGACTTAATCAAATTAACTAAAATATAAAAAAAAAAAAAACAAGTGTTTAAATGTTGTGCATTTCATTTCAATTTACAATTGATTAACTTATATATATATTTTTTTTACTACAACTTATAACTCTTATATATATATATATATATTTCATTTAAAGTTAAAAAGAACACACATGTTCAAAAATCAAATTTTGATGAATAATTCTTAAACTTTATTCTTATTTACAAAATATTTAACTTATAGATAATAAACAACAATAATAAATAAATAACCTACATATCAAAGGCATTGGATCTTAACTTATAGATTGTCCTTTGAACAACTTAACAAGGTTAAAATGACTATTGAGCTTGAAAGCTCAAATGAAAAATCCAAGCAGAACGAAGTTCGAAATCTCGTGATACATCGCCAAATGCCACGTTGATAAGAATATATACCAAAGCTAATTACGTCAAGTAAGGAAAACAGCTCGAGTTACAGCAGGTCATTTAGAAGGCAGCTCAAGGTCACATCAGCCTAATGGCCCCTGAGAAGCATCATCAACACGATAATGCCCTAATGGTGCAAAGCCCAGAAGTGAAAAATTTCCTATAGCCAGTAGAAACCAAGATATTTCCTTATATAAGCAAATCTCTTAAAAAAGGAAGGGTACTCCATCAAATAGGAAGAACTCCTTAATTTGCATAGACTACTTCATAGAATTGCATTGCAAGTCAAGTATGGACATGATTATTTGCCGTCTGATTTGGTATCAAATGTGTTTTGCAAAGTTTACGTGGACAGTTTTATTTATTTGTTTGTTTTATTATAAAAATAATTATTTTTTATCTTAAAAAATAAATATTCGAAACATAAAATACCAACAAACTAATTGATACATTTATTTTCAACTTTAACAGTGACATTCAAATGAAGTATAGGCTTAGAAAGTACTCAAATAATTAATAATTAATGTATTTCTTGTTTAGTTTCTTTTCAGAAAAGACACATGTCATGTAAAAGTCATATAAATCAATCATATAAATATAATAGAATAATCATAAGTAATTAATAATAAATAGTTAAAATAATTATAGTGTATCAATTATTTTAAATAATTAAAATAATATAAGAAAAATAATTAATTATAGTGTATCAATTACATAAATTTATATCTTTTTCTTTGCAATTGGTTTGGTTCGGGTTATATGCTTTAAAATTTTTGTAACCCAAACAAAACTGCAAACGGGTTGTTCTTTTATCAATCCAACCTAACTCAAACTCACTTTTCAAATTAAGCCAAACTAGCAAAATTAGATTGATTTGGTTTTGTTAATCAATTTGGTGGGGTATTTGTATACCTCTAATTATATCATCTCAGGATTAATCTAATAGGTACAATTAATATATAATATCATTTGAACATATGGATACATAGAGAGAGAGAGTCTAGTACTGTCCATTTTGGATATTAACTAAATTAGATTTAATCAACTTAATGAAACCTGTTACTTCAAAAAAAAAAAAAAAAAACTTAATGAAACCTGCAATTAGCCAAACCTTAGGAGGATGCAATTGTAATTTTATATACAGGTTAAAACAGCACGTCATATATATATATATATAAGACAGTACATGTCATGTTGTCCAATCACCAAAAAACAGGCCAGACACAGTTAATGTTCCCTTCATAGTCTGTAATTCCATAAAGCAGTCAAACTTTCGATAAAAAACTACAATAGCCCTTGGTTGATTACTATTAATTATTTTTTTTGAAAATGATTACTATTAATTTAAACCACAACAATATTGAATTTCTTGAAGTTCCCACATTATGGTGGATAGTACTGACGTATATTATTGAGAGCACTGAAAATACACAGTGAGAAGCACCTTTGGACTGTTTTTTGTCTTCTGCAGAAGAAAAATAAAAATGAACTAGGAGGGAAGCAAAAGTGAGAAGACAGCCATGGCTGCTTATTGTGTCACAGGAGCTAGTGGTTATGTTGGGTCCTGGTTGGTCAAGGCTTTGCTCCATAGAGGCTAAATAGTTCATGAAACTCTCGGGGATCCAGGTTTGTTTAATTAATTTATGGTTTTGATTATTATTGATAATATTATATGTGTATCAGTGGACGTGTGTATGTGTATGTTTACATACATGCGGAGTAAAATTAATAAGATTAATTAAAACCAAAAAAGCTTCTTTCATTGCAAATAAATAAATAATCACTTTAGTAAAATTAATAAGATTAATTTTTTAATGTTTTATCTTAAATATGTTCCCATAAGATCAATGAAAATTGAACTGAGGAGTAAAACTTATAATTGAATAATAGGATTTTTTTCTCTGCAAATCTTTCAAACCAGTTGCTAATTAATTAGAATTTAATATATGTTTTTTCTATTTTGGTTGTAAATAAATCTCTTCAACGGCTTAAAAAATAAAAAATAAAAAATAAAAAGCAAGGATTTTTTTTTATTTTTTATTTTTTATTTTAAAGATTTTATTTTTTATTTTAAAGTAGAAATTTGGTTACAAATTTAGATCCATGGATGATATATGTTTATGTGGAAGAAATAAAACTGAAGCATAAACCAAATTTGGTATGCTAATTAGACGAATGAATTGAAAGAATAATCATAACTCATCATAATCCCTCTTCATAGAAACAAAATTTAATTAAACCTTTGTATTGGTGTGAGTATCATGCGTGTGATCAAAACACACACACACACACACACATATATATATATATATATATATATATATATGCAAGTATTATAAGGAAGAAAGGGTGACTTCGAAAAAAAAAAATGGTGATTTTAAGAATAAGTTGTCATGTATTCTTTTTATTAAATTTTATAATCACGAGAGCACACCTGGATTTCCTCTTCTTTTCCTCACCGGAGTTACACCTCAGGAGTTCGAGTGGCAATGCATAACAACAGTAAATGTGCAAAGTGTCAGACCCATCCATGTATCTGCAGCTCGTTCGATTCGAAGGAACTGCTGTTTGATCAAAGTGGCAATTAGAACCATGGAGCCTCCATTGCTATCATGTTGACTCTGCTGTTGCTTTTGGCATCCCTGTAATTGACTCATCATAAATATTTGCCAACATATGTGAGAATTTGTCTCATCTTCGTTACAAAGTGAATTTTCATAATGACCATTGTAATTATATCAAATTGTCACATTGTTCAACTAATATGAAATATAAGTATATCATGCAACTAATATATCATCTATCATATCTAGGGGTGTGCAAATTCAGTTTAGTTCAAGTTAAAGCTCAATATCAAACCAATCGATAATCATCGAATTAGTATTTTAACCCAAACCAAACCATTATGATAACATAAATCAAACCAAACCAACTTGATAAAAGTCGGGTTGGTTTGGGTTAGTTGAGTAGTTTTACTTAAAGTTTAAAAATAGTATTTTTTTGGCATATTTATTTTACTATAACAAAGTTTGTGTCTAACTCGTATGCACAATAAATATAGCTGATTTAACTTAGTCAAAATAACTAAAATATTATATAAAAAAAAAAAAAGTATTAAATGTTGTGCATTTCATTTCAATTTACAATTTACTAACTTATAATTTTTTATTTTTTTTTTTACAACTTATAACTCTTATAATTTTTTTTTTTCATTTGAAGTTAAAAAGAACACACATATTCAAAAATCAAAACTTGATAAATAATTCTTAAACTTAATTCTTATTTACAAAATATTTAACTTGTTGTATAGATAATAAACAACAATAATAAATAAATAACCTACATATCAAAGACATTGGATCTTAACTTATAGATCGCCCTTTGAACAACTTAACAAAGTCATATAAATCACTTTAAAATCATGCATATAAATATAATAGAATAATCATAAGTAATTAATAATAAATAGTTAACATATTATAAGAAAAATAATTAATTATAGTGTATCAATTATGCAAATTTATATCTTTTTCTTTGCAATTGGTTTGGTTCGGGTTACATGATTTAAAATTTTTGTAACCCAACAAAACTGTGAAGTGATGGGGTTGTTCATTTATCAACTCAATCTAACTCAAACTCACCTTTCAAACCAAACCAAACTAGCAAAATTAGATTGATTTAGTTTGGCTAATCGATTTGGCAGGTTATTTGTACAACCCTAATCATATCATCTCGGAATTAATCTAATAGTTATGTTGATGTTTGAATCCAGTCAACCCAGGTTCTTCAGTTCAATACTGTAATCAACACAAAACAAAGTAAGAAACAAGAGAAGGAGGGATGAAGAAAAGAGAATGGAGAAAGATTTTTACGTAGTTCGATCGGAATGTACTTACGTCCACGACTGTTCTCTGGTCATTTTTGTAAAGAGAGTTTATTATTGAGTGTATCTATGTCCTCTCCTCCTTACAATAAGTTTCAGCTCTTATTTATAGAAAGAGATGTGCTACAGTTTGTATATAATACAAATAGGAAATAATTTAATATCAATTACACTTTCCAAAACTGGTGCCTATCAATGTAAAGTTAAATCCCGTGAAAATAGAATCTTATCATTATCTTCATACTAGGTAATTGAGTTTTCCTTAAATTACGCTGCTACAATTCTGATAAAACTCAACTTGTACCTCAAGTTATGAATTGGATCTTGTTTTAGACGAGCTAAGGTTAAGTAAGTAACGACCTAAGAGAGCTCTTTTCCACGGACTGGACGACCTGAGATCAGCGAACTAGGAGCTTCTCTACGCGAGATGAATGTCGGTTCAATAGACCAACTCAATGGATAAAGATTCAGCGAACTAGGAGCTTTTACTAGCTCATTTATGTAGTCCTAAATTTAGCCACAATAAGTTATAATTCATATACAATATTATTTGAAGAAACACATGAATACATAGAGAGAGAGAGTTTAGTACTATCCATTTTGAAAATTAACTAAATTAGATTTAATCACTTAATGAAACCTGTAATTTTATCAAACCTCAGGAGGATTGTAATTTTATATATAGGTTAAAACAGCACATGTCATATTTCAAAAAAAAAAACAAAAGACAGCACATGTCATGTCATGTTGTCCAATTACCAAAAAAAGGCCAGACATATTTAATATTGCATTCACAGTCCATAATACTTAATTCCGTAAAGCAGTCAAACTTTCGATAAAAAACAACAATAACCCTTGATTGATTACTGTTAAATTTTTTTTGAAACATGATTACTATTAATTTAAACCACAATAATATCGAATTTCTTGAAGTCCCCACAGTACAGTGGAGAGTACTGATGTATATTGTTGAGAGCACTGAAAATACACAGTGAGAAGTACCTTTGGACCGTTTTTTGTCTTCTGCAGAAGAAAAATAAAAATGAATGAGGGAAGCAAAAGTGAGAAGACAGCCATGGCTGCTTATTGTGTTACAGGAGCTAGTGGTTATGTTGGGTCCTGGTTGGTCAAGGCTTTGCTCCATAGAGGCTACATAGTTCATGCAACTTTCAGGGATCCAGGTTTGTTTAATTGATTTATAGTTTTGATTATTATTGATAATATTATATGTGTGTCGGTGGATGTGTGTATGTGTATGTTTACATACATGCAGACTTGTGTTTGCTAATTTATCTTGAAAGTGAAATTCTTTGAGTACTTATTGATGTTTTGGATTTTGTTTCTTGATTTATGTCTCTATTTCTGGAATTTAATTGTTGATTTCTTTTTTTTTTCTTTTTTTTTTGTGAGAATGATTTAATTGTTTTCGATTCTTCTCTTTGTTATATTTCAAGAACTAATTTAACAAGATATTAGTAAATATTTAAAACCAAAAAAACTTCTTACATTGCAAATAAATAAATACTCACTTTAGTAAAATTAATAAGATTAACTTTTTAATGTTTTATCTTAAATATGTTCCCATAAGATCAATGAAAATTGAAATGAGGAGTAAAATTTATAATTGAATAACAGGATATATTTTCTCTTCAAACCTTTCAAACTAGTTCCAAATTAATTAGAATTTAATATATGTTTTTTCTATTTTGGTTGTAAATAAATCTCTTCAACGGCTTAAAAAAAATAGAGCAAGGATTTTTTTTTTTTTTAATTTTTTTGTTTTAAGGTACAAATTTGGTTACAAATTTATGTGTTTTTGTGGAAGAAATAAAACTCAAGCATAACCCAAATTTGGTATGCTAATTAGACGAATGAATTGAAAGAATAATCATAACTCATCATAATCCCTCTTCATAGAAACAAAATTAAATTAAACCTCTGTATTGGTGTGAGTATCATGCGTGTGATCAAAATACACACACACATATATATATATATTTATATATAAGTATTATAAGGAAGAGAGTGTGACTTCGAAAAAAAAAAAAAAAGGTGACTTTAATTTAGCTCTCTTTTAAAAATAAGTTGTCATATATTCTTTTATTAAATTTTATAATCATATAAAAAACAACTCACATGAAAAACAAACCTCTCGAACTCTCAGCTGTCACAATTCCAGCCTTGTCAAAGTGCAAATATTCTAACATTTCCAAACTGCAATACAAAAATAAATAATTCTACTGCAAACAATAATAACTGATATGTTAATTTGTAAATACACTCTTAACAAAGCTATTGAATACTTAATGTGAGAGGGTTTTTAATCCAGCTTTGCCAATTAGATCTTAAACCATGGGAGATCGTTTTCCACTATAAGCACATGCTTATAGTGGTTTATTTTGTGAGGTCCTTTAGGTACTTTGATTTAATTGAATGTCATATTTTAAAATCAATAAAAAGTACTATCTTTTAGGCCACGCCTGGTTATGACTTATGAGGTAGTCTGCATTAAAATGGGCTTCTAAATAAGCCATAAAATCTTCTAATGACAATCGTTTTCTAATTGTGCACAATCACTACTAATATATTTTTTTTTCTTTATTTCCAAAAATTACTTCATGTACTTCTATTAAAGTTTAATCTAACTATAATAGACCTATTAAGTTTAAAAGTTAAGTAAAGAGCGGCCTTTGTCGACTGGTTTTATATTAATATTGTAAAATTTCCTGAAGAATTCTTGTGAGTTTCGAAACTAATGGTAGCCTGCGGGAATTTAACAAACCTCAAACCAATCAATGACGATGGACTGAAAATATGACAGCTTGACAAAAAAACATATCAAATAAAAAGACAAAAAAAAAAAAAGAAGGGGTGTCTTTAGAAGTAGTCTCTTCTGGTTCTACTTTATGAGCAGTTAAATTTGGGCTTGGCAAGTGGACATCCAACACTGGTCCAGTTCAAGCCCTTACAGCCTGAAAAGTTATGTAATAAAAAAAAATATTAAAAATGATAAATAAAAACAATCTATGGAAATTTTTTCACCTTTATGTTAAAAATAATGAAAAAAAAAATTTACCTTTGATAATTTTGATGAACTTACCACATAATGTGGTCTAATGTTACAAACTTCTTCTCCAGTTTGACAATGACTTACATTCAAATGACTATACTGCAATTTATGATTTATAAAAGATAAATAAATAAATTTGATAGTCTCGTTTGAAGTATATATAATGGAGGTTTCTAATGAATTTCAGGATTTCTACATAGGTTTCTGACCAAATTTAAAATCATTTCAATCAGTGTGTATTTTAACATCAAATATAAATCTGAGCATATGATGCTGTTAAAATGTAATACTATTATTATGTAATTGTCACAAGCTTTTGCACATTTCTATCTCCTGTAAATAATTGAAGTAGGCAGATCTGCCAAATTAAATTTGCAGCAAAGGTCTTGCATTTTTCTTCACAGTGGACAGGCACTGACCGGCTGAGATTGTTCGAAGCTGATCTACAAGTAGAAGGTAGCTTCGAAGAGGCTGTTAAGGGCTGCAACGGCGTATTTCATGTGGCAGCTTCAATGGAATTTGACATCCCTGTAAATGACAACATTGGTAATTCTTATACTTTTTGCTTTGTTAAGCCATTGTACAAAAGAGCTATTTGACACTGATTTTGTTGTTTCATGAAATTGAAGATACATATGTTCACACAAATATCATCAACCCTGCAGTCAAAGGTACCTTAAACCTCCTTAAGGCTTGTTTGAAATCTGAATCAGTGAAAAGGGTTGTTTTAACATCTTCAATCAGTACCATCACCGCCAAAGACAGCACCGGAAAATGGAGACCGTTGGTTGATGACTCCTGCCAGACTCCCATTGATCATGTCTGGAATACAAAAGCAAGTGGATGGGTAACAAGCCTTCATTCACTTGAATGTTGGCCTAACATATTGTCCTGAAAATGCGTCGTCACTCCTGTTAAATATAAACATAGTTCATTTACTCTTGCAGGTTTACGTTCTCTCCAAGCTTCTAACAGATGAAGCAGCTTTCAAATTTGCAAATGACAATAATATTGATCTCGTCTCAGTCATCACAACTACTGTTGGTGGACCGTTTCTAACTCCAAGTGTCCCATCCAGCATTCGTGTTCTCCTGTCGCCAATAACAGGTTAATACACAAATTTCTTCCTATTCATTTCCTGAATCGATCGATCACATATTTGAGAAAATCTCATATGATACACTGCATTAGGTTATTTACAAATCTCATATGATATACTGCATTAAGTTATTTAAATGTATTTCTAATCATGTCATACTAGACAGCACAAAACTTAATTCACATCTTGTAACAGGAGTATGCATGATATAAATTTTCATAATTTGAGAATCTTGAAACTACTGAATTTTTCCATGATTTGCATACAAAGATGTGATTGGAATATAGCTGCTTAAATGATAACAAAATGGAATAACTTGCGAATTTGGTACACTTGGATAGGTGACTCCAAGTTCTTTTCAATACTGTCAACAGTAAGCGCCAGGATGGGGTCAATTGCTTTAGTTCACATTGAAGATATATGCAATGCTCACATATTTCTAATGGAAAATCCTAGAGCAGAAGGTCCATACATATGCTGTACCAATAGTTGTCTAATGTCTGAATTAGTTGATCTTCTCAAGCAAGAGTACCCATCATCAAACCTGCACAGGTAAGTTTATCTTTAAAACATTCATGTAAAGAGACTTGCATTCCAAGGCATTGAATTCTCTTTTATGTTTCCAGGATTGATAGTGAATATCACGGTCCAATACCTTGTGAGATATCCTCAAAGAAGTTGAGAGATCTGGGATTTTCTTACAAGCATGGCATAGAAGATATAATTCATCAAACAATAGCCAGTTGTGGGGACTGTGGCTTCCTACCTCCTATTGCAAAGTAATGGTAGTTGCCGTTATCAATAAACTTCAACTAACTTCAACAGACTGATCTCTGGAACAATTGTCCAGAGAAATAAATGAGAGATCAAAATTCAAATCATCCAAATCATTCTTGATGTTTGGTATGTGTTGTTGTCTCAGTATTCAAGTTTTCATTCTCAAAAAGTGGACCAAATTATGGTCCAACAAGTTGTAAATTCGAGTTATAGCCATAAATTGCGGCGCCAAACTAATCTACAATGTCAAGTCAACATGAAAATTGTGAATCAAATATCTAGGTTGGTGGTTATTTAATTTTCAAACACATTAATTAGTAATGTTAGACCCTCTTCACACATCACTTTGAAGCACTAGCAGTTGAGCGTCCCTTCATTCACTAAGACGCTTGGGAGTTTAACTCTCACCAAGCACACTTTAGAGTTTGAGTAGGTACTTTTCTTTTTTATCGTGGGAGTAGTTGTCTCTCATTTGTGGGAGAAGTGTTGGACAAGTCTCGATAAACCTCTGACTCATTTGGTGTTAAGCTTTCAAAAAAGAAAACGTTACACCTTGCTTAATAGTTGAGTCGTCATGTTCATCAATTAAATGGTGGACAAATGTTAAACAGGCATATGCAGATTGAGTAATCATATGACCTGTGTGATCTGAAGCAATTAAATAGCTACTTTAGTAGTATAGAAACTGGGGCTAGAGTATCACGTAGGCTTCTTAAAAGCAGCTACAGGAAACTGTGAGAATAGTTTGAAGGTATAAGAACATAATGCATAGAAAATCATTACCAAAAAATATCATCAATCTCTGCTACTTAAATTCAAAGGCTAAATCTTTATCAAATAACTATTAGAACCCTATTTTTCATCCGAAAAGCTTGGCTACAGGAATCTTATTATTCAATAGTGGCCTAGATGAGATTCTTTTTTTTTTTTTTTTTTTTAATTACTAGGATCAATCCAAGATATGGGATCAATTATGATATGACTCCGAGGTGTGACCTAGCTCACGGGAGACCAGAGGGAGCAACTCATATGTGTGGGGGGTAAATGATCACATAAGCACGTCTTGATGAGATTAGAACCCCTAACTTCTCAAGGCATCATGGTGGGCTATAGCTTACCACCACACCATAACCACTTTCTCGGTAGATGAGATTTTATTCCAGCTTAGTACTATGAATTTCTTAATGTTCCTCTTCGGATGACAGAAGGTTGTTTGAAAAGCTCACTCAAGTTGCTTGGTTTCATTTGAAGTCATTCTACACTATTGTAACAACATTTTATTCCTATTGTAACGACCTTTTATTTAATAAATGACATGTAAGACTCTTACAGCAAGAATTAGATTCATATCCTTAAGAAGTTACATGGCTATATTCATGTCACAACAATGACAATAGTTAATGACTGTTGCACTCAGGACTGTTACTAGTACGTCCTAATCTAATTTCAGGATTAACCAAGAAACAAGTTGGATCCCTTACAGTAGATGTAGAGAAAACTGACAAATAATAGATTGTGGTAGAACTGAAGGCATGTTGATCATTTTCAATTTTTTTTTTTTTTTTTTTTTGTTTTCTGCAACTCTGTCATCAACTCCTAAGACTATAAGGCATGTCTGTGCAAACTAGTACAGGAAAACAAGACTTTAATTGTGTTTTTAATCATAATCAGTCAGGAAACTAATATATTCTGAAAATGGCACAGCAAGTGGCAGCCCACCAGCATGAACAGTCTAAATCATTGTGGGGAAGGGGAGGGGGGAGGGAGGGAAAGGATGGGTGTGTGGGGGCTCATATGCCAGCTGCACTAAATTTCTGCATTTGTGTTCATCTACCCCCCCAAACTACTCCCATTCAAACATTTAAGACTAACAATTCGAAAACTGAACTATTCAATTTCACATTCAACTTTTGAATTCACAATTCTCGGAAGTTATGAGGGTCAGTACACATTTATGAGGTACATGTGGCAGGGAAGCATTAAAAGCTGTACAGATGTTTGCATCGATAGAGAAAAATAAAAACTTAAAAAATTAAATGATTAATCCATACTCCATAGCCAGTTACACGATGTCAAGACCCTTCTAAAGTGACCAATAAAAGCTACTATTTTTAAACTCTTAAAGATATTGAGGATATCACCTTTTTAACCTTGTTTTTTTTGTCCTAATGGTTTGGACTAACCTGTGTTTTGTAGCAGCATACTCTAGCAAGGACCACATGCCTTTTCACACTGATTTCACATGACATTTTTTCAGTCTGCAATATTACTAGAGGACATTCACTTTTGTAAGTATTCAAACACTACAAGACACATACATGATTAGAAGACCTAATTATATTCTTAAAACCACTTATTTATGTATTGAAGCATGATAGGTCCATTATTTTCTTAGTGTATAGAGAATTGGAATCTCTGCATCAGTCATGACTTAATTAAGTACTTCAATTATTTTCTTCTTGCATTATAGTGTCTGTAGCACATACCAGAATAGCATCAATCAGCTGGTTTTGTTTTCAAATGAGAAACATTTTCCTCTATTTTATAGTCATGTCTTCTCTTTAAAATTTAGCACCTTTCAGTTGTATAACCACAAATAATAAATACACACAAATTCACATGGAGGACTCGGACAATGGCTGTTTCCTTAGTAAAAAATGACTCTGATACCATGTCAATGACCAGTGGATACAAAATTTTAACTATTGAGAATGAGGACCCTGACAATGGTATACGAGTAATCTAAGAGTATTATGTCGAACGCTAAACAGTGTCATATATGAACTAGCTACATGTGGTGGGGTCACAAGACTGAAGCTATACTATAAAAATAAGTCTTATAAATGTTTGCATCAATAAGAGTAAGACAAACCTTAAATGAAGAGTAAACAAATACAAGTAGAATGATTGATGCAAAATGTAATTGAATAGGCAGTTACAATGAAAACTTGAATGCACAAATCACAAATCAGATATATTGGCCACTGACAAGAAGCTTGAAAGAAGAACCAAAATTCTTCCAAAAATTACGAGTGAAAAAAAAAAAAAAAAAAAAATCCTCTACCAAAAGGAAAAACAGTAGACAAGCATTCACATCACTTCACGACTGTAATGTAAGTAGCTAATTTTTTTGTGTGTTTATTTTTTTTTTTTAATTTTTTCTGTTTTTTCAGGGTTTGCAGATTACCACAAAACAAGGCAGGAGAGCTCTAGCATTGAGCAGATAAAGCTCCTCAATATTTGAATATAGACCAACTTTTCCAGCCAATGAATCAAACCCAGTTTGGCCAGCCATTTCTTGTATATTCTCCAAAGGCCTGTGAACTCTCCCAGCAATCACTCTGCATACCATCAAAGCTTTCCTTATAGAAGGATCACCTTCCACGATTTTGATAGCTTCAAAAGCCCTGCCACTAGTAGATGTTGTAAACACACCTATACCACCTTTGAGCTCCTTCTTCGCAGAGAACCCGTTTCTTATAATTCGACAAACACAACATCTCTCCAATACACACAGACTTGATGAACCATTTATGCCAAGTGAGCAAGCCACGGTTGTCCCATAGAACCTCAATAGCTCGTTCCCATCCGCGAGGCACCGAGGGTGTTTCTTGGGGAGTTTACTGGCCTTAATCTTCACCATTTCTCTATACTCTTCGAACCGAGCAAGAGTCTTTTGCATGTTATGAACTTTCAACACCCTCTCAATCCTACCACAATGGTTCTCAGACTTCAACCAGCTTGTTCGACATATGATTTCGACAATTTTCCTCGATGAATCGCCTTCTACAAGTTCAGTAACTGTCAAAAAGACTAATGTTAGCCAATGAAAAAATAAACACATACATTTGAGTAAAAGAACTTCAACAAAAAACCACTTTAGTGGTTGACAACAAACGCCCGAAATTAAAGCAAATGCAGATTCTGTGCCTTAAATGACATAAAATATACCCAACAAAATACTAATCATCTTTTTATTAGCTTCATTCAAATCAAGAGATTTAGTACCAAAATTCGGCAAAAGGTTGGTGTTTTCTTCTTTTTACAAGTTGTTTTATGTATTGGACATATTCCAGAAGTGAAGCTTTTTCATATTTCTATAAAAAAACTTAAGAGGAGAATCAAGAATCTTTGACAAACAAGTGATCTTTTGCTTAAAAGTAAAAGTGCATGAGGAGGATTCTGGTTCGTTTTGTAAAAGTTGTCGCTAGATTTTGTGGTCAGAAGTGAACAAATAATATATAAGGATAAGAGAAAACAGTAAACCAAAACAAACTTGTAGACATGCTTCAAACAAAACTACAAATAAAAACATTTATATTACAATTAGTCTAAGATGAAGAATGTATCAAGAGCAAAATTTAACCAAAATAAAACATTTGAGGAAAGGTTTCTGACCAGCATGCTTGGAGAGATGATGAGCTTCAGCAACATCCCATTTGGTGAATTGCTCCCCACATTTATGGCAAGTCACTGAAGAACAACCATTGGAGTCCGTCTCTAGAGAGACTCTATTGCTTGAATGAACACCACCACCACCACCAGTAGACAGATTAGAGCCTTCTCTTTCTGAGAGAAGAAAAGGTGACTTTCTAGGAGGGGTTGATGCGGTGACAAAAGAAGGATTGAAATAATGCATTGTTGGGTGGCCTCCAGGCCCTGGTGTCCCTGGCCTTAAAGTGCCAACAAAAGTTGACCCACCACCACCACCGCCACCACCATTACCACCACCACCACCATCTCCACCATTATTACCACCACCTTTGCCCCCACCACCACTTGCAACCCCTTCATGGAACCCTCCAAAGCCAGTTATCTTAAGCTCACACCTTGAGTTACTAAGGATGACTTCATGAGTTATTGGGTTCAGAAACTCACTGCTTCCTATGGATCTTGGACTGCAACTCGGTGGCTTCTCTAAATGCCTTTTGCTCCCATGAATGACATCTTTTAGATTTGCTATTGACCTTGAACAACCTGACCTCCCTGCTTTTCTTGTCAATATTGTGCTCAAATGCTTCCTCGATTTTGGATTGTGAACATCTGATGGCTCTGTCTTGCAATGCAAAGACCTCTTCAAAGAAAACCACACTGTTGGCATGCTTGTTTTTTCTTCACTTTACTTTCTTCTTCTTCTTCTTTCTCTTTTTAGCTTCAAAACTCTTCACTCAAACTCTCTTTCCATTGTCATTTTCTTCCTTCTTCACCATAACTTTTCCTGAAAAGCAGAATCCAAAAGCACTTTCCTTCTTACTCATTCCATCTTCTAAATTCAACCACCATGGAATAGCATACTACAACATAACTTTAAGGAATGTAAGTTATGTAACAACACTCGAAAAGTTCTCCTCAACAAACCCAGAAAAACCCCATCTAGAAAAACTAGCTTGTACTTTGACGTTGTAGGTACCCCATTTTGAGAGTTCATCCAACCATCATCACATAAAACACTTAGGAGCTTTTACTAAAATGAGTGTCCACTCCATAGGGGAGAAAAAGAGAGAGAGAAAGAGTGAAGAGCAGTAATACGAGAGAGAGAGAGAGTGACAAACGACAAATGGACTCAAAGCCAATAAACCAAAAAGCCCATTTTAAAGAGGAAAAAGATAAAATGCAAAAAAAAAAAATAATATATATATATATATATAAGAAATAGCATGTGAGAATCTTTTAGCCCTTGGAGAAGAGGACAGCCAACCTGAACGAAACCACGTTCAGTGGCTCCAATAAATGTTAGTTTCTGAGGAAGGGTTCACTGTTAAATTCACTCTAGAAAGAGACACCTAGAATTGCAACTCATAACTCTGTCCACTGTCTTCCCTTCAGTCAGGATGTAACGTGCCTCAATTTTCAAAACACTCACTGCTTGTTTTGCATGTTTGATTACTTTGGTTTTATAAGATTTTTATGTGAATATATGCCCATGATGATATGGTTTATGGCAAAAACCATAAATTCATACACCGTTGGTATATGAAAAAAGAAATTACATTGAGATTGGTTTTAATGAAAATAATATGTATTTATAATTGTCTGATGTAGATATTCATATCTAAATTTTTAGATTTTTATAATGACGTATTCAAATAGTAACAATGGATACAAATCATACATTGTCGAAAGGTCATTTCTTTACATATTTTGGATGCAAAAATTAATTAATTACAACTGAGATAACGGCAACTCAAAATTAGATCATTATTATGATTTTTACCACCAAATCTCACATGCTGGTGGTATAAATTATGATACCACCAACAATCTTTAAAAGTAAAATTCAAATATGGTATACAAATTTATTTTGCTCTGTAATTAATTTGATTAAAAAAAAAGATTATGATAATGTATTCAAGAATGCTTGATACCTGACCACCCAAGTTTATAGAGAAGGGCATGATAATAATATTTAAAGTTATTCTGACATAGAATATTATTAATTATATTAACTAGTTGATTATAATTAAAGCTTGTGTCCTTTTTTTTTACAATTGTTGTGTTCATTTATTGTCAAGTCAGTAAAAAATGATAAATTCCTTAGAAGAGTGGGCACATGAAACATGGTTTCAAATTTGAATAAATAAATGTAACAAAAAAATCATAGAAACATGTAAATGAGCTTGACAAAGATTAATTAATCAAATTTCCCATAATGCAATGCTTCTTAATCCTATACAAGTGAATCTCATCTTAATGAAAGGCACCAAAACCAGAGAATATTAAATAATTAAACTTGAAATAGGACCATATGAGAAGTTTGAATTCTAACTAGATATATTATGTAAAAAATAAAAAATAAAAAACCTAATGTTAGATTAAATCTGAAAATCAATCTTATTATAAGGAACTAGATAAATAAAAAAGAAGAAAAAAAAAAGTCTTCTAGCATGATAATATTGACTACCAATAGGATTCAATGACATGCGTTTTTTACTCGTGACACTTGAGGATAAGTGTTATCGTCTTTTGATCTTGGTCCAAAAAAAAAATCAATTCGAAATCTCCCAAATTATAAATTACATGAGTATTAATTCATTTTCACCGTTGACCTCGTGAATCATTAAAGTGAAAAAAAAAAAAAAAAAATCCACCGTTGAAATAAATAGAAGAGGAGTTGTCACCTTGAAAATATACCACAGCTGGAAATTGGACCACATGAGTGAACTGTTTGTACAAATGTTAATAACTTTCTATCTCTTTCAAGGTTGTTTGTTTCTCTCTTTGTTTTATCTTCATAAACTTTATATAGAAAATGGTTTTAACTTCAAAGTAAAAAAAGAAAAGAAATAGAAATGAAACCCCATTTTGAAGAAAACTCAAATCAGTTCATGAATTTAACATAATTTTTTCAAAAGCTATTTTCTGTTTCAAAAAAATTGGAAACAACAACAAAAAAACACATATTTATAAGAGACAAATTTGAATACGAGCTCTTTTACATTGAGTAATGTTATATTATTCAAAAATTTATCCAAATTTATTATTCAAATGATGTAGTAAGTTTATGTGTAATTTTTTCACTTTCCTAAAATTAATATGATAGTTACAAATCAGTCTGTCATATTATGTAGACAAAAATTTTAGATAAATTTTTAGAAGTGCAACATTATTTTTTTTACATTATAGAAATAAAATTCATGTAAGCTTTTGAATTGGCACCAAACTTTAAACAACTAGCGAACCCACTAAAAAGCTAGCAGTAACATGCGTTTGTTCTAAATTAAAAAAATAAAAAATAAAAAATGAGTAATGTTAAACTACCCAAAATTTTGTTAATTTCATTGCTCAAATGAGTATATTTGACCTCTTGATGAATTTGTTGGAAAGAGATTGAAGGAAAGATAATTAAATTACATTCACTTAGTAATCAACAAGATGGGCCATTTTTAAAGTAATAGAAAGTACTTCAATTCTTAAAAATAAATAAAATAAAGTACTTCAGTTAAACCTGAATCCATGAATGTGATAAGATTAAGCATACAGAAGGGTAGAAATGAAAGTGATAGCAAAGTAGAGGATGTGTGTTTTTATGAAGTATTGGTTAAAGACTTGCCATATAAACAAACCAAAAGGTCACAAGATGAATTTATGAAGTTTAATGAGAAATGACACATTAATATGTGACTGTACCATAATTTTTAATAGTGGTGTGAAGTCAACTACGACGAAGTATTTATGGTATTTTAATTGTGGAATATTTATATATTTATTGTTCGTTTTATAATCTAGATAATTTATTTCACTATCTATATATATAATTTATTTCAAAACCTAAATAATTAATTCTAATAGATATGAAGCGTGAACTAATTTGTACCAAGGTACATGTAAAAGATTAATCAACCTATCAAGGATTTAGATTTTATTGAGAAAGGATTCTTTCATGATTGAGATGATCAATGGGTTTGCATCGGATCGATGACTTAGGAAGTATTAATTACTGTGGAACATATAGGCTGTAGACTAGAAATACTCTAATTAACTTTATAAAGTTTATGGATTAAAACTTTATGGAGGCAACAATAATGAAATTCAGACTTCAAAAAAGGGGGGGCATTCGGGAAAAGAAGAGCTCATTATTAGCTTTGAATGGTGAACACTAATATCCACACAACTTTGAAAGCTAAAAAGGTGGTGAAAAAGAGGCAGCTAGAAACCTTTGAACACTCAATATAAGAATGGGTTTTCTTTTCATGATGTTTAACTAGAGATAATGTTATCATAATAGTAGATAGTTATTTTTCTTTATTGATACATAGAAATGCAATCAAGTAGATTTCTTATAAGGTTATTGATTTGTTATGGAAAATGTTTACAGAGATAGTTATAATAAATAAAGAAAATTTTCAACAACTTAAAAAGACTTAATATATCATTCTAGAGAAATTTTGACTTCTTCAAAATTTAAACAATATTGTTATTAGAACAGTTACATTTGGAAACATTCTCTATGAGAAGATATTTCCCATCACAAACTTATTAGAAAGTACAGAAAGTAGGTTTTACGTTTTGAAATAACATTCTGTAATTATCTCAAAAAGGGAAGAACATTTTTAATACACTGTAGATGATATGTAGATTTCAATTACTATTCTTGGCTCTCTTGGCTTCTTCCCTTCTTTCTTCTTCTCATGGATTTTTCTCTTGTCATTTTGCTGTTACAAAAAATAAAGAGAGGCACACTAACACACATGACATTGATGAAATATTAATAAAGTAGTGGAATTAATTAACAATAATTTAAAGATTAAAATGCAAGACATACGTTGAATGGTAACAAAAGCCATGAAAGAAGGAAAGAGTGTTGGGAGCCGGGTATTGGGGCACATTTAAGGAGTGGGCATGCGTTGATGCACCCATTTAATGCATGCACATGATGCTGTTTGAGGTTTATATTCTGCGCTCACACATTTATTCAAAATTCCATTGCTTCATTGACTTGGTCCATCTGGTATTAGTATGTATAATATATTATAAACTTTTTCAATCAAAAGACCAGGTCATTTATTTATTTATTTATTTATTTATTTATTTTTCGTAGATAATCTCATTGTGTGTCTTGTCTAAGTGATTTATATGTTATCATTGGCTTGCTAAATTGGCAAGGAAATTAGTAAAATTAACAGGGTGAGATATGGCATTAAACCTTAATTTAATAGTAAATAAGTGAAGTGTATTTGGTACTATTTTAATAAAAGAATAATCCCAAAAAATCTATTATAATTTGTAAAAATATTTATTTTACCATCTATGATTTCATTTTTATCCAAAATTTACCCTAACGTTAACAAAAATATTCAAAATACTCTTGAAGGTGTGTAAAAGGATAACAATACATTTAATAGTTACATATTGATGATGAAGTTATAAAGAGTAAAATGAATATTTTTTTATTAATTTATTAAGATCAGAGACATTTTGAACCAAAATGAAATCATAAGTAATAAAATGGACTTTTTTGTATATTTATGGGATTATTCCTTTAATAAAAAATCACAAAAAGAGAGGGAGGAAAAAAAAAAAAGAGTAAAAACCCAAATTTATTCACGGAAACAGGAATGTAGATATGTGTCATAACTGAGCTAGAGGCCACCAGTTGTTCACTTTTATTTTAATCTACTCTTCGTTTTAAGTCGACTTATATAATTTTCAGTCCATTTTTCATTTGATAAAACATTTAAAATTATTAAATGAGTTCAATTCAAATACATTCAATGATAAGTGGGAAAATTAAAATACAAACAAAGAACTCATTTTTATATTTTAAGTGGTTTATGGTCGAATGCAATGGGATCCCCATCTAACAAACAGACTCTAAATGGTTTTGCATTATTTTTCACATAAAAGAAATTCTAAATTTTTTTTATCTGTGTGCCACTTGCATGAGGGCTTTCAGCTTCAGGTGCCTGGGCAATATTGAATACACAAGGATTGCAGCCCAGCCAATTCCAACACAAAGCCTAAGTAAGCATTCGTAATTGAAAAAGAACAGAAAAGGGCAGCCCAATATCGGCCCATGTTATACAAATTCATCTTATAATTTTTTTTTTTTTTAAAGGATAATTCATCTTATAAATTCTATTCTATTTACTTTACTTTGTCTGTTTGAAGTTAACATTGTTTTTTTTCCTATTTTTATTTTATTATAAGCACAATTATAATTATCGAGACCCTTAGATTATGACTATATAGTATAATCCAAAATTCAACATTTATTTTACTCGACCCCATAATGGTAACAAGAAAATAATTAATATATATATATATTTGGGGGAAGGGAAAGAGATATGATATTGGAACTTTCCAAGTTTGTAAGTAATGGGATAAGTCAGATTTTGAGGGCATGACAATCGTTCTCTTTTAATTATATACAATCATTTAGGGATCTTAATCCGTAAATCCAAAGCAAGGGGTCGTTTTAATTTAGAATGATTTGATAATTAATCTTTATCAATTTATCAATAAGTGACACTTCACATAATAATTATTAAAACTTGCTGAAAAATCTTGGCTATTAACATTGGCTACCGAGATAAGGTTTGGGAGCGTACACGAGTCAAGAATCCTTTGGAAACAAAGGCAACTTAATCTTTGGTTTGTGATTATAGCGTTATACAATTACTAAATTATTGTTGGGGAAACAAATTAAATGAACTTTACACAAAAATCAGAGATTAAATTCCCATTAGGAGGGTAACTTAATATCACCCTTCTACTCAATAATTACGTTCCCTTTTTCAATTCTCTTTATAAAACTTTATTCATTTTCATTTTTATTTCCAACATTTTTTATTTATAAACGTATATTGAAGTATTTATAGAGAATCCACTTGGTTAAGTAGTGTTCGACTTTATGGTGGAAATTTAAATCATACCATACATATTTATCAATATATATGAGATTGACTCCTTGATATTACGGAATGTTAATCTTTATATTGTGCGTATAATGTTTAATCTCGGCCACCTCCAACCCGAAATACAAAAAGATGAAAGTGCTTGCGGAGAATCAAAATGATACTGACTAGGCTGTGCACCCCAGCTTTTTTTAACACACCCACGATCAAATTGGGTCAGATTAGGCCAGTTTTGAAGTCTACCAGCCCACAAAAAATTTCCATGCTTTTCATGGGAGAGAAATTGAAACAAAAAAAATAACAGGAAAGGCCAGCCCAAATAGGCCCATAGTTGAGTTAAAGGCCTAAAGTGAGAGTCCATTTAGCAATTTCAGCTCATTAAATGCTTTTGTGTTTTGTTTGACTTTAACAAATTACAAGTTGATTAAGTGCAGTTGATTTTAGTTCGACCTTCTGAATGCCCACTTTTTCTGCTTTATAATTTTAGAAGATATGCTTATTCTGGTAATGAGAAAGTTACAAATTTCACTTTCAAAAAGCTAGTAAAAAATGGTTAGTTAACTGATGTTGATTTTGCAAGAGCGGCCCATTCTTTGAAAATTACAACTCACTAATATCCCTTTTAATTATGCAAACATAATGTAATATCATGCCGTTAATTGTTTTACCATCTACATGATTAGTGAAATATGACATCCAATAACTTACAAAAACTTGTTACATCGTGACTAATGAAAAATAGACCTTTAATAGGAGCGACCCATTCTTTGAAAATAACTCACTAATAGCCACTTTCCATTGCAAAATCACAATTAAATTATCATGTCACGAATTTTTTATACTATACATTATTAGTGGAATATGCTATGTAACATATTCTTAAATGCTAAAATTGATCAAGATTAATTTTTAAATTAGTTTGGATATCTATTTTCATAAATATCCAAAAAAAAAAAAAATTTACCACTTAAGTTAAATGGACATAACCTAATCTACACTACTTTTTACGATATTATAAATTTCGAGAGTAAAGGAAGCAGACATAATTAGAACCTATAATTTTAAAATTACGAGGTAATAGTAACATCACGTATGTATGTTTTTTAAAAAAATTATTAATGGCAACAATCTTGATACATAATTTGAGTTCATACATGAATAACTAATATTTACACAACTAAATATAATCGAACCAGTCTATGTATGTATACAACAAGCTAGACATAAATAATACAACCTTTATACAGTACAATACAATATGAAAGTAGATTAAATAAAATAAGATATGAACATAACAGCAAGCTTCTCACAAACACTTAACACTAAGCTTCTCATAAACGTTGAAATAATTAATAGTCCAGAACTTTCACAATTTACCAGTTATCTGAAAATGAATATAAAAAAATATGCGAATTGCAATGTACCACAAAAAGATGACGACTTGGATGCATGGCGTGAAGTGTGAAGTCTACGAATTCCAATCGCATGACTGACATGCAGTTTCGCTTTTTCAAGTATCATCTGTCCATATATGTCTCTCCATTCTCAGCTGTGTTTGGAATCCATACTTCACATCATCATAAACTTATATGGTACCTTCAACAAAATTAATTAATTAATTACTTAGAAGGAGTGGTAGTCAATTTATGTTTTATATGAATTAGTCATATATATTATTTAAGTAATCAAAATTTGTTACCAACCACAAAGCCCCTCTTTGATATTTTTATTAACAGTAATGTTATACTATTCAAAAAATTATCTAAATGTATTGTCCTGATATGATGAGTTTATGTGTAATTACTATATTATCCTAAAATTAATATGAGAATTACAAATCAACTTGCTATATTTTTAGATAAAATTTTTGAGAAGTGTAATATTATTCTTTTATTAATACATATTTTTTCTTTTTAAGTTTTTATCTTTAGTTTTGTTTTGTTTCCAAACATGATATTTGCCAACTGAGTGAGATACTTGCACAATTAAAAATGACCATATCGTGAAAATGACTACATAAAAGAAGATGAGGACAAAACAAGGTGGGATTTCTCTATCACACCAAAAAGTTTTCTTTCCTACAAAAATGAAAATTCAAACACTGTTTGTGCAGGTAGCCCGCTATTCTTATATATGTTTTTTTCTCATCATATGATTAGAGACATCTATTTTAATTTTTTCCATACAAAGAGTGAGTGGAAATTCTTATAACAAAAAACTCTCCCCTCTCTTCTTCATTTCTTTCTATCTCCATCTTCTTCACATACCATATTCCTCTCTCCAAAAATTTGCATATATATAGAGAGAGAGATCATGACAGAAGTTGGTGTTTTTGTTGGTGTAGTCACTCTAGTGATTGTGGCCATGGATGTTGCTGCTGGTACTCTAGGCATTGAAGCAGAGGTAGCCAAAAACAAGGTACCGTTATATATATATATATTAAAAATATGTTTTCGGTAAAAAAATTGTCATTGTGATGATGAACTGTTAATTATTATTGAATAGGTATTAATGCTTATGAGTCAAATGAGAAATTCTGGGTGTAAAGAATCAAGTCCTGAGGCTTTCAAGCTGGGTTTGGCAGCAGCTGTCTTGCAGGCTCTAGCTCACATTGTTGCTAATTTGCTTGGAGGGTGTGTGTGTGTCTGGTGCACAGAACAGATTGAAAGATCTTCTGCTAACAGGCAATTGTGGTTTGCTTCTCTGATTTTATCATGGTATGCGGTTTTTTTTTTTCATAATCTTTTGTTTATATAATCCAGTGATTATCACTATATATTTAATTAATTTTCTGCATATTAAGTAGTGGAGTGTTTAATGGGTGTTGGTTTGCATTAATGTGATTAATGCTTGCTCAACCTTAAGTTACATAATTGGAGAATCCAAATTCACTCAATAAAATCTGTAACTCCCGCACAAAATTTCTGGTAATTTTAGTGTTAACAATGTTAGACATTTTATTTTTGTATGATAATGTGATACCAACTCAGTGAGTGAAACGATGATGAATGTATATATTTTTAATTGAAATAATTATTATTAATGAATATTTATTTATCAATCGCATACATTGAGATCAAAGTTTAAAAATAACTGTTTCCAAAATCTATTGTAAATTTCAAAATAATAAATAAAAGAAAACTTGTGTTTGGTAATTGGCATTGTGTTTTTGGAAACTACTTACTTGAAAGGCGTAAATTTGATCATTAAAGTACGCAATTTTTGTGTCTTTGGAAATAAGACTTGTAGACAATATGCAATGTCCATTTTTCTTATATGTTTAGTACACGCAATAATTTCATTATTTTTTTCTTTTAAAAAAATGTTTTGATATATGCTACCGAGAAGAGCTTTCAAATTTTACAAAAATATACAAAATATTTTTTTATCCCAAAAGTTTGGAAAACTTTATATTAGTCCCTGAGTTTTTAAAAAATATCAAAATTTTTAAACTCTTTAAAAATAGCTCTTTTCTTCCTTAAAATTTTAAAAACTATTTAAAAAAGTCCAAACTGTAGTCAACTAACGGTTAATAGTAACTTTAAGAAATTTAAATTATAATTTAATAACTTAAATTCATAAATATTTTAGATAATTTAACTTGTAAATTTATTATTATATGAAAGTAAATATGATAATTTACGTGTCATTAATAACCATCAAAGATAAAAATATTTTTTAACATATTCTATTAATATTGACCGTTAGTTGACTGATAGTTTGAGTTTTTTTGAAGAGTTTTGAAAAAGTTAAAAATGAAAAAAACTATTTCTAAGAAAGTTTTAAAATTTTGATATTTTTCGAAACCTTAAGAATTAAAATAAAATTTTGCCCAAAAATTTAATTTCAATTTCCGAAAGAAAGGGTAAGACAATATCAATGAATGGGTTGTGCTACAATACATGGTCAATCGTTTTATAAAAGTAATTCAAGTGTATTATTTTTCAATCCAATAATTCAAATAAATGATGAGTTTAAAATAAATTAAAACGATAAAAAATAGATGTCTTTATTATTGTGTATAGTTACTGAATTTGTGTGCTAGTGAATCCTGTGATAATAATAAAAAAAGAAAACCTTTAATGTGTTTGGATAATTTGGTGAGATACAACTACATCATTGAAGTGAAGAAGGAACTCTCCGACCTTCAAGTTACTGATAGAGTGAATGATTTCACGAATTGATTTCAGGATTGTGGTGGCTATTGGATTTCCAATGCTGATAATAGGCATGTTAGAGAACTCCAAGTCAAAACAATCATGTGGAATCTTGCACAATCATTTTCTGCTGATTGGTGGACTTTTCTGCTTTCTACACAGCCTCTTCTGCATTGCATCCTTTGTTTCCTCCACTGTCAGATTTGCGAATGAAAGCCCTGATAGACTTCATCAGATTCAAGATCCCTGATATTCTATATTTCAAGCAATTTGGATCAGGAAATGTTGAAATTAAACAAAGTTTAGTTTCATTATGATAATAATTTGTTATGTTTATAAAGTTGAATTTCTTGATCCAAGTTAGAATAGGATTATCAAGTTGAACAAACATGAAAAAATACAAATATCAACTAGGACAAAAAGCCGAATCAATGAAATGTAGGTCAAAAAACCAATAAAAGCCGACAATGGTGAAGGAAATAAAGTTCGAAAGAATATTTTCGACTACAAGGAGTATTCTTTTGCTATGTTTCAATATTTGTTTTATTTATTTATTTTTTGAATGTTGACATCTTATGGATTAAAAGACTGTCGGTTCCTATTGAGATGAATCATTAATAATACGGTTCAAATGACTATTCTCATAATCAGGGAAGGGCAAGATGGATATTCCTACTAATGGGTGATGTGTATTTATTTAAAATTCTATAATGGCTATCATAGATTTATTTCCTAATCCTAACATAAAATTCAAACTTTAGACAATTCTCTTGATGGATCTCAAATATATTTAGGGCGCATTAATAACATGCATATTCGTTTTATGAAACTTTAAGACAATTCAACTCTATAATTATTTAGTTATAGGTATAGAGAACTATGAAAATTCCTTGTCAAGGAAGTACCTTGAGTAATTAATTTTGAAGTTTAAGTTAATTTCAACCATTTGCCTACTTTGACTACTATTTATTAAAGCATTTATGAATTGTTGCAAAATAAAAAATATTTATGTGTGATCAAACTAATCACTGTAGCCTCATACCACATGACGTTAAATTATTAGCCCATTGTATTTCTGTACGATAAAATGTATTAAAAACTCGCAATTAAATACATGTCTTGAAAAAAAAATGATTGATGAGTTATTTATGTTTTCAATCAATAATCTGCTTGAAGATCCAAAATAATAAATAGTAAACAATAATTAAATCACTATTTAATGTTGTTTGATAGTAGAAAATACTTTCGTTAAGTCAAATGCCGATTTAGCTTTGAGTTGTGCTAGAGCAATTGGTACTTAAAAAAAAAAAAAAAAAGAAAATCTAACCATTGTAGAAGAGCAAAATTTAGGGAAAAAAAGAGATTTCAAGTTAGGTTGGAAATACTAGTTGATATTTACATATTTGCCTCAATTTAACAAAACTCCTTTCTTCCCAAAACAAAATCAATAAAATTTAAAAAAATCTTATATATGTAAAGCAAAGAAAACTATCACATAATTATTAATTAGCTTGGTAAAACTAAGAAAAGGAAAAATAAAATAAAAGCTATGAGATTTCACTGAACATTTTAATTTATTATTATTTAGATGAAGAAAATATTTTGTTGAGCGGCATTATATTACCAACATTTTCTTGAAAAAAATGCTTAAAAAAAAAAAAACATTTTCTTGAAAAAAGGTTGTTTTCAAGGTCAATCCAAGTCAACCATAGAAATGCTTGAAACTTGCTTTGTGGAATAGATGTAACAGTAGCGGGAAAGGCCCATTAGAGTTCCCACCTCACTTTTTGTTTTTGAAATTCGGCTCAACCCATCAAGTGGACCGGGTGCATTCAACACTTTTCAATATATATACATATATCCTTTAGGTTCCGTTTGATACGTGAAATTATATTGAAATAGAATGGATTGGATTGAAATAAAAAATTACTATCTCATGTTTGGTAGAACTTAGGATTGAATTAAAAATTATACCATATCATGTTTGGTGTTAATTGGGATTTGATTGAAATAAAATTAATTTTAATTTTTTATTATATAAAATTAAATTTATAAAAAATATGAAAAAAATGAAATAACATTATAATATTAAAAAAAATTGGAATGAAATAAAAAGATTAAAATAAAAAAAATAACATTAAGCTTGTGACTCTTTAGAGAGAGAGAGAGAGAGAGGATGAAATGAAAAGTTTAAAATAAAAAAAAGGGAATCCCATCAACTTGGGATCTTGGAATGACATGGATAATGTTGATATTCAATTTCTTATGTTGAATGAGAATGGAAGGGAGATTAGAAATGGGAAAGTCCATTCCCATAATTGGCTCCAAACGTGGGATTTAGGGGAATAAGAGAAAATGAATCCCAATCCCACCTTAAATCCCACGTTCCAAACATATCCTTATATATCAAATTCCTTAAAGAATAGCAACCATATTGACTTGCCCAATTTGTTTATACTTCAAAAATAATTTATGTGAAACCTCAAAAAAAAATTATTTAAGTAATACACAGTTACCATCATTCAATATGACTTAGTATTATTTAGAGAGGATTAATTTAATCTATTAGTCTTATTCATATAAATTATTACGTCATAAATATAATATTTTAAAAATATTATTAAGATATAATTTTAAAGAAAAATTAAAAAAAAAAAAATCCCTTTTTATAATTTGTATGTTTAAGTAATTACCTTAATCATTTCAAAAGAATTCGTTAATAGATGTCTCGATATGCACTGAATTTTATAAAATTGAATAAAGCTTTAATATTTATTTTATTATCATATAAACCTTAGTTTTTTTTGTTTTTTAATTTTTATAAACATTAGTATATTAATATATCAAACACATAAATTTATAATTTTACTGTCTTTAAGCATATTTAGATGATCATTTTTAAAATACTCGGAATTAAATAAGTTTTCAAAAATTTTATACATCCATTATTTTTTACTTTTTTAAAAACTTTGTACAAAATTGTATTCTGAATTACAGACGGACTATTTCCTAATATTTTTACATGTACGAATAATATCTAAAAAAACTTAATAAAAAAACCAAAATCGTAATAACAATCAATTCACCAGGGCAAAATGGTAATTCCACAAATCTGACATCGGTCCTCTCGTCGTACTACGTAAACAAATCCACTTCAAAATCAAAAACCCAAACAAACAACGACGCCGCTTAAAAGCGGTAAACCAATTATACTCAAATCCCAATCGTCCACACCAAACCCAATCCAACGGCTACAAACCTCGATCCGCGTACTTGACTCCCATTGGCCAGTTCCCCACCCCCCCATCTCTCTATATAAACCTTCGACCCCCATCTCTCACCTCTCCATTAAAACACGCGAGTCCCCACCTCTCCTTCCTCTTTGTCTCTAAAATTACCATTTCTTGTGGTAATCTCTCTCACTTCGTCTATTTTGTCGTGTTGTGATGGCGGGTCGGGGCAAGACTCTTGGTTCCGGAGCCTCCAAGAAGGCCACGTCACGGAGTAGCAAGGCCGGCCTCCAGTTCCCCGTTGGTCGTATCGCTAGGTTCCTCAAGGCCGGCAAGTACGCCGAGCGTGTCGGCGCCGGCGCCCCCGTTTACCTCGCCGCCGTCCTCGAATACCTCGCCGCCGAGGTAACCCCTTCTCTTTCAAGATTTTTTTTCCCAAATTTTGTATATATATTTTTTTCTGCTCGTAGATCTAGGTTTTTCGATTTCATGATTCTTTTTATTGTACAATTGGGTTTTTGAAAAATAATGGATTTTCATAGATCTACCATATCGTTTTTTTGATTTATTATATCAATATTTTATCCTTTTAACAATTTTGTGAAATTAGGGTTTGCATCGATCCATCTATGTTGGAGACAAATTTTCCAATTTTTTTTTTATAAAAATTAATGTTACGCAATTTTTTTTTTTTTCCAAAAAAAAAAATGAGGGATTTTATTTTTGTTTGGTGTTAAATGTTGTGTATTATTATTATGGTTTCAGGTTCTTGAATTGGCTGGAAACGCAGCAAGGGACAACAAGAAGACTCGCATTGTCCCCCGCCACATTCAGCTGGCAGTGAGAAACGACGAGGAGCTGAGCAAGCTTCTTGGAGACGTAACAATCGCCAATGGTGGTGTCATGCCCAACATCCACAACCTCCTCCTTCCCAAGAAAACTGGAACATCAGGCTCCAAGGCTGCTGGTGATGATGACAGTTAAATCATAATATTCTTCAATTTGAAACAATGAATAGTTAAAATGGGCAAGAATGTTGTTATGCTGCTGATAATGTGGTTCTAATTGTCTTTGTTAGTTTTAGTTTTTGTTGTTCCATGTTGGATCTTTAAAAAAGTAGGAAGTTTTTAAGTCAAGGACCATTTACTTATCTCTTTTTAGTGTTTAGATTTTTTTTTGGCCTTTTTACTAGTATTGTGAATATAATGATCATCTTCTAATAGAAGAAGAGTTGTCTATTTTTTTTTTGTCCTGTGGGGTGTTTAATTTTAGTTACATGAATGCATTATTTCAAAGTGATTCCAAATTTGGGTGTGTTTTATGAGATGGTGTTTTTATTTGCCTGCCTAGTTTGATGTTTCATTTCTTGAATATAAAATCTTGTTGAAGATCCATGCAATTTAACTATGTGAATTATAATAAACTGCAACTTAATGGCCGCATTGGACCTGCAACAAAGACTAGTAAAACCATTATTATTATTGTTATTATTATTTGCTAAGAATGGTTATTGGCTTGACGGTCTAATACTCTATAAAGTGTATGATCTAGGCTTTGGAATTTTGTTGAAGATTCTAGTTGTGTTGAGTCTTGTTTCAAATTTATAGACACTACCTCAAGGTGATAAGATAGTTTGTATATGTGTTGCTGCAAATGGTAAAATGCTATCAACTTGTGTTGGCACATACTTCAGGTACTAGTCAAACTAGAATTCTTATGTAGGGCATTGCAATTTGAAGAAGTCCAAGGATTACATTACCAAGTAGCAGCTTTAGTATCATTGAATTGAAGTTGGATTTGACAAATATATTATGTTGTTTATTATTTGATTAAAATATTAATTGATTTTAGACTCGTTAAGATTGTTTTACTAATTTTAGATTCATGCTCATGTGGTGATTAAATAAACCCATGGAGCAGTAAAAACAATTGTGTTTTCCATTGCAAGCTCTCATTATGCCATCGCAAAATTTAAATAAATGAAAATTGTTCGTTGAAAAAGTAATAAGGCAAAATTGCATTCACACCCTTGAGGGGTGAACTTAATCTTTTGGATTTAGAAGCCCATTAAAGCAATGCCAATTGAGAGCAGGTTCGAAACATTTCAAACGGGGCGGGTTTGAGGATGAGTGCAAATTTTATAATTGACTAGCTGTTCACGATTCGTGTATCTAAAAAGCATGTGAAATATAAATAAATAGGAACAAGGGTCAACTTTTCTTATTGGCTACAATTTGGACCTGTAACAAAGAACTCGAAAACTACAGTAGGACCAATTATGATTTTTTGTTTTCTTGTGTGCTAAGAATGGTTATTGGTTTGGTCCAGTGTTTAAAAACTCGGTCGAGTTCTCGTCGAGAACTTGTTGCTCGATCGGTTTTCAAGTCGAGAACCCCCAGATAGGGGATTTCAATTCGGTTACTATCCAAAATCGACCCAACTCGAGCTGACTTGGCTCGACTCGGAATCGGCGTGCTCGGAAAGTCAGTCTTCAGTTCTGTTTTGCGCTTTTGCTTTTGTGTTTTTGTTCTGCACTTCTATTGCATTCTGTTTTACACTTCTGTTGCGTTTTGTTCTGCCTGTTGTCGTGCTGCTTCTATCGATCCTGCTGAGTCTGGTTCTGCTATCGCCGGTTGACTTCTGTCAATCCCTAAGTCAGTCTTCAGTTCTGTTTTGCACTTTTGCTTTTGCGTTTTTGTTCTACACTTCTGTTGCGTTCTGTTCTGCCTGTTGCTTC
The DNA here is from genome assembly GCA_022984855.1 of Dimocarpus longan. Taxonomy (NCBI): domain Eukaryota; kingdom Viridiplantae; phylum Streptophyta; class Magnoliopsida; order Sapindales; family Sapindaceae; genus Dimocarpus; species Dimocarpus longan. Next base: position 17,979,501 of record CM041014.1, read on the forward strand.
TGCCTATCCTACTAAGTCTGGTTCTGCTATCGTCGATTGACTTTTGTTGTCGTCGTTTTCTCGTCGTCCTCCGTCGCAGTTGCCATCTCCACCTGTGAATCCACTTTGTCCGCTGCATTGCTGTCAGTATTATTTTTTTTTTCAATTTTTTTTTTTCATTTTCATCTCTTGTCATTAGTCATCAAACTTATCACTCATCAATCCACAAAACCCACCAATAAAAACTCACACATTCAAGAAATCCACCAAAAAACTCACCCATTGTCATTGATGGCAGTTGTGACGGAGAAGGGAGAACTTGGCCAGTAACAGATCTGTTCAGTCACTGGCTCACTGTTCACTGGATTCATTGCCATTTTCCTTTATTCTCTCTGCTCAATCACTAGATTCATTGCCATCTTATTTTTCTCTCTCTTGCTGTTGTTCATTGTCGTTCATCATCCCCAAATCTCTATTATCATCATCTCTGTTTATCGTCTAACAAGTAACACCACACACATGAAGATCGGAAGAAGAAGAAGAATAAAGAAATCAAAGTGTAGAGTAGAGACAGAGAGAAGTGAAGGAGATGTGGAAGAAAATGGGGTTAAGACATTTTGGTTTGGGGTTGGAAAATGACGATTTTTGTTGAAAGGGAAGACTTTTCAAATAGTTATCCGAAAATGTATCTTAGTTTTTTAGTTTTTGGACAAAATTACCTTTCATTATTTCTCATTATTTCAAAAAAACCATTATCTTTAATAATATAATCATTTTTATTATTTTCAATTAGCCCATTTCTTTATGATATTTATAGTTTTTTATAATTTTTACCAATTTTACCCCTCACTGAGTACTCGCCGAATACTTCCCGAGTTTCCGAGTACTCGCTGCTCGTTACCTCGCCGATCGAGTAGCGAGTAACGAGTTTTGGAACACTGGTTTGGTCTAATGATATGATTTAGGCTTCAGAATTTGTTGAAGATTCTAGTTATGAGCCTGATTGAAATTTATGTATGGATAATATCCAAGTCCTAAGCTAGTTTATATTTGTGTATACTAAAAATGGTAACATGCAATCAACTTTACTCTTGCACTTGTGTTGGCACATGCTTTAGCTACTAATCAAAATTGAATTACTATTTTGTGCATTACAAGTTTCTTCCAAACACATTTGGAAGAATGAACGAGTGTTGAAGGATATTTAAGTTACCTTCATTATTGTTGAACCGAGAGGCCAAGTAGCAGCTTTATTAGCTTTCTTATCTTTAATTGAAGTTGGATTTGACAAATATATCAAGCTATGAGCTGTTTAATCTCGGATTAAAATACAAAAACATTAGAAGTACATTAATTTATGGCTTAAATGAATGAAAATTGCTTGATAAGAAAATAATAAAGGAAATTTACACTCAAACCCCTGAGTCTGTGACTAATGGACCGAACCTTTTAGGCTTAAGCCCATTAAAACAATACCAGTTCAGAGCGGGCCGTCTGTATTAAACTACAATGGAGTTTAGTTCAAATTTAGACATTTTACTAGAAGTAAAACAATTATTATTATATTCTCAAATTAACAAATAAAAAGGGATTAAACTTTATTGATTGATAAAAAGATTAGCATTGATTGAAAATCAAGAACCAACAAAGAAAAGTATAATCATAAAAAAGGAATATAAAATCCTAAAAGTGAACATGGAATGATTATTGTAATTGGATGATTTGTCTCTCTTAGTTCTTGGTTTGGATATTGTAGTGGGGTTAAAACCACAGCATGTCAATTGAAAGCAGGGCTTGTCGCTCGACTATATGGAATCAATAACTTATGTTTTATACAAATCAAATAAATAGAATACAAGTGATCTTAACACTAGTAGGGTGTCGACAAAAAACCCTTCGACGCTCAAGTTAGTAGATTGAATGTGAAAGATAATGAAAAAGCAATAAAGTGTCATTCTAGTCGTGTTAGGACAGAAAATATGTGTGATTTGTGCTGTTGAACAACGTAAACCGTATAGATTGCAAGACAATGTAGATTGAATGGCTAGGCTACAGGGCAATGTAGGTGGAAGTCAATGGTGGCGAGGTGGATTAAAGTCGTTGACTATAGAATAACGCTGACGATGATCAGACACGATGTAGTCCAGCACTTAGCTGGTTGTACCAGGTGACAATGAGTGTCATGTTGGTGAATTTGGTTGAGCTAATTGGAGGAAGGAGAGTGCTGATTGAGAATGTAGAAGATATTTTGAGGATTCCATTGTTGAGGGTGATCAGAGTTAGATCTTAAAGATGTCTTATGATAATCCGATAAAGAAATGATGTGCATAAAGGATCAGATGTGAATTAAGGATCCCATCATTGGCTCGAGAGTGTAATGACCCTTTTATAGGTAAGTTATTCTACGAAGTTGGATAAAGCCTAGTTTCAATAGACTTAGGAGTCTAAGTTTGAGTAGAACACAGTATGGTCGAGATCATCCCTAAATTATATCATCCCTAAATTATAGGAGATAAGGATAAATCCTAAATAGATTGTGATTTATCTCATAAATGGTTGAGTTGTGATGAAATTGGACTCGTGGTAGACGAGTTTGAGTCGAATTATGAAACTTTGATCGGTGTTAGGTCAACTAACTTGTTGTGTTGCTTCTGGAAATTTTGGACTATGGCCTAGCCTTTAGGCTTAATCAATCGATCCGATAGGTCGTTCTACTAAAAGTGCATTGATTTTGGGCTAAATCGTTGGACTTGTTGACCAAAACACTTGTTGGGCCATAAGCCCATGTTGACCAACACTTATGGGCTTACGTTTAATAGGCCTAAACTAGATTGTTTGAATTATTAAGTCATTCTTCTTAAACTTTTGGTCCATTATTTTATGGACCTAAGAGTTTTTGGCCATTACAGACATTATGATATATCATACCTTGATTATCTTTAATTGAAGCTACATTTGACAAATATATCAAGTATAGCTATGATCTATGAGTTGTTGAATCTTAATTTAAAATATTTTAGACTCATCAAACTGTTTTACTAATTTTAAATTCTTTCTCATTTGAATTATAGTGCATGTAACATGTAGCGGAGTCCCATTCGTTCTGTTTTGATTTACTGAACAATCTTTAGACCTCAGAAAGACTATGAGCCCATTTGTTCTGTTGATTGTTTTTAAACCCTAATAAAAATGTTTGACTAGTTAGATTGGTCTTTAAGTAAATTTAAATAAAAATATATCAGAAAAAACAAATATCATTTGCAAAACAACAAAACATAATATATCTAGAAAAAAAAAGAAATCTCAAAAGACAAAAATAAATAAGTGTAAGAAAAGTTTCATTGGCCAACTGTAGAGAAGAGCAATTGTAAGGCTCATTCTAATCAATGAATTTACATGTCTGCATCTCACTGAACAATCAAATGAAATATTCTAATATGCACTTAAAATGGGTGTTTGAAATGAACCATGAAATCTTCTAACATAGACTAAAAATGAGTGTTTGAATAATCAAATGAAATCTTTTAACTTAGACTAAAAATAGGTACTGTTTGTATTTGTGTATGCTACAAATGGTAACATGCGATGAACTTCTTCTTGCACCTGTGTTGGCACATGCTTTAGGTACTAGTCAAATTAGAATTCTTATGTTGGGCATTACAATTTGAAGAAGTTCAAGGATTGCATTACCAAGTAGCAGCTTTAGTATCATTGAATTGAAGTTGGATTTGACAAATATATTATGTTGCTTATTATCTGTTTAAAATATTATTTGATTTTAGACTCGTTAATAAGACTGTTTTACTAATTTTGGAAGCATGCTCATGTGATGAAACAAACCCATGGAGCAGGAAAAACGAATGTGTTTTTCACTATAAGATACCGTTATGCCATCACAAGTTTAAATAAATAAAAATTGTTCGATAAGAAAGTAAAAGCAAAATTGCATTCACACCCCTGAGTGGTGGACGTAACCGTTTGGACTTAGAAGCCCATTAAAACAGTACCAATTGATAGCGGGCTCGAAACACCTCAAACGGGACAGGTTTAAGGATGGACGGATATTTTATAATTGATTGTTCAAGCTTTCTTAATTTTACTTGTCATTGATTATGGTGGAATTAAGTAGGGTTATAAATCTTCCCGCAACAAACTTTTATAGAATTTTTACTGAAAATGTTTTTGTACGAAGGGCCGGGGATAGATCCTACAATAGTCAAGCATAACGACTCCTTGCAAAATATGTATACAAGCATTCAACAAAGACACATGAAGGAACATACGCATAAATATACTTACAACCTTCTATTAAACAAATAATAAAATCTAATTGGTACAACTACTGTTAATGTAATAAAGAAATAAATATTATAAATTCATGTTAGCAAAATAATATAAACCATTTACAGCTTAAAAAGCTCATCAATTATCAAATAGGGGTAGAGGATCTGCTTCAATTCATGATGATCAACCAAACGCCTACGAGGGAATTAATTATATATTATCATCAGACTTTTAAAATTGTCTGCCAAATAAAAAAAAAAAAACTTCATTTGGGGACTAGCATTTATCCTCCCTACATAAAATTTTTGAAATCTTCAACAACACACCGGCTTGAATCGGGGAAATCTTCTCCGAGGATTCTCCTCTTAAAGCTATTATCAACTCCCATAACAAACCAGCTTCAATATTAGAAATCTTCTCCAGGGATGATCCTGATTCAATCATCTTTTCTCGCTTCAAATTGTTCCACTTTTGCTCCAAATCTTGAAGCTTGGAGGGTCCAATTTTCTTGACCATATAGTCCAAAGCTGCAGCGTTATTTATCTTCCATAACTCCTTGAGAATACTGTAATTATTGGCAACAGACAGATTCTTCATCAACCTCTCAAGTTCTTCTGCTGAATTCTTGGCAACAGACAGATTCTTCATCAACGTCTCAAGTTCTTCTGCTGACATTGTTGATCAAATCTGCAAGAATTTATCAACGGAATAAACCTTGATTTATGAAAAAAGTTTACAGTTTTTTCTTTTGTTTTTCAATACTATACACAAAGATGTGTCAAACATGTTATTTATAGAATAATAATCTTAAACTTTTTAAAATTAAAAAAAGTAATTGTAAAACATGGAATCAAAATTCAATCAATTTGATTGGGTTCAAACTGATTGCCATGAGAATTCTATTCATGTTGAGTTTCACGATGTTTATCTTATTGAAGAGTCCTGTCATGTCTAGACATGTGGTTTCTAATCCTTTTAGTTAGCATAGAAATCATCTTTTAAGTCATACGAACATAAATAGAAATCATTCTAAATTAAATTCAATGTTTATTGACATCCCTAAAATTATTGTATCGACTGAAAATCTATGAAAGCTATTTCGAGATTTCAAGAGCACATGAAAAACTCAAATCCAAAACTGTTTCAGGTTTCAAAATTTCTTTCTTGACAGCAAGTATTTACATATTTTATCCACAACGACCAGATTTCCAATTAAAAAAATCCAACAAACAACCAAATACGCCTGGCGATATCGAAAGTACAGACCGAAGAGACCCTTAAGCAGAGCACAACAAACAACCAAAAGCAAACAAACCTAAATTACTACCACAAACAAATTAATTAACATAGATTAGTGTTAAAAACATACAAAAACAACAGAGAGTTCTTACTTTGTTTGAGAAGCGAAAACCAAAATCAACCACCAGCGACGAGAAGCGCGGCGAGCTTGAGAGAGAGTCGTCCGCGTGAGGGACCGGCGACTGCGAACCAGGGGGGGGGGACGACTGACTACTGACTCCTTAGGGTATTTTTCCTTTTCCCTTTGACGTGTGTGTATATATATAGACGGGTTGCTAACTTTTTTAATTTTTTCCTTTTAACTAAAAGTTTTCCGGATGAAATAGGAATACTCCTATAGCAGGGAAACCTAAGGCGATCTGGCAAACAAAATATTAATGTGAAAAAGAGTAGCTTTAATATGGTCGAGATATTTTAAGATTTATCTACTTATTAAACTTCCTTCTTGTTTTAGGATTATATATCCTTATTCGGTAAAGCGTATAATTATTGTGCTATGAAAATACCCATCATATGTCATGAGAGTCTTCATGAAAAATTTCCGTATAGGAATATAAAACGTAAACTTTAAAATTTGCAAAGACCACATCATGACACAAAATTCATAACTTGAATAAAGGAAGAAGATTTAAAAAGAGCTAGCTCCGATGTGGAATTAGACGAAGGAGACCATGAAATTTAAGGGTCCCTTTTATATATATATATATAACTTTCCAATCCCAATAGTAATTGTTAGTGAAATTAACTGTTCTATACCATAAGAAGATTTGATTGTAAGAATAATATGACAAATTTACAATACAATAATATACACAATACTCTTTTTTTTTTTTTTTAAAAAAAAAAAAAATCTTTTTCAATTAAGAAAAAGATCTTTCTCATATGATTTAACCTGAATTTTTTTTTTTCTATCGATAGCATCAAGTATAATGGTCAATTGAATAAAATATGAAGGTTTGACCAATCATCATGTGGTTAGGAGAAAGTGAAAGTTCAATCTCTTCTATTTGCTTCATTCTTTATGAATCTAAGATTTTTCTTCTCCGTCCGCCGTGACAACCGACATCATCTCAAATTTATTCATCAATTTTTTAAATTCTTTTGCTGACATGGTTCAAAGAATTTGCAATAATTAATGAACCGGACATAGTTTGTTGCTTAGATTCATGAAAAAAAGAAGCTAACAGGTTCTTTTATTTTTTCATTTATACTTGTGATGCAATTATACAAATATGTGTGGAACAGCTTATTTATAGAATAATAATCTCCCTATTATTATTATTATTTGAGACAGTACTCTCCCTATTATAAAAAGGAATTTTAAAACATGGTAACCAAAATTCGATCAAATTTGATCATGTTCAAACTCATTGCTATTATAATAATTCTAGTCCTGTTGAATTTCATATTGTTTATTTTATTTGAAGAGTCCTAACCTGTCTAGACATGCCCTTGTTAATTAACATCCGGTGTCGGAAGGGTTTTTTTTTTTTTTTTTTTTTTTTTTTTTTTTTTTTTATAAAAAAAAACTAAAATTCCACCTATTTCATTATTATGTAGCACTGTAAACTTTTTCTTTGTTTTAGTTTTTTTGAACGTCATATTTGCAAGTTTAGAAAATTAAGTCCTACCTCATGAAACTAATAAGAAGAAAATACACATGGACTCAAACAAAATAAAGAGTTTTGGGTATGGGATCCCTTATGGAATTTCATACGGAATTTTAATTGTCTTATTACAAAATCAATTTCTTACATCTTGGTTTGTAAAATTTCTGAATTATCGAAGGAAAAAAAGAAAAATAAATCAATGTTGTGTGGAAGTTTGATTTTGTATTGATACAAAATATTTTCATCATCTACAATAATGAATTTTGTACAATCACAAAATTAGAGTCCCATGTAGATTTACACAAGGGATCCCACAAATAAGACATCGCTCACAAAATCAAGCCTTCCTATGCTAACTGAAATAACCGAAACCCAAAGTTATTTCACTTTTAGTTGATTTTGGTAAAAAATATATTATTATTATTATATAAAAGTCAATTTACCCTTTTCTTGCTAAAAAAAATATCATTAATGTTAGAACAAGCGGAAAATAGGAGGCTTAACGTTTTGGGTTTACGAATCCATTCACCTAAAACCCAAAATTAGTTTATTTTTTGTTAATTTTGTTGGTAAAAGAAATTATATATATAATACTTTTAAAATGAAGATTTAATCAATCAAATTCATCCATTATATTTGATTGATTTTTTCTAATATTTTATATATAATCAATTTACCATTTTTTTTATTAAAAAAACCATTATTGGAACAGGTAAAAAATGGTGGGCCTAACATTTTGGGCTTATGAATCCATTCACACGAAACACATTTCTACCATCTGTTTTGATTACCATTTCTTCTCAGAACAATCATGTTACTAAATTACTTATCTAGCATTTCCTTTTCATCAATTAATAAGGATTCTATGAGAGTAAAAGTGTGATTTCCTTTTCAAACAAATACCAAGGGGTCTAAAATTCTGATGCTATTCATCATTCTCATCACACTTCTTATGTATAGTTAACAGAATTTATATCAGCAATAGAATTGCATATCGATGTAATCTACTTTCCAATTATCTGCACAATTTTACAGAATTGAAAAGTTCCTCATCCTTATCAAAGAATGTGCATCTACTAAAGATACCATTGGCTAAATCATCTCAAAACTATACATATTAGAATCTGATTAACCAATATCTAACATCACTTCTAAACTGAAAGAATGTACTAATCTTCACAACAACGCCTCATAACCAACAGCAAAAAATCAAATTATTGCCTCCAAACCTGAATCACTGTTGCTTAGTATCCTTAATCTCATCTCCACCAGACTTCAATTCCTCAGATGCCTCACTTCCACCTTCAGGATTCTCATCATGGGGTTTCTCAGAGTCAGGATCACCACCTAGGCTACTGGCTCCCCCTGGATCAGTTCTGTTCCCTGAGCTTGAATCTTCACCACTATCACGCTTCTGTTGGTTCTTGTCTTCCTTTTTAGTATCCTGGAATCGCGGTGCTGGTGGTATTGGCCTCTGTAACATTTCTTCTCTTTTACTATCCTGAGATCGCGTTACTGGTGGTACTCCTCGTAATATTGTCTGAGGACCAGTTCTCTTCACCTTCTGTTGGTTCTTGTCTACCTTTTTGGTATCCTGAAATCCCTCTACTCGTTGTTTTCCCCTGCGTACAATTATCCGAGGACGAATTCTCTTCACTGAGGTTGAATCTTTACCACTACCAGCCTTCTGTTGCTTATTGTCCTCCTTTTTATTATCCTGAAATCGCGGTACTGGTGGCATTGGTGGCAGTATTATTTGCAGAGGAACAGGATTTTCTACAGGCATAAGATCTGAGACAATTCCAGGACCTTGCTCGAAAGTGCTTTTAATCAAAAACGGCAACAGAGGACGCATTGCAGGATCATATTCAGGTTCTGAAAAATCAAGATGTTGTTGATCATCAGGACTCTTCCCCTCCAGGTTTCCTCCTCCTTCATCACTCGAATCTTTCGTCTCCTCCTCCTCCTCGTTTCCTTCATCATCCGAATTCATATGTGCCTCCATATTCCATAGAACATCTGCACAAATATACAACTGTTCCTGCATCTGATTCCTGAAATGGTACCCGTGATCAATCGCCATCCAAAACTTCTTCTTGAAATTCTTCTTCAACCTCTTGATCACTCCCACGCAATCACTCACAGAAATATCAAGTCCGACCCAATTCTTGATAAACTCTTCCATGTCATTCACATCATCATAGGGAAACTTAGACAACTTGAAGTTGTAATCTGCCAGGGACTGCAAGATACTAATCAAAGTCTCGAAATTCGCTTCGCTCCAGGCCTCCTCCTCCTCATCTTCCTCACTTGGTTTCTCCTCAGGAAGGTTTTCTCTATTTTGCTCTTCAGGCTTTTCTCTCGGCTCCTCTACCTTCTTCTCCTGATACTCTGACATGAACTTCAGCTTCAGATTATTAGTTTCAACAACGATTTTCCACTTCTTGTCAACTTCTTTATATTGCTTTAGACCCTTTTTAGGTTCTAACTTCTTCTCAACTTCTTTAGGTTTCTTTAGACCCTTTTCAGGTTCTTTGTCCGGAGGCACATTTGATGCACCGATTTTTACTCCTTTATTACTTGAACATGTTGCACCATGAGTCTCCTGGATTTTTCTCTTCTTAGCTTTCTTTTCACTAAAATAAGCAAACAAAACCCCATTTGCCGACAAAAACACTTGTCTATCAGCAGGACTCAAAGCATTCAAGTTCTCACCAATGGCATTCCCTGTCTCCGCATATCTCCCCCACAATCTTTGAAGTGTTTGCTGGAAATCTAGTGGCGGAACGCGGACTTGAAGCCAATTATTGATGAAATCTTCCATTGCCTCCTTTCTCTCAAAAGGATACTCTTTATTTCGTCGATGGAAGTTAATCATGCCCTTGAAGAAGCCAATCTGTGTCTGCCGATCATGTTCCAATCTCACAAGAAACGGCGCCAATGGATCAGGCTCCAACGCAACATTTCTTGGATTCCTGACAGTCTTCTTGTCTTCTTCTTCTTCTTCTTCGGGATTGGATTCCTGTTGTGGGGTTTCAGGGGGGATTTCTTGGTTCGCTTCATCTGAAGATGTCGCCATTTGAGTCTCTTTGTTTGGAGGAGTTTCATGATGCTCGGACATTTTCTCGGAAAGTGAAAGAAAATATGGGGTTTTGGAGGGAATTGTTGGAGAAAAAAAGTTGCTTTAAAACCCGTTAAAGTCGTTAGAAGAATCTTGAGATTCAGATAATTTTAAAAGCGAGTCTGAGATCAGGTGCGGTTGTGTGTACTTTAACACAATTTATTACCACCATTGGATTCACTTTGTAGATGTAATCTGAATATTCTTCCTGGTGATATATTACTAGTGGTATTTTTTATTTACATTAATCTGTATTGTTTTAGACATAATTAGCCTTTATGAGTGCCATATTACCATCTATAGAAGTGATTTTTACACTCAATTTTTAACCTTTTATGGGATTTCGAAGTTGTTTATCAGAAGTAGTAATTAAAAAAGTAATAAATTTGTACCATATAAAATTTTGATATTTAAAAATAAAAATATGTTATTATTAGGAGGTAGTTTTCAAATAAAAATATTTTAAATATAATTTAATAATTTAGAATTAAGTGAAAAGTCATAATTTTGTATTTTTATTTTTACTTTTTAATATTTGTTTTATCATTTTAAAAAATTAAAATAAATTACTGTTTTCAATTAAACCTATTTAGTGATAAGTGAAAAAACCAAATAATTTTTAAGTCAATAATTTAGACTTGTTATGTTTGATTTTGACACTAATAGTAATTGATGAAGTTCTATTATTGTTTATTTTACTTTTAAATTTTAACTTTAGAGTGTTTCGATCTGAATAGACATAAGCAAAGTCTCATGCAAGATTTTAACTCTTTGGATAAATGAATTGTAGTGCGTGGAGAGCTAAATTTCTTGCTAAAAAAAATATCATTAATGTTAGAACAAGCGTAAAATAGGAGGCTTAACGTTTTGGGTTTACGAATCCATTCACATAAAACCCAAAATTAGTTTATTTTTTGTTAATTTTGTTGGTAAAAGAAATTATATATATAATACTTTTAAAATGAAGATTTAATCAATCAAATTCATCCATTATATTTGATTGATTTTTTCTAATATTTTATATATAATCAATTTACCATTTTTTTATTAAAAAAACCATTATTGGAACAGGTAAAAAATGGTGGGCCTAACATTTTGGGCTTATGAATCCATTCACACGAAACACATTTTAAATATTGGAATTGTCAGAAGTGGGATTTGAACCGACGCCCTCGTTAGAGGACCAGAACTTGAGTCTGGCGCCTTAGACCACTCGGCCATCCTGACTTGATGCACATATTTTTTTCACAAGTAAATTCACGTCGTTTAGCTCTTCATCTTTGTAACACCATATTCACTGTGAGTGTAAATTTGTTGCTCATTGAGGTATCAAGCTCTACTTGGTAGTTTGGCCTCCATTGGTCATGCAAATTGTTATAAAAGACACCTTGAAAAGCTTATAGAGAAACCATTATTATCCTGAACATCCAAACCTTAATTAGGGAATAACAAGTTGGTGTAGTGCAATCTTTTACGTTTAGTGGCTACATAATTTGTATTGGCAATAGTGCATATAAAAAAATGGTAGAAAGAATAGTTTCAAAGAAATTGATGAGTATATCCCTGCTTCATCAGTTGGGATGTTATTTTCTTGGTGTCTATGAAATTGATAAAATTTGGCAAAGAAATTTTAAAATTCAAATATCCGGTATTATCTTAGACAAGCACATTGTTTGATTATAGATATCATCTGAAGGAAACCAATATCATCAAGAAAGGCTAAAACAAAAAAATTAGAAGTACATTAATCGATGGTTAAATAAACGAAATTGCTTGATAAAAAAGCAATGAAGGAAAATTGGACTCACACCCCTGAGTGGTGGACCTAACCTTTTGGGCTTAGAAGCCCATTAAAACAATACCAATTCAGAGCGGGTTCGAAATGCTCCAAACCGGATAGGTTCGAGGATGGGCACAAATTTTATAATTGATTGACTATGATTGTTCAAGCTCTCTTAGTGCACAAAGGGACTGGGATAGATATTCCTAATGAAACCGCGTTAAATTCCATCAACCAAAATGGGTTGGATGGGGCAGGGATCCCCACCCAAAACAGATTAGAGAAAAAAAGTTCTACACAAAGCTAATACTTTTAAACTCGTAAATTCTTAGAAGCCGAACTTCATGAAAAATGTAGATCGTTTATTAAAAAATACTTTCAAACTTGTAAATTCTTTAATTATGTAATTATAAAAGTGCTTTGACATTAATTTATTGCTAAATTGAGTTTAATGTCAGAATGAACACGATCAAATTAAAAAAAGTTTCAAAAAAAAAAAAAAGAAATTTAAGGGTTCCTTATATATATATATATATATTACTTGGACGGTAGTGATCACTCGAACTTAAAATATCATTCTATTGAATAAGAGTCGTTTGTCGTTAAACCACATTATAGATTCAGACATTTTAGTAGAAGTAAAATAATTTTTTTTTTTTTTTAATTTTTATTAACAAATAAAGGTATTAAACTTTATTGGTTGTTAAAAGCTTTAGCAAACTAACGAATTAGAAAATCAAGAACTAGTAAAAAAAGTATGATCATAAAACAGGAATATAAAATCCTAAAATTGAACTTGGAATGATTGTTGTAATTGGATGATTTGTCTCTCTTAGTTCTTGGTTTGGATATTATGATATATCATATCTTGATTATCTTTAATTGAAGCTGGATTTGACAAATATATTAAGTATGGCTATGACCTATGAGCGGTTAAATCTCATATTAAAAATATGGATTGATTTTTGACTAACTAGACTGTTTCACTAATTTTAAATTCTTTCTTATTTGAATTATAGAGTGTGTATAGCATGTAGCTCGAAGTAAAACAATTTTTTCTTATTATTAACAAATTAAGGCATTAAACTTTATTGATTGATAAAAACATTAACAAATTAAGGTATTAGAAAATTAAGAACTAGTAAAGAAAGTATAATCATATGAAGGAATATAAAATCTTAAAAGTGAACTTGGAATGGTTATTGTAATTGGATCCTACATCAAAATCCTTTTTCTTGCCTTGGATCAATCATGGAATATGATTTGTCTCTCATAGTTCTTGGTATGAATATTATGATATCATATCTTGATTATCTTTTCTTATTTTATGATCTCAGCTGAAGACATTTTGCTAGTATACTCAATTTTGATCTTGGTGTAATATGAATGAATGCCTCTTCCTTTCTTAAATTTTTTCTTTTGGTGATACTTATGCTTGAATCAATAAAAATTGTTAATGAAATTTCACGTACATAATTGTTATAGGATTCAAAACAAGCGACATTTAATATTAATAACAAAATTTTACCCGTTGTGGTGGTCATGACTATCCTTCTCCAAATAAGAACAAATAAATAAATAAATCCACTAACAATAAAGAAAAATAAATTAATTATAAAACAGTAAGGATGTTTAGTACTTAGAGAAATCCAAAAAACACTTTTTTTTTTTTTTAATTTTTTTTACAAGGGTATTATGATCATCATTCTATGGGAATGGATTCAGTTATTGTGAATTTTTTTTTTTCTTTTTAATTATGTGAGGCTAACACTAAATCTGATACAAATTTGATAAAATACAAATTTAGATCATATTACATTTTTTTAATCGGACAGTTTTGAGGTTTATTCCTCAACATAGACAGAAGAGCCACCTACTGGTGTGTTTACTGGCATCCTTTTCACCAGCTTTTGGTCTACAGACAAAAGCTTAATAGTTAATACTATAGTTAAGGCTTAACTATGATATTTAAGTTACTGGTTGATGGAAATTATGCTACTTTATCAATAAGGGTCCTTTGGATAGTCAGTTTTCTCCATTCAACTGGTCCATTGCCTAGAAAAATTCAAATATAAAATTGCTTTGAATAAAACTCATAACTAGCACTAAAGTAAGTGCCTTCTTACCCCATAACATCAGGATGACAGCTGCGGGATCCTCCTCCACAGGCAGTAAGGGACCAATCACAACCGATAAATAATACAAGAAAATAACAGTAAAAAAGAATAGTCAATTACTTAATTACCTATTTCAACATTCTATAACTTGTTAAATGTATGAAGACGTCTCAAAAATAAAGTAAATTGGGTTTTGATTCAAAAATAGTTGTTCGTGTTTGTCTCAATTGACAATACAGTTGTTTTTTGCCCGTTTTGACTCCACAAATAGATGATTTCATGTTCAACAAATGTTTCACGTAAAATATTTCATGAAATTAAAATAGGTTGGCTTAACTGAAAATTCAATTGTTTTTTGCCCATTTTGATTCCACAAAACATTCATATAGATGATTTCATGTTCGCGAATTTCACATGAAATGTTTCATTAAATTAAAATAGATTAAAAACAACTCAAGTTTTCTTTTGATAAAAAACCAACAACTCTTTTAATTTTTGACCAACAACGATTTTTTTCTTTTTACTAAAAGTTATCTCAGATGAAATAGAATGCTATTATTGTAGGGAAACTTAATGCCATTTGGCAAAGAAATTTTAAATATAAATCAAACAAAATATTAATATGAAAAAAATAGATGGTATGATTAAAATAACATTAATATGGTCGAGATATTTTAGGATTTATCTACATATTAAACTTCCTTAGTTGTTTAAGGATTATATATCTATATATCCTTATTTGAAAAAGAGTCGAATTATTATGCTATAAATACCCATCATCTGTCATAGATGAGTCTTCATGAAAAATTTCATTATAGGAATATACAAAGTGAACTTTAAAATTTGCTAAGATCACATCATGACTTAAACGAAAAAAGAGATTCATACAAAAATCATAACTTCAACAAAGGAAGAATATCATTCTATTGAGAAGCATAGAAAGTTGAAAAGAACTAAGTTGGATGTGGAAGTAGAAGAATGAGGGAAAAGGTGGACATTAAAATTAAAAAAAGACCAAGATCATCAATATTATTGACTAGCAAAGTGTTTGCACCTCATGACATTAAAATTAAAAAAAGATGAGGATATCAAATTATGGTTGCCACACGAAAGACTAAAAACTAGATCATCACCTACAAAAGCGAAATCTTCAACTAGCATATATGCAACAATCAAAACATCAACACGTAAATTTCTTTCATTGATTATTAATTGTTGTTAACTTGTATTGAATCTAATTATTAGTTGTTATACATATAATTTGCTTAATGATTGGATTGGTTTCAAGTAGATATGTGGTCCAAAAAAAAATTCTAAGTTAGGAGACATTTGTGAAAAATAGACAAGAAATTCATATTGGAAACAAATTATTAACTGCACCTCATGTGATAAGTAAAGAAAAACTATTAAATATTTTGCGCAAATTAAGTTCTATATCTAACGTCAAAAATGGACAAAAGATAATGAAATTTTTATGCAAAGTATTATCAAAAGAGAGCAAAGTATCAGCACCAAATAGAGCTATTGAAACCATCAGAGGACAATTTCAGGACCTTAATCTCTTGAAAGACTAGATGATTTGAAAAGCTGAGAGATAAAGAAATTGATGAACGTGTCGTTGCTTAATTAGTTAGGATGAGATTTTCTTAGTGATTATGAAATAGCTAGATATTTTGTTTGGTTGGACTTCTTAGGATAATTATACGTTTTAGTTGGACATTTCTTATGAAGTTTAAGATTTTTCAAAGATTCATAATTTCTATTGTAACAAAATATAAATATATATATATAAAAGATTTAAAAAAGGGCATCTCATTCTTTTAATGTAACACTGTAAACTTTTTCTTTGTTTCGCAGTTTTCTTAAACTTCATATTTGCATGTTTAGAAAATTAAGTCCTACCTCAGGAAAGTAATTAAGAAGAAAATACATATGGACTCGGACAAAATAAAGATTTTTAGTTGTGGGATCCCCTGTAGAATTTCATATGGAATTTTAATTTTGTCTGGTTATAAAATCAATTTCGTGTTGATCCTTGAAGGGTTAATAAAACCTTTTAAACTCAAATTGATGCTCGAATTTGGATTTGTAAAATTTCTGAATTGTCAAAGAAAAGAAGAAAATAAATCAATTTTGTGTGGAAGTTTGATTTTGTATTGATACAAAATCAATTATCAACATATAACGATTTTGTACAATCACAAATTTGGACTGTTTTTAGCATGTAGCATGAATTCAGCATCAAAATGTATATTAGACCCATTTTGGTACCACTGGACTGTTTTTAGACCCCAAGAAACCTGTTTGACTAGTCATTTTGATCCTTAAGTGAATTATAATAAATATATATCAGGAAAAACAAATATGATTTGCAAAATAACAAAACAGAATATATCAACGAAAAAAAAAAGACAACAACAAAAGAGTAACAACAAGAAAAGTTTCATTGGCCAAGTAGAGGAGTGCAATTGCAAAGCTCCTCTTAATCAAAGAATCTACATGTCTGCCATACTACTGAACAATCAATCAAATCTTTTAACATTGACTAAAACCGGGTACTGTTTGAACAATCAAATGACATCATCTCACATGGACTAAAAATGGGTGTTTGAAAAATCAAATGAAATCATCTATAACATGGACCAAAAATGGGTGTTTGAACAATCAAATGGACCTGAACCACTTCATGCACCTTTGGACTTGGGTTGCTCCATCGAATCCTCACACAAAGCTTTTGACAACTCCACCTCGAAACCGGCTTCAGCCTGTGAAGGATTCTCTGGGAACGATCCTGATTGCTTCATCTCATGTTGTTCCACGTTGTTCCACGTTTGTTCCAAACCTTGAAGCTCGGATGGTCCCATTTTCTCGACTAGATAGTGTAGAGTTGGAGGATCATCTATCTTACATATCTCAGTGACAATAGAGTCGTCATTGCCTGCTTCTTCCTCTGTCTCCCAAATCTTTCTTCTTCTCAGATCGTTTGTGTTGTGGGACTCCTTAGGGGAAGCTGTTGTCTGGTTTTCAGCTTCCAGAGGTGGCAGACCGAGGCAAGAGAGAACCACGTCCACACCAACATCATTACCGAACTCCGACAATATTTCAAGATACTGTTCGCGAATCACTTTCAATCTTGCTGCCAAATTGCCATTTTGTAAAAGCCCAGCTTCCAGGATTTTCATTTCATCATCACGGGGATCAAGGAACTGGAGAACCACTTCAAGAGCTTTGTGTTCTCCTATCAGTCCGACAATTATTTGGAATTCTTCTTCGATGACTCTAGCAGCATTTGGCGAGACGTTGCCTTCTTGCGCTGGTGGTGGTTCTTGGCGAGGCAGTGGCATGGGGTCTCCTGCTTGTGGTGATGGTTGTGGCGTCAGCCCAACCTCGTCTGTGTTGTGGGACTTCTTTGTGGAAACCTTTGTGTGGTTTTCAGGGTCAAGAAGCAGAACAGCCCTGTCTTTGCCTATCAGTCCCGCAATTCTTCGGAGTTCTTCTTCAATGGGGTCTCCTGCTTCTGCTTGTGGTTGGGGAGGCTGTGGCATGGGGTCTCCTGCTTGTGGTGATGGTGGTGGCAGCAGCCCAACCTCGTCTGTGTTGTAAGACTCCTTTGTGGAAACATTGTGTGGTTTTCAGGTTCCAGTGGCAGACCCAGGCTAGAAAGGACCATGTCCACACCGACATCATTACCGAAATCTTTCAATATGGCATGATATTGTTCGCCAATGACTTGCAAGATTGCAGCCAAACTGCCATTTTGTAGAAGCTCAGCTTCCAGGTTTTCCGTTTTGTCGTCAACAGGATCAAGCCATTGTAGAACCGCTTCAAGAGCCCTGTCTTGGCCTATCAGTCCGACAATTATTTGGAATTCTTCTTCGATGACTCTAGCAGCATTTGGCGAGACGTTGCCTTCTTGTGCTGGTGGTGGTTCTTGGCGAGGCAGTGGCATGGGGTCTCCTGCTTGTGGTGGTGGCGGCGGCTTAACTTGTTGGGAAGGTAGTGGAGAAAGAGAGTTAACTGTAGGTTCAGTTTCTTGGGACATTTTCAAGAAACAAGAAAGCAGACACAGAAACAAGAAACCAGACAAGAAACGAGAGCAAACACCGAAACGAAAAAGCAGAGCGCATTGATTTGATTGTTTTGGTTTTATTTATATACTATATGTATCCCATGTACATGGAAACAGCTTGGCATGATGCAGCCCTCCCCATCATAAAGTCTCAACCGTTGGATGAGCAAAACAGAGATCCAACGGTAAAAATAAAACTATAAAAACAGGTTGGAGAAAAAAAAAAAAGGCTCTCTTCTTTTACCATCGATCGTCCTCTGGAAATGAATACCTCAGGTGTTGTTGTTAAGAGAGAAGGGTGGAGGGATTTAAAAGGGTTTTCTGGTCACTGTCTCTGACAAAGAAGCCTTCAATCGTCTTACCAGGTAAAAGAAGACAAGATTCTACACATTTGTGAAATTTTGCTTCCTTTTCTTCTTATGGGTGTGTTTTTGTTGTTTTGATTTCTAAATATTTGATTCAAGATGAATATTTATGATTTTTTTTTGGTGTCGTTGTTTTGTTCAACATGGTTGTTTTTTTCCCATAAATTAGTTTGACCTATGTGTATATTGGTGAACAGGGAGATGTGATCCCACTTGTAGTGAAGAATCCCACCAGTGCCGTTTGTAAGACTGCAATTATGACATGTGCAGACATTTTCAATGCTTATAATGACCATATCATCGATTCATTGGACCCTCTGGTACTTCACTTTCCCCAAATTCTGCTGTCTGGCTATTTAGTTTCTTTTGTTAATGCAATAACTCCTAAATCCCAGTTGTTCCTATCTGGTCAAATGGGTACAGCCGGTTCAGCTCGCAAGATAAACGATTTGTATGTCAGCCTGCTGAAAGAGCTTTGGTAGCAATGACTATTTGGGTTTCCCCTGTACTGTTGTTACCAAAGCCTCGACCATGTCTTAAACATAGGAATCCTCGAATTCGAGCTAAAGCATCGACGTGATTTTGTCGAAGGGTTCCGCGACTGGTAAGGAGAACCTCTTATCTATGTCGAATTTTCTGAAGTTAATCTGTTAATTTGGAATGACAATATCTCTCTTTGCTACTGTTGATGTCCGTACTTCGCTCTAAAGTAAATTTGAAAATGATTTTTTTTTTCCTCTTCTTTTAAGCTTTCTGGGGATTATCTAGATTTGGTGAAACAGTAAAAGCTTATATTTGTTGCTTTGGTTAGTATTTATAGTGCTACTCGTGTTTTTAGACATGTAGTTGTCTTTATGGTCAGTTCCAGAAATGTTCTTGATGCAGAAAATTTAGTTCTGAATGGCTTAAGTGTAAGGTGGGATATTCAACTTGTTCTTCTAGATGCTGGTATGCTGATCTTACGACATATATTGTACTGGCTGCTCATTGATTACTTTCTGCAATTGATGCAATAACTTTATTGTGTAAGCCATATCAGCATCCCCTAGTGCTCCCTCTTCAATTCGTATTTACCTGCTTTATCAACTTGCATATATGTAGGCAAACATGCACAAATTCGCTAAGACAAATGTGCACCAATTTGCTGCTGTGTGTATTCGTTTTCGGTTTTATTGTGATTCTCTTAATATCCTAGCATCTCTGAAAACAAGTTGTGTGTTGGATTCTTTATTTGTCATTCATCCTCATGACTCGTTCAATTTGATCCCTAGTCAAATGTCAACCTTCTATATTGTCTACCAGTAAGCTTATTATGCATTTTCACGTGAACAGGGTGTTGAAGGTATTAAAAATTTAAAATATATGGTATCAACAAACTGATCCAGGTAGCTGCGTCTCAGCTCAGTGATTGAGTCTAGGGAGCCTCCTTGGACTCTCCTTCTGGAACTGCAAACCGTGTACAAGAACTGTCATGACCTCACTCCCACAACAGTATCAGAACATCCAGAGATGGACACTTAAGCCATTGCAGCATCGACAAGCTCAAAATGAAACTGAGAAAGACCGTGCATGGAGAATGGTAAGATGGAGGTTCCTATCTGCTAATTATTGCCTATATTAGGACTTGTTCATAGATACTAAGACCATTATGTTACAATGACACGAACTATATTTTGCCTCTTTCGTCTACTTTCAGAAATGCTACTGCTGTCGTTTCAGTTACCTTAATGATGTATTTGGCCTCAATTTGTAAGTAAGTGAATATAAAGTATTTGCAGCAAATCTTATTTTAGAAGGAAAAAATTATTGCTGTCCTGACGTTCTTTAGTAGGTTCATTTAATTGGAAATTTCAGTTGAAGTTAATTAGGTAAAAAATGTAAATTGAATTACACGTTGTCTGTTTACTTAAAAATGCTTTTAGGGTTGCTATTTTAATCTGCCTAAGTAATTAATAATGTATAGTTGAGCTGGGTCCAAAGTGCTTGCAACAGATTTGATTTTGAAAGAAATTTGGAAGCTAATAATTGAAAACCCATGTCAGTCTCTCTCCTCCTCTTCATTTGCAAGTTCAACTTATCAAACGTTATATTGGAAGTAATATAAATACCTCCAACCAGTTGTCCTTCTCTTTCACCCACAGAAATACTAGATTAGTTAGTGACAGAATTCTGATGGCTTCTCAGTCTCACTCTGTTTTGTTGTGTTAATGGCTGGACTTGTAACTTTAATTTTCTTTGTAATCTTCTTTGAAGTTGTTATGATTTCTTTTCTTCCTTCAGTTTGAAAGTGCTACCTTGGAGCACAAGAAAGCTAATGAAGAGATGTGGTGAGGCTGGCAGAAGCCAGAAGATCAAAAGGTATTCTTTTTTATTTTTTATTTATTTATGTGATCTTAAAAATGACAGATGCAAGTTCTAGGAAATCTGTTTATTTGACATCGCAGACTGTAATTGGCCGATAGTAAAAGAAAAACTTGATAGATAATTGAGTTACAAGAAAAGTTCCATCTCCAATTCTATGCCAAACAGGCCATATAATTGGAGATGGAGCATTTGAGAGGGGCTTTGCAAGTGATGAAGCACATGAAGATACAGAAGTTAAAAAGAAGATTAATAAAATTCAAAAAGATTTAAAGGAGAAGGAAGAAGAATATGAAGAAATGGAGCAACTTCATCAAGCTCTTATTATTAAGGACAGAAAAGTCAATGATGAGTTACTAGATGCTTATGTGATGAATCAAACCCATTGAGCAGGAAAAACAACTGTGTGTTTTCTACTGTGAGATACCATTCTGCCATCACGGTTCAAGTTTTCACAAAGACTAGCGTACACAGCATCTAGCATGAATTCAGCATCAAATTGTATCCTAGTTTCATTTGTTCTGCTCTGTTATATTGACTGTTTTTATTTAGACCCCAAGAAGACTGTTTCACTAGTCAGTTTTCACTAGTCACTCCTGGCAATGGACAGATTCTTCATCAACCTCTCAAGTTCTTCTGCTGACATTGTTGATCAAATCTGCAAGAATTTATCAACGGAATAAACTTTGTTACCTTGACTTATGCAAAAGTTAAACAGTTATTTTGTCCTTTTTCAATACTATTGACGGTGTAGCTACACAAAGCTGTGTCAGACATGTTATTCATAGAATAATAATCTTAATCTTTTTAAAATTAGAAAAAGTAATTGCAAAACATGGTAATCAAAATTCAATCAAATTTGATTGGGTCCAAACTCATTGCCGTGAGGATTCTAGTCATGTTGATTTTCCCAATGTTATCCTATCGAAGAGGCCTGTCACGTCTAGACATGCCCTGTGTTTTTACTCCTTTTAGTTAACACGGAAGTCAAGCCTAAATTACAATTTATTAAAGCTATTTCAAGTAGTCTGCAAAGCAAAGAAACCTTTCTACTTCAAGAACTCCAATTACAATTTTATTAAAGCTATTTCAAGATTTCAAGAGCACATGAACAACTCAAATCCAAAACCGTTTCAGGTTTCAAAATTTCTTTCTTGAAAGCAAGTATTTACATATTTTATCCACAATGACCGGATTTCCAAGTAGAAAAAGAATTAATTAATCCAACAAACAAACAAATAAACCGAAGAGACCCTTAAGCAGAGCAGTACAAACAACCAAAATCAAACAAACCTAAATTACTACCACAAACAAATTAATTAACATAGATTAGAGTTAAAAACATACAAAATCAAAAGAGAGTTCTTACATTTTTCCCTTTTTTTTTTCAAATGTTTATATATATAGACGGGTTAAAAAATAAAAACAAACTACTCTTTAATTTTTTAATATGATTTTTTTTTTTTTTTCACTGAATGTTATCCTGGATGAAATAGGAATACTATTGGACGGAAACTTAATGCGATTTGGCAAAGAAATTACAAATATAAATCAAACAAAATATTAATATGAAAAAGAATAGCATTAATATGGTCGAGATATTTTAAGATTTATCTACTTATTAAACTTTCTTGTTGTTTTAGGATTATACATACGCATATATATATATATATATATCCTTGTTTGAAAAAGAGTAGAATTATTGTGCTAGAAAAATTCCCATCATCTATCATAAGAGTCGTCATGAAAAATTTCATTATAGGAATATTAAAAATGAACTTTAAAATTTGCAAAGACCACATCATGACTTCAACAGGAAAAGAGATTCATACAAAAATCACAACTTCAACAAAGGAAGAAAATCATTCTATTGAGAAGTATAGAAAGTTGAAAAGAGCTAGGTTGGATGTGGAAGTAGAAGGAGAGAAGGTAGACATTAAAATTAAAATAAGTCTAAGATCATCAATATTATCGACTTGCAAAGGGTCTGCACCTCATAACATTATTATTATTTTTTAAAAAAATCAAGATATCAAATTATGGTTATCACACCAAAGACTAAGAGAGCCAGATCATTATCTACTCGAGTCAAATCTTCAATAAGCAGATATGTAATAATCAAAGCATCTACATGTAGATTTCTTTTATTGATTATTTATTTTTGTTAACTTGTATTGAATCCAATTATTAGTTGTTGTACATATACTTGCTTAATGATTAAATTGGCTTCAAGTAGATGTGTGGTCCGAAGAAAAAATTTAAAATTTGGAGACGTTTGTAAAAAATAGACAAGAAATTCATAGAAAACTAAAAATACTCGATTTGATGTGGAAGTAGAAGAAAGAGAGAAGATAGACATTAAAATTAAAATAAGATCAAGATAATCAATATTATCAACTAGCAAAGTGTTTGCACCTCATGACACTAAAATTGAAAAAAGATCAATATATCTTGCCACACCAAAGACTAAGACATTCTTCAATGTGACATCAATTTGGTGGAAAACACCAATTTGGTGTCAAAATTCACTTCAATGTGAGCATCAAGTTGGTGCTATGTAGTTTACCAGGATAATTTATGGTGTTCAAGCTAATTGTGTTCAACTTTAGCTTGACACCAAAAATCCATGGTCACATGTTATTTTATATAATTTTTTTAAATTCCAAAAGTGTCCCTCTTGGTGCAAGTGCAACAATATCTATTCCCTTTTGTATTCTTAAATATTTAATATATTTATATAATTTGATTAATAATTAAAAATAATAATTAAATTATTACAAAAAATATATACCTTTGAAAATATTTTCATTGAGATCTTTAAAATTAGTATAATATTGAATATATTTAATGTATTTTTAAGTTTTCATTATATGCTATAAATAGTTTATTTATATAACATGAACTCAATATTTTAATGTATATACAAATTTATTATTTCAATAATTACTTGATAGAAAAAGTAATATTTTTAATGAAAAAACTCAATTATATGATAAAAAACAATAATATTACCATTACCTTAAATTAAAATTACAGAATTTAAAAAACAACAATATCATAACTTAAAAATAAAATATTTGACAAATACTTCTAAACAACTATTTGGAAACTTAGCAGATGGATAAACAATTAATTAGATAAAAATTGGTTGTAAAAATGAAGTGATTAAAAGCTTTGTTGGAAAATTAATAAGAATGTTGATACAAAATTGTCCTCAAGAGATTATATCAACACTAGTGTCGAGATTTCAATCAGAACACTAAGTAAAAATTGATTTGCTAGTAGACTTCTTAATGACCTAGGGGATTTAGCCCCTAAGACTATAAGTTTTGAGTTAGGGATATTGGTTCTTGGGGTTGAAATACTTCTTCTCTCTCCCTTCAGATTTCTATTGTGATTCTCCTGTGAAACAAAAAAGAGGTCAAGGGTGGTCGGTGTTTCAAAGATGAAAACCCTCCAACGCTCAAGTCAATAGATTTTCGTAAGGAAGCTTTATTCGATTGAGAACTAAGAGATGTTTGTTTGAAAAGTTTCACAAGAAAGAAGTTATTTAACACTTAACAAGGTAAGAACTGAGTCTAGTATTTTTGAAGATTTTTTCTAAAGAAGGTTCCCGCATACCAGTCCGTTCTTTACACATTTTCTCAAAAACCTTATCTCTTTATGAATAGTTACCTCTTTATATACTATGTTGTCTAAGCTCTGGGGGTCGGATAATCATTTTACCTTCCCCTAATATGGTTAACTCCTACCAGCCCCCTCTTGCTGCAATTTTGCCTTCTGTTGTCTACTCCTCCCTTTGTTTTCTTATCTTCTAACCTTGTTATGATGCAAAGCCTTGTTTAGGGTTGTTTTGTAGTGGTGGTACGTTCCCTTTTTGCTGGCTGATCCGTCTTTAGGGACAAATGGCGCGCTGTCGCCCATTCCTTTTGGTGAGACCTATCATTTATACATTGTGTCAGTGCTGCATTCTACACTGTAGCCTGTTTCCTAATGGTGCCTGAGACGTTTTGCTGGCCAGAGGAATTGGTTCTTCTTTTAGGGATTTCCCTTAATTTTGGTGAAATGATCCAAACCTTTCCTGTTTCTCTACTCCCCAGGGGTGTTTAGGCTTGGGATTCATTTTCAAATTCATCATCCTTAGTCTTACCTTTGTAAATTGACTTTAGGGGTCTTCACAGTCCATTTTAATTGGGCCAAGGGGACCAATTGATTTTAGATTGCCTAAGTTGATTTTCAATTGATTTTTAAAGATGTTAGATTTCTCCCCAACAGAGAATAATATTTTGTCAAAAACTATAAAAAAAAAAAAGATTATATGGGTTATTATTTGAGAATAAGATTTCATACCGAATAAATTAATTAATATTAGTTAAAGAATTGTGTATAGAATATTTTTTGAAAATATCTTTTACACTATTTTGGTATAAAATACATTGGAGTGCAAAAAATTTGGTATTAACACTAAAATTGTGTGGAATTGACATCATACATTGAAGAAGGTCTAAGAGAGCTGGATCATCATCTACTCAAGTCAAATCTTCAATAAGCAAATATGTAAGTTAAATCTTCAATAAGCAGATGTGCAACAATCGAAACATCTATAGGTAAATTTATTTTATTATTAATTGTTGTTAACTTGCATTGAATCTAATCATTCATTGTTATACATATAATTTGTTTAACGATTAAATTGGCTTCAAGCACATGTGTGTTCTAAAGAAGAGATTCAAAGTTTTGGAGACATATGTAAAAACTAGATAAGAAATTAATATTCGAGATGAATTATTAGCTACATATAATGTGATAAGTGAAGAAAAACTATTTGAATATTTTGCGCAAATTAAGATCTACATCTAATGTTGAAATAAAAAAAATAATAAATAATAATAAAAAAAAATTGATGAAATTTTTGTGCAAAGTATTATCAAAAGACAACAAAGTATCAGTATTGAATAGAGTTATTGAAACCATTAGAGGAAACTTCAAGACCTTAATCTTCAGAAAGACTATATGATTTGAAAAACTTGGAAATTGTTGACATTAAAATCTGGTCAACAAGGTTCTTCGAAGTCCAAGACTGCAGATCTATTGAAATAAGAGAGAGAAGAGAGGTAGAGGAAGAAGAAGTTGAGACCAGGGTTACATGGTTCGTCTAAGAATAGGCCTACATCCACGGCACCGGTACCGATGAAGGTCGGCAGTCACTGTTATTACTATTTATTTTGTTATAACTGTAGAGAGAGAAAACAATATAGAGAGAGAAAGAGTTCAGTCACTGTTATTACAATATTTCTCACTCCTATTTATAGAGAAGGGGAAAAGCTACCGTTATAAGTCAGAAGTCATTAAATGTTAATTACATTTTTCAATGAATGACACTTATTAATTCCTAGGATTTGATGTTGCTTTTTGACTTGGCGGTGGCATATTCCATAAGCTATGCTGTTGTACTGCCATTTTGGAAGTCTTTGGCGTGTACGTCACGCTGTCTGCAAGCTGGGACTGTTCTGGGCGAGATGGAGCTCGTTGGATCAGCTCTGGGTGATTTGATGGGCAGCAGGTCTAGTGGGTGACCGGGCGAGCAGCTATCTGGCAAGCAGCTTTAGGGGGCGGCCGGGCGAGCAGCTCTAGTGGGCGACCGGGCAAGCAAGCCTAGCTAGCGATCGGGCGAGCAGCCGGATGAGCAGCTATAGCGACCTCATTGGGCGAGCTGATGAGCTGATGAACGAGAATGACCTGTTGACGACCTAATGGACAGACGAGTTCATAGCTAACTAGTTGGGTCATTTTCGTTGGACTTTTACCAACCCATTTGGGGTAGGCCAAAAATACATACAACATAAGCTCTCCAACTCTCAGGGTGCTTTGCGGGCTGGGAGCTTGATCATGCAGTAAAAGCTGGTACATATGAGCTTGCAATATTGCTCTCTTCAAAATCTCTTTGCATATGTCATGTTTCGAGCTCGAGTTCTCTAATAGTGAAGTCTATTGAGTATTTGCTTTATTTGAGCGTTGCCTTATGTTTCTATTCTGCCAAGTCCTTGAATTTCTCTGTAGACTAAAAAACAGAGAATCAGTAATAACAAGCCTCTTAAGCTACACCCAGGGGATGTTAGAACCCTACGTCATAGCAAGAGTTGAGGAGGTCGAAACCTCAGCTGCGCTCACATGGTCATAACCTGAGCATCTACAACATAATAAACCTTTCAAGTTGCGCTCACAAGGTCGTAACCTGAGCATCTACAGCGAGAGTTATGGAGGTTGAAACCTCAGCTGCGCTCTAAGGATCGTAATCTGAGCATCTGCAACATAATAAACCTCTCAAGCTGCACTCATAAGGTCGTAACCTGAGCATCTGCAACGAGAGTTATAGAGATTGAAACCTCAGCTGCGCTTACAAGGTCGTAACCTAAGCATCTACAGTATAATAAACCTTTCAAGTTATGGCCAGGTGGGTCATAACCTTAGCAAACATAGCTAGAGTTAAGGAGATGGGGGCCATGGCTGTGCTCACAAAGTTGTAACCTGAGTATCTACAGCAAGCTGCGCTCACAAGGTTATATTTTAAACATCTACGGCACTATGTTTCTTCTCAAGCTGTTCTAGGTAGACAACGTATCGTAAAACCTCTCGAACTATAGCAGTGAGAGTTAAGAAGGTCATGGAACCTCTGCTGCGCTCACAAAGTTATAACCTGAGCATCTACAGCGAGCTGCGCTTATAGGGCATATTCGAGCATCTACAACGAGTTGCACTCACAAGGTTAAAACTTGAGCTATATGGCACAATGTTCTTCTCAGCTAATGTTCCTCTCAAGATACGCTCAAAGTGTCGGAACTCGAGCTCTATAGCGAGAGTTATGAAGGTCGTAACCTCAGTTGTGCTCTAAAGGTCATAGCCCGAGCTGTACCGCGTAATTTCTGGCGAAGCTGTCCTGGGAATCGTCACTCGCTATAGTAGTAATCCGACGAGCTATGCCCAGGGAGTCGTCACTCGTGACATAGCTCGAACTGGACCATAGTGGCCTTTAACCCTCCAGAGAGGCCCGTAGGTGTAAGCAGGGCGTTGATGCTCGGAACTGGACCACAATGGCCTTTAACCCCTCCAGAGGGACCCGTAGGTGTAGACAGAGAGTCCGCGAATAAGTTTGATAAATTGCCATAACACAGTATGATAATTTTACAATATTCATTGGCATTTATGAAATTGAAGTAAATACATATCCATTCATTTGCCAAATATAGGGGCGTACCCGTAAAGTAAAGTCACAGTATGGTAAGGAAAGCATCTGCAGCTAATTCCAACTGCCTATTTGTTTCTAAGAGCTGTTGCATTGAGTTTATCAGCGCCTCCTGCCATTGATGGCAATTCTGCAGCCCCCCAATAGTAAAGATTGTCGGAGCTGGTTGGCGAGGGGCTGGAGGGAACTCGCTTCTCGCAATGTTGCTTACTTCTTGTTGTTACGTATGAGTGCCAGAACTTTTGCTTCTTCTTCCCCTTGCCATGGTGTTTGGAGAATGAGTTCTGTAAACTGCAGATGGGCTCTCCTTCTAGCGCTAAAAATATTGACGTTAAAATCTGGTCAACAAGATTCTTCGAAGTCCAAGACTACAGATCTGTTGAAATAAGAGAGAGAGGAGAGACAGAGGAAGAAGCTGAGACAAGAGTTATGTGGTTCGGCCAAGAATAGGCCTACGTCCACAGCGCCGGCACCGACGAGGATCGACAGTCACTGTTATTACTGTTTATGTTATTACAGCTGTAGAGAAAGAACAGCAAAGAGAGAGAAAGAGTTTAGTCACTATTATTATAATATTTCTCATCCCTATTTATAGAAAATGGGAGAATTATAGTTACAAGTCAGAAGTCATTAAATGTTAATTACATTTTCCAAGGACTGACATTTATTAATTCCTGGGATTTGACGTTGCTTTTTGACTTGACGATGGCGTGTTTCATAAGCTATGTTGTTGTACTACCATTCTGGAAGCCTTTGGCATGTACGTCACGCTGTCCGCAAGCTAAGACTGTTCTGGGCAAGATGGAGCTCCCTGGGTCAGTTTTGGGCTATCTGATGGGCAAGCAGGTCTAATGGGTAATCGGGTGAGCAACTACAGGATGACCAGCTGTAGGGGGCGACCGGGTGAGCAGCTTTAGCAGGAGGTAGGGCGAGTAGCTCTAGCTGGCGACCAGGTGAACAGTCGGACGAGCAGCTCTGGTGAGCGGTTGGCGAGCAGCTCTAGCAAGTGGTCGGCGAGCTGCTCTAGCGAGCTCATCAGCTGGTTTTGGGCGAGCTGATGAGCTGATGAACGAGAATGACCTATTGACGACCTGATGGACGAATGAATCCATAGCTAACCAGTTGGGTCATTTTCGTTGGGCTTTTACCAACCCATTTGAGGTAGCCCAAAAATACATACAACAGAAATGAAGAAATTGATGAACATCTCTTGGCTTAATCAGTTGGGATGGGATTTTTTGTGTTTATGAAATAGCTAGATGTTTTGTTTGGACTTCTTTGGATGATTATATGTTTTAGTTGGATGTTTCTTATGAATATTAAGATTCTCCAAATATTCATAATTTCTATTGTAACTCTCTCTCTCTCTATCTCTCTTTATATATATATATAGATAGAATCAGGGGACACATATTTTTACATAATTTATTAACCATCGATGATGAAGATTTCAATGGTTTAGATCTACTCACACCTTTGTATATAATTTAATTTTACACTTTACGTAAATGTGTTATCTCTCCTATCTCTTCATCATTACATCTTCTTTCCTCCCTCCAATTAATACTAAAAACCCACCAATTAAATTATATCATCTCTCCTCTCTCCTATTAATATTGTTCACCATCATCATTTTCACTCTCTCACGTGCTCCTTGTTCATTTGACACTCTCACGTTGCATCATTTTTTTATTTTTATACATTGATTAAACCATTTTTTTGATGGGGTTAAATTACATAGAAACAAATCATTATGTATTTAAATTAGCTTCCAGCTGCATTCATTCCAGCAGATATCATAATAGTCCAACCCAATATATTCATTTTTTTATTTTTATACATTGATTAACCCATTTTTTTGATGGGGTTAAATTACATAGAAACAAATCATTATGTATTTAAATTCAACAATATTTTATTTCAAAAAAAAAAAAATCAACAATATTTATTTGAATACCTAGTTTATGTTTTTTTGTTATTGATGTATGATTAATAAATGTTTATTTGTTTCTTATTTTTAAAGGGTAAAAGTTTAAAGCAATGCGATTTTTTTTTTTTTTCAATTGAAATGGACTATTCAAAGAAAGCTCAAGCTGTTATGATCAAATTTAACTTATATAATGAATAATTGAATATTGACTGCTGAGAGAAAGCTATAAATTCATAGTCAAAGCTAAATTCATTATTTTAAAACAGATGCACTATATTCTTTCGTATTGGTGGTGTTAGGCCTCCAAATTAGATTAACTCTCATTTTTTTCGTTATCAGCAAACCTTAGTTGATGAACTAGAATTAGATCAACTCTCATATTCTTGTTTGGAGACAATGAGAATGAAGATGGGTGAAAAATATTAATAGAAGAGATGATAGATGACGTAAAAATAATATTATTTAATTGGTGGATTTTAGAATTAATTGGAGAGAAAATAGAGATGATGTGACGGTGAAAAGACAAAAAAGAGAACATATTTACGTTAAGTATAAAATTAAATTAGTATAAAAATATATAAAATATAAAATTAAGTTGTATATAAATATATAAGTAAATTTAAGTCATTAAAATTTTTACATTCCAATGATCAATAAATTGTATAAAAATTTGTATCACTCGATCCTACTCATATATATATTCACCTAGAAATATATATACATTAAAAAAAAAAAAAAAGAATCACATATTCTCTTGTGGTCATCCGACTTGCCAGTTAAAATTGGACAATTATGTGTTGAAACCAATTTATGATAATCACAATAATAATGCAAGTATATTTAATTCTGATTTATTTAGTAGGTAAGGTGTGCACTTTTTTATATGACATCACTGTCTCGTCTTCTTATAAGTCCGTACAAGAAATGAAAGATAGTGAATTGAGATGCTAAATGATTTGTACAACTATTTCATCGAGGAAAATTATATTGATTTTGCTCCAAATCTCGTCACAATATATATTAAATATTATTGCATAATAAAGTAGTTATATATATAATTGCTTAATGATTAAAATGGCTTCAAGCATATCTATGGTCCAAAAAATAAATTCGAAATTTGGAGACATTTGTGGAAAATAGATAAGAAAATCATATCTGAAATGAATTATAAACTACACCTAATATGATAAGTGAAGAATAACTATTGAATGCGTTGCGTAAATTAAGTTCTACTTCTAATGTTAAAACTAAATAAAAACTAATGAAATTTTTGTGCAAAGTATTATCAAAAGAGAGCAAAGTATCAATATCAAATACAGCTGTTTAAATCATTAAAGGACAACTTCAAGACCTTAATATCCGGATAGACTAGATGATTTGAAAAACTTAGAGATGAAGAAACTGATGAACATGTCCTTACTTAACCAGTTAGGATGGGATTTTCTTAGTGTTTATAAAATAGCTAGATATTTTGTTTGGATTTCTTTGGACAATTATATGTTTTAGTTGGACTTTATTAGTGTTTATGAAATAGCTAGATGTTTTGTTTGCTCTTCTTTGGATGATTATACATTTTAGTTGGACGTTTCTATGAATATTAAGATTTTTCAAAGATTCATAATTTCAGTTGTAATTCTCTCTTTCTCTGTCTCTCTCTATATATATATTCACTAAGAAAGTCTATCACATTATTTCAAAAAAAAAAAAAAATCAATTACATATTCTCTTGTGGTCATCCGACTTGCCAATTAAATTTGACAATTATCTGTTGACCCTGAAACCAATTCATGCCCCATCACTACCATACCAGAAAACATAATCCCTATAATAATGCAAGTATATTTAATTATGATTTATTTGTTTTCAAATATATATGTGTGTGTGTGTGTTTTATTTAGTAGTTAAAGTGTGCACTCTTTTATATTACATCACTGCCTCGCCTTCTTCGAAGTCCGTACAAGAAATGAAAGATCGCGAACCGAGATGCTAAATAATTTAGACAACTATTTTTGTTGAGGAAAATTATGCTTGATTTTGCTCCAAATCTCATCACAATATTTACTCAATAGGAAAAATCCTAAAAAATCATCTGATATATAAAAAAAATCTCATTTTACCATCAATTATTTTATTTTTATCTGAAATACCACAAACGTTATAATTTGACAGAAAATTTTGACAAAAGTTCAAAATACCATTTTAGCCTTGGGATTTTTATTAAAATAATATTTTAAATTAGAAAATTATAAATTAAACCATATTAAAAATAAAAAACTTAATATAAAAAAATATAAATCTAAATTGAAACTTCACCGTCCATCCAAATAGATATACGGATCTCTATATCAATAAACACTATCATCATCTCTCGTTCGTCCATCAGCCCAAAATTGTCATCACCCAATTTGTCCACCAATAAACACCATCTCACAATCATCATTAACAGTAAACACCATCCCACAATCATATGCCAGTATCACCAATTTCTTTAAAAAAATAAAATGAAAAAGAAGACCGATGGTCTCCACTATTGGAGACCACCGAGGTCTCCAACGGTGGAGACCGTCTAGGTCTCTATGGAGTTTAGGTTTTTACCATCGAAGACCTAGCTTCAACGACCATGAAAATAAGATGCAATCTTCAATTCCAGCAACAATAAAGGGTTGAGCTGGTAGCAATTGATGAAGAACAAAGCATGGAAGTTGTGGCAATTGCAGCAACAATGGGTCTTTAGAGATTATAGTGTGGAGAATACAATTTGCAGTTTGAAGATGTAGTGGTTGACGATAATATAGCTGGTCGGGCCGGTGGTCAGTCTAAAACTTGGTGGAGACCACATCGTCGACCGACCTCCCCTACCTTTACTATGCTATCGCTGATCTCCACAACCATTATTACAGGCCGATCTCTACAACCATTATTACAAGCCAGAGAGAGAGAAAAAGAGATAGAGAACTAGTCAAAGATAGAGAGAGAGGAGAAAAAGAGGGGAGAGAGAGATAGTTTAGAGAAAAAAAAAATATTCTTATATATATATTTATTTATTTTAAATAAAAATATCTTATTTTTTATGATTTTGCATTTAATGTTATTTATTTTATTTTTTAATATTTTAATTAATTTTTCATTGCTTTTCTCTTTTTATCTATAGCGTCAAATGATTAATCATGTTAATTTAACAGAATTCACAATCGTTAGGGACATTATTGTTGTTTTATATGTCTCAAGAGTATTTTAACTATTTTTGTTAATATTAAGAAGTATTTCGAATAACTATATTTTAGTCAATTATAAATAATTATGTGCGCAACCTTATATATAAATTGTAAACTCACATTTGAATCTATACTACATAATTGTTCTTATCAAATAGATTCTAAAGAATTGTCGTAAGAAACAAAACTCACCCCACACGGCCTCCAGTTCCCCGTTGGTCGTATCGCTAGGTTCCTCAAGGTCGGCAAGTATGCCGAGCATATTGGCATCGGCGCCCCCGTTTACCTCTTCGCCGTCCTCTAATACCTTGCTGCCAAGGTAACCCCTTCTCTTTCAAGAATTTTCTTTTCCAAATTTTGTATTTTTTTTCCTGCGCGTAGATCTAGGGTTTTCGATTTCATGATTCTTTTATCGTACAACTAGGTTTTTGAAAAAAAAAAAAAGGATTTTTATAGATCTACTATGACTTTCGTATCATTTTATATATAAAAATTTTATCCTTTTTACAAGTTTGTAAAATTAGGATCGATCTATCTATGTTTGAGACAAATTTTCCAAATTTTCTTCTCTTTAAATGTGAAATTATTTTTTTTTCTAATTTGTTTTTATAAAAATTAATTTTACATAATCAATTTTTTTCCCAAAAATAAATGAGGGTTTTTATTTTTGTTTGGTGTTGAATGTTGTGTATTATTATTATGGTTTCAGGTTCTTGAATTGGCTGGAAACGCAGCAAGGGACAACAAGAACACTAGCATTGTCCCCCGCCACATCCAGCTGGCAGTGAGAAACGACGAGGAGCTGAGCAAGCTTCTTGGAGACGTAACAAGCGCCAATGGTGGTGTCATGCCCAACATCCACAACCTCCTCCTCCCCAAGAAAACTGGAACATCCGGCTCCAAGGCTGCTGGTGATTATGACAGTTAAATCATAACTTTCTTCAATTTCAAACAATGAATACTTAAAATGGGCAAGAATGTTGTTATGCTGCTGATAATGTGGTTCTAATTGTCTTTGTTAGTTTTAGTTTTTGTTGTTCCTTGTTGGATCTTTAAAAAAGTAGGGAGTTTTTAAGTCAAGGACCATTTACTTGTCTCTTTTCAGTGTTTAGATTTTTTTTTTTTTTACTAGTATTGTGAATATAATGATCATCTTCTAGTTGCTCAATGGAAGAAGAGTTGTCTATTTTTTTTATTTTTTATTTTTTGTCCTGTGGGTTGTTTAATTTTAGTTACATGAATGCATTATTTCAAAGTGATTCCAAATTTGGGTGTGTTTAAAGAGATGGTGTTTTCATTTGCCTGCCTAGTTTGATGTTTCATTTCTTGAATATAAAATCTCGTTGAAGATCCATGCAATTTAACTATGTGAATTATAATAAATTGCAACTTAATGGCCGTATTGGACCTGCAACAAAGACTAGTAAAACCATTATTATTATTGTTATTATTATTTGCTAAGAATGGTTATTGGCATTACAATTTGAAGAAGTTCAAGGATTGCATTACCAAGTAGCAGCTTTAGTATCATTGAATTGAAGTTGGATTTGACAAATATATTATGTTGTTTAATATCTGATTAAAATATTAATTGATTTTAGACTCGTTAAGACTGTTTTACTAATTTTAGATTCATG
Organism: Dimocarpus longan; assembly: GCA_022984855.1. Classification (NCBI taxonomy): domain Eukaryota; kingdom Viridiplantae; phylum Streptophyta; class Magnoliopsida; order Sapindales; family Sapindaceae; genus Dimocarpus; species Dimocarpus longan. The sequence continues at coordinate 18,014,511 of CM041014.1, forward strand.
CTCATGTGATGAAACAAACCCATGGAACAAAAAACAAATGTGTTTTTCATTGCAAGATACCATTATGCCATCTCAAGTTTAAATAAATGAAAATTGTTCGATAAGAAAGTAAAAGTAAAATTACATTCACACCCCTGAGTGGTGGACCTAACCGTTTTGACTTAGAAGCCCATTAAAGCTGTACCAATTGAGAGCGGGTTCGAAACACCTCAAACGGGACGGGTTTGAGGATGGGCGCAAATTTTATAATTGATTGTTCAAGCTTTCTTAATTTTACTTGTCATCGATTATTGTGGAATTAAGTGGGGTTGTAAATCTTCCTGCAACAAAATTTTATAGAATTTTTACTGAAAATGTTTTTGTACGGAGGGCCGGGGATAGATCCTACAATAGTCAAGCATAACGACTCCCTGCAAAATATGTATACAAGCATTCAACAAAGACACATGAAGGAACATATGCATAAATATACTTACAACCTTCTATTAAACAAATAGTAAAATCTAATTGGTACAACTACTGTTAATGTAATAAAGAAATAAATATTATAAATTCATGTTAGCAAAATAATATAAACCATTTACAGCTTAAAAAGCTCATCAATTTTCAAATAGGGGTAGAGGATCTGCTTCAATTCATGATGATCAACCAAACGCCAACGAGGGAATTAATTATATATTATCTTCAGACTTTTAAAATTGTCTGCCAAAGAAAAAAAAAAAAAAACACTTCATCTGGGGACTAGCATTTATCCTCCTTAGTCCTTACATAAAGCTTTTGAAATCTTCAACAACAAACCGGCTTGAATCGGGGAAATCTTCTCGGAGGATTCTCCTCTTAAAGCTATTATCAACTCCCATAACAAACCAGCTTCAATATTAGAAATCTTCTCCAGGGATGATCCTGATTCAATCATCTTTTCTCGCTTCAAATTGTCCCACTTTTGTTCCAAATCTTGAAGCTTGGAGTGTCCAATTTTCCTGACCATATAGTCCAAAACTGCAGCATTATTTATCTTCCAAAACTCCTTCAGAATACTGTAATTATTGGCAACAGACAGATTCTCCATCAACCCCTCAAGTTCTTCTGCTGAATTCTTGGCAACAGACAGATTCTTCATCAACGTCTCAAGTTCTTCTGCTGACATTGTTGATCAAATCTGCAAGAATTTATCAACGGAATAAACTTTGTTACCTTGATTTATGAAAAAAGTTTACAGTTTTTTCTTTTGTTTTTCAATACTATACACAAAGATGTGTCAAACATACACAAAGATGTGTCAAACATGTTATTTATAGAATAATAATCTTAAACTTTTTAAAATTAAAAAAAGTAATTGTAAAACATGGTAATCAAAATTCAATCAATTTGATTGGGTTCAAACTGATTGCCATGAGAATTCTATTCATGTTGAGTTTCACGATGTTTATCTTATTGAAGAGTCCTGTCATGTCTAGACATGTTGTTTTTAATCCTTTTAGTTAGCATAGAAATCATCTTTTAAAGTTATGCGAACATAAATAGAAATCATTCTAAATTAAATTCAATGTTTATTGACATCCCTAAAATTATTGTATCGACTGAAAATCTATTAAAGCTATTTCGAGATTTCAAGAGCACATGAAAAACTCAAATCCAAAACTGTTTCAGGTTTCAAAATTTCTTTCCTGACAGCAAGTATTTACATATTTTATCCACAACGACCAGATTTCCAATTAAAAAAAATCCAACAAACAACCAAATACGCCTGGCGATATCGAAAGTACAGACCGAAGAGACCCTTAAGCAGAGCACAACAAACAACCAAAAGCAAACAAACCTAAATTACTACCACAAACAAATTAATTAACATAGATTAGTGTTAAAAACATACAAAATCAACAGAGAGTTCTTACTTTGTTTGAGAAGCGAAAACCAAAATCAACCACCAGCGACGAGAAGCACGGCGAGCTTGAGAGAGAGTCGTCCGCGTGAGGGACCGGCGACTGCGAACCAGGGGGGGGACGACTGAATACTGACTCCTTAGGGTATTTTTCCTTTTCCCTTTGATGTGTATATATATAGACGGGTTGCTAACTTTTTTAATTTTTTCCTTTTAAATAAAAGTTTTCCGGATGAAATAGGAATACTCCTATAGCAGGGAAACCTAAGGCGATCTGGCAAACAAAATATTAATGTGAAAAAGAGTAGCTTTAATATGGTCGAGATATTTTAAGATTTATCTACTTATTAAACTTCCTTCTTGTTTTAGGATTATATATCCTTATTCGGTAAAGAGTATAATTATTGTGCTATGAAAATACCCATCATATGTCATGAGAGTCTTCATGAAAAATTTCCGCATAGGAATATAAAACGTAAACTTTAAAATTTGCAAAGACCACATCATGACACAAAATTCATAACTTGAATAAAGGAAGAAGATTTAAAAAGAGCTAGCTTCGATGTGGAATTAGACGAAGGAGACCATGAAGTTAGAATTAAAAAAAATGTTAAGATATCAAATTACGGTTACCACATCAAAGAGAGCTAGATCATCATCTACTCGAGCCAAATCTTCAACAAACAGATATGTCGCAATCAACAGGTAAATTTCTTTTTACTGATTATTAATTGTAATTAACTTGTATTGAATCCAATTGCTAGTTGTTATATATATAATTTGCTTAACAATTAAATTGACTTCAAACGGATGTGTGGTTTAAAGAATAAATTCGAAATCTAAAAAGATTTGCAAAAAATAGACAAGAAATTCATATTTGAAATTAATTATTAGCTGCACCTAATGTGACGAAAGTAAAGAAAAACTATTGAATGCTTTGTGCAAAGTATTATCGGAAGAGAGAAAAGTAACCTCACCTAATGGAGCCATTGGAACTTCTACATCTTATGTTAAAATCGAAAAAAAAAAATTAATGATGAAATTTTTATGCAAAATATTATCAAAATAGAGGAAAGTATCATATAGAGCTATCAAAACCATTGGAGAATGAACTTCAGGACCTTAATCTTTGGAAAGATTAGATGATTTGAAAAGCTCGGAGATGAAGAAATTGACGAGCATACCCTTACTTCATCAGTTGCGATGCCATTTTCTCAGTGTTTATGAAACTGATAAAATTTGGCAAAGAAATTTTAAAATTAAAATATCTGGTATTATCTTAGACAAGCACATCATTTGATTATAGTTATCATCTTAAGGAAACCAATATCATCAAGAAAGGCTAAAACAAAAAATTAGAAGTACATTAATTCATGGTTTAAATAAAAGAAATTTGCTTGATAAAAAAACAATGAAGGAGAATTGCACTCACACCCCTGAGTGGTGGACCTAACCCTTTGGGCTTAGAAGCCCATTAAAACAATATCAGTTCAGAGCGGGTTCGAAATGCTCCAAACCGGGTGGGTTCGAGGATGGGCACAAATTTTATAATCGATTGACTATGATTGTTCAAGCTCTCTTAATTTTGCTTGTCATTAATTATTGTGGAAATAATCAATTAATTGGGGTTGTAAATCTTCCTGCAACAAACTTTTATAGAATTTTTACTGAAAATGTCTTTGTGCAGAGGGACTAGGATAGATATTCCTAATGAAACCGGATTAAATTCCATCAACCAAAATGGGCTGGATGGGGCAGGGTTCCCACCCAAAACAGACTGGGGAACAAAAAAATCTACACAAAGCTAATACCTTTAAACTCGTAAATTTTTAGAAGCCGAACTTCAAGAAAAATGTAGATCGTTTATTAAAAAATACTTTCAAACTTGTAAATTCTTTAATTATGTAATTATAAAAGTGCTTCGGTATTAGTTTATTGCTAAACTGAGTTTAATCCGGGAATGAACACTATCAAATTAAAAAAAAAAAAAGTTCAAAATAAAAATAAAAAAAGAAAAGAAATTTAAGGGTCCCTTTTATATATATATATATATATAACTTTCCAATCCCAATAGTAATTGTTAGTGAAATTAACTGTTCTATACCATAAGAAGATTTGATTGTAAGAATAATATGACAAATTTACAATACAATAATATACACAATACTCTTTTTTTTTTTTTAAAAAAAAAAAAACTTTTTCGATTAAGAAAAAGATCTTTCTCATATGATTTAACCTGAAATTTTTTTTTTCTATCGATAGCATCAAGTATAATGGTCAATTGAATAAAATATGAAGGTTTGACCAATCATCATGTGGTTAGGAGCAAGTGAAAGTTCAATCTCTTCTATTTGCAGCTTGCTTCATTCTTTATGAATCTCAGATTTTTCTTGGCTCTGGCCCTTGTTGCATCATCCACTCTAAGTACTCTTCTAAGTTGCAATGACTCTTGCAGGTATGGATATCTTAATATATCAACTTCTTCATCTTCTTCTTCATCAGTCATCATCTTTTCTTCTCCGTCCGCCGTGACAACCGACATCATCTCAAATTTATTCATCAATTTTTTAAATTCTTTTGCTGACATGGTTCAAAGAATTTGCAATAATTAATCAACCGGACATACTTTGTTGCTTAGATTCATGAAAAAAAGAAGCTAACAGGTTCTTTTGTTTTTTCATTTATACTTGTGATGCAATTATACAAATATGTGTGGAACAGCTTATTTATAGAATAATAATCTCCCTATTATTATTATTATTTGAGACAGTACTCTCCCTATTATAAAAAGGAATTTTAAAACATGGTAACCAAAATTCGATCAAATTTGATCATGTTCAAACTCATTGCTATTATAATAATTCTAGTCCTGTTGAGTTTCATATTGTTTATTTTATTTGAAGAGTCCTAATCTGTCTAGACATGCCCTTGTTAATTATACCGATTTCATTATTATGTAGCACTGTAAACTTTTTCTTTGTTTTAGTTTTTTTGAACGTCATATTTGCAAGTTTAGAAAATTAAGTCCTACCTCATGAAACTAATAAGAAGAAAATACACATGGACTCAAACAAAATAAAGATTTTTGGGTATGGGATCCCTTATGGAATTTCATACGAAATTTTAATTGTCTTATTACAAAATCAATTTCTTACATCTAGGTTTGTAAAATTTCTGAATTATCGAAGGAAAAAAAGAAAAATAAATCAATGTTGTGTGGAAGTTTGATTTTGTATAGATACAAAATATTTTCATCATCTACAATAATGAATTTTGTACAATCACAAAATTAGAGTCCCATGTAGATTTACACAAGGGATCCCACAAATAAGACATCGCTCACAAAATCAAGTCTTCCTATGCTAATTGAAATAACCGAAACCCAAAGTTATTTCACTTTTAGTTGATTTTGGTAAAAAATATATTATTATTATTATATAAAAGTCAATTTACCCTTGTCTTGCTAAAAAAATATATCATTAATGTTAAAACAAGCGGAAAATAGAAGGCTTAACGTTTTGGGTTTACGAATCCATTCACATAAAACCCAAAATTAATTTATTTTTTGTTAATTTTGTTGGTAAAAGAAATTATATATATAATACTTTTAAAATGAAGACTTAATCAGTCAAATTCATCCATTATATTTGATTAATTTTTTCTAATATTTTATATATAATCAATTTACCATTTTTTTATTAAAAAAATTTATTAAAAAAATCATTATTGGAACAAGTAAAAATTGGTGGGCCTAACATTTTGGGCTTATGAATCCATTCACACGAAACACATTTTAAATACTGGAATTGTCAGAAGTGGGATTTGAACCCACGCCCTCGTTAGAACTTGAGTCTGGCGCCTTAGACCACTCGGCCATCCTGACTTGATACATATATGTTTTTCACAAGTTAATTCACATCGTTTAGCTCTTCATCTTTGTAACACCATATTCACTGTGACTGTAAATTTGTTGCTCCTTGAGGTATCAAGCTCTACTTGGTAGTTTGGCCTCCATTGGTCATGCAAATTGTTATAAAAGACACCTTGAAAAGCTTATAGAGAAACCATTATCATCCTGAGCATCCAAACCTTAATTAGGGAATAACAAGTTGGTGTAGTGCAATCTTTTACGTTTAGTGGCTACATAATTTGTATTGGCAATAGTGCATATAAAAAAATGGTAGAAAGAATAGTTTCAAAGAAATTGACGAGTATATCCCTGCTTCATCAGTTGGGATGTTATTTTCTTGGTGTTTATGAAATGGATAAAATTTGGCAAAGAAATTTTAAAATTAAAATATCTGGTATTATCTTAGACAAGCACATTGTTTGATTATAGATATCATCTTAAGGAAACCAATACCATCAAGAAAGGCTACAACAAAAAAATTAGAAGTACATTAATAAATGGTTAAATAAACGAAAATTGCTTGATAAAAAAACAATGAAGGAAAATTGGACTCACACCCTTGAGTGGTGGACTTAACCTTTTGGGCTTAGAAGCCCATTAAAACAATACCAGTTCAGAGTGGGTTCGAAATGCTCCAAACCGGGCAGGTTCGAGGATGGGCACAAATTTTATAATTGATTGTCTATGATTGTTCAAGCTCTCTTAATGCACAAAGGGACTGGGATAGATATTCCTAATGAAACCGCATTAAATTCCATCAACCAAAATGGGCTGGATGGGGCAGGGATCCCCACCCAAAACAGATTGGGGGAAAAAAGTTCTACACAAAGCTAATACTTTTAAACTCGTAAATTCTTAGAAGCCGAACTTCATGAAAAATGTAAATCGTTTATTAAAAAATACTTTCAAGCTTGTAAATTCTTTAATTATGTAATTATAAAAGTGCTTTGACATTAATTTATTGCTAAACTGAGTTTAATGTCAAAATGAACACGATCAAATTAAAAAAAGTTTCAAAAAAAAAAAAGAAGAAATTTAAGGGTTCCTTATATATATATATATATATATATATATTATTTGGACGGTAGCGACTCGAACTTAAAATATCCTTCTATTGAATAAGAGTCGTTTGTCGTTAAGCCACATTATAGATTCAGACATTATAGTAGAAGTAAAATAATTTTTTTTTTAATTTTTATTAACAAATAAAGGTATTAAACTTTATTGGTTGTTAAAAGCTTTAGCAAACTAACGAATTAGAATATCAAGAACTAGTAAAAAAAGTATAATCATAAAACAGGAATATAAAATCCTAAAATTGAACTTGGAATGATTGTTGTAATTGGATGATTTGTCTCTCTTAGCTCTTGGTTTGGATATTATGATATATCATATCTTGATTATCTTTAATTGAAGCTGGATTTGACAAATATATTAAGTATGGCTATGACCTATGAGCGGTTAAATCTCATATTAAAAATATGGATTGATTTTTGACTAACTAGACTGTTTCACTAATTTTAAATTCTTTCTTATTTGAATTATAGAGTGTGTATAGCATGTAGCTCGAAGTAAAACAATTTTTTCTTATTATTAACAAATTAAGGTATTAAACTTTATTGATTGATAAAAACATTAACAAATTAAGGTATTAGAAAATTAAGAACAAGTAAAGAAAGTATAATCATATGAAGGAATATAAAATCCTAAAAGTGAACTTGGAATGGTTATTGTATTTGGATCCTACATCAAAATCCTTTTTCTTGCCTTGGATCAATCATGGAATATGATTTGTCTCTCATAGTTCTTGGTATGAATATTATGATATCATATCTTGATTATCTTTTCTTATTTTATGATCTCAGCTGAAGACATTTTGCTAGTATACTCAATTTTGATGTTGGTGTAATATGAATGAATGCCTCTTCCTTTCTTAAATTTTTTTCTTTTGGTGATACTTATGCTTGAATCAATAAAAATTGTTAATGAAATTTCACGTACATAATTGTTATAGGATTCAAAACAAGCGACATTTAATATTAATAACAAAATTTTACCCGTTGTGGTGGTCATGACTATCCTTCTCCAAATAAGAACAAATAAATAAATAAATCCACTAACAATAAAGAAAAATAAATTAATTATAAAACAGTAAGGATGTTTAGTATTTAGAGAAATCCAAAAAACACTCTTTTTTTTTTTTTTTACAAGGGTATTATGATCATCATTCGATGGGAATGGCTTCAGTTATTGTGATTTTTTTTTTAATTATGTGAGGCTAACACTAAATCTGATACAAATTTGATAAAATACAAATTTAGATCATATTACATTTTTTTAATCGGACAGTTTTGCAGTTTATTCCTCAGCATAGACAGAAGAGCCACCTACTGGTGTGTTTACTGGCATCCTTTTCACCAGCTTTTGGTCTACAGACAAAAGCTTAATAGTTAATACTATAGTTAAGGGCTTAACTATGATATTTAAGTTACTGGTTGATGGAAATTATGCTACTTTATCAATAAGGGTCCTTTGGATAGTCAGTTTTCTCCATTCAACTGGTCCATTGCCTAGAAAAATTCAAATATAAAATTGCTTTGAATAAAACTCATAACTAGCACTAAAGTAAGTGCCTTCTTACCCCATAACATCAGGATGACAGCTGCGGGATCCTCCTCCACAGGCAGTAAGGGACCAATCACAACCGATAAATAATACAAGAAAATAACAGTAAAAAAGAATAGTCAATTACTTAATTACCTATTTCAACATTCTATAACTTGTTAAATGTATGAAGACGTCTCAAAAATAAAGTAAATTGGGTTTTGATTCAAAAATAGTTGTTCGTGTTTGTCTCAATTGACAATACAGTTGTTTTTTGCCCGTTTTGACTCCACAAATAGATGATTTCATGTTCAACAAATGTTTCACGTAAAATATTTCATGAAATTAAAATAGGTTGGCTTAACTGAAAATTCAATTGTTTTTTGCCCATTTTGATTCCACAAAACATTCATATAGATGATTTCATGTTCGCGAATTTCACATGAAATGTTTCATTAAATTAAAATAGATTAAAAACAACTCAAGTTTTCTTTTGATAAAAAACCAACAACTCTTTTAATTTTTGACCAACAACGATTTTTTTCTTTTTACTAAAAGTTATCCCAGATGAAATAGAATGCTATTATTGTAGGGAAACTTAATGCCATTTGGCAAAGAAATTTTAAATATAAATCAAACAAAATATTAATATGAAAAAAATAGATGGTATGATTAAAATAACATTAATACCGTCGAGATATTTTAGGATTTATCTACATATTAAACTTCCTTAGTTGTTTAAGGATTATATATCTATATATCCTTATTTGAAAAAGAGTCGAATTATTATGCTATAAATACCCATCATCTGTCATATATGAGTCTTAATGAAAAATTTCATTATAGGAATATACAAAGTGAACTTTAAAATTTGCTAAGATTACATCATGACTTAAACGAAAAAAGAGATTCATACAAAAATCATAACTTCAACAAAGGAAGAACATCATTCTATTGAGAAGCATAGAAAGTTGAAAAGAACTAAGTTGGATGTGGAAGTAGAAGAATGAGGGAAAAGGTGGACATTAAAATTAAAAAAAGACCAAGATCATCAATATTATTGACTAGCAAAGTGTTTGCACCTCATGACATTAAAATTAAAAAAAGATGAGGATATCAAATTATGGTTGCCACACGAAAGACTAAAAACTAGATCATCACCTACAAAAGCGAAATCTTCAACTAGCACATATGCAACAATCAAAACATCAACATGTAAATTTCTTTCATTGATTATTAATTGTTGTTAACTTGTATTGAATCTAATTATTAGTTGTTATACATATAATTTGCTTAATGATTGAATTGGTTTCAAGTAGATATGTGGTCCAAAGAAAAAATTCAAAGTTAGGAGACATTTGTGAAAAATAGACAAGAAATTCATATTGGAAACAAATTATTAACCGCACCTCATGTGATAAGTAAAGAAAAACTATTAAATATTTTGCGCAAATTAAGTTCTATATCTAACGTCAAAAATGGACAAAAGATAATGAAATTTTTATGCAAAGTATTATCAAAAGAGAGCAAAGTATCAGCACCAAATAGAGCTATTGAAACCATCGGAGGACAATTTCAGGATCTTAATCTCTTAAAAGACTAGATGATTTGAAAAGCTGAGAGATGAAAAAATTGATGAATGTGTCGTTGCTTAATTAGTTAGGATGGGATTTTCTTAGTGATTATGAAATAGCTAGATATTTTGTTTGGTTGGACTTCTTAGGATAATTATACGTTTTAGTTGGACATTTCTTATGAAGTTTAAGATTTTTCAAAGATTCATAATTTTTATTGTAACAAAATATAAATATATATATATATATAAAAGATTTAAAAAATGGCATCTCATTCTTTTAACGTAACACCGTAAACTTTTTCTTTGTTTCGCAGTTTTCTTGAACTTCATATTTGCATGTTTAGAAAATTAAGTCCTACCTCAGGAAAGTAATAAGAAGAAAATACATATGGACTCGGACAAAATAAAGATTTTTAGTTGTGGGATCCCATATAGAATTTCATATGGAATTTTAATTTTGTCTGGTTATAAAATCAATTTCGTGTTGATCCTTTTAAACTCAAATTGATGCTCGAATTTGGGTTTGTAAAATTTCTGAATTGTCAAAGAAAAGAAGAAAATAAATCAATTTTGTGTGGAAGTTTGATTTTGTATTGATACAAAATCAATTATCAACATATAACGATTTTGTACAATCACAAATTTGGACTGTTTTTAGCTTGTAGCATGAATTCAGCATCAAAATGTATATTAGACCCATTTTGATACCACTGGACTGTTTTTAGACCCCAAGAAACCTGTTTGACTAGTCATTTTGATCCTTAAGTGAATTATAATAAATATATATCAGGAAAAACAAATATGATTTGCAAAATAACAAAACAGAATATATCAACGAAAAAAAAAAACAAGACAACAACAAAAGAGTAACAACAAGAAAAGTTTCATTGGCCAAGTAGAGGAGTGCAATTGCAAAGCTCCTCTTAATCAAAGAATCTACATGTCTGCCATACTACTGAACAATCAATCAAATCTTTTAACATTGACTAAAACCGGGTACTGTTTGAACGATCAAATGACATCATCTCACATGGACTAAAAATGGGTGTTTGAAAAATCAAATGAAATCATCTATAACACGGACCAAAAATGGGTGTTTGAACAATCAAATGGACCTGAACCACTTCATGCACCTTTGGACTTGGGTTGCTCCATCGAATCCTCACACAAAGCTTTTGACAACTCCACCTCGAAACCGGCTTCAGCCTGTGAAGGATTCTCTGGGAACGATCCGGATTGCTTCATCTCATGTTGTTCCACGTTGTTCCACGTTTGTTCCAAACCTTGAAGCCCGGCTGGTCCCATTTTCTCGACTATAAAGTGTAGAGTTGGAGGATCATCTCTCTTACATATCTCCGTGACAATAGAGTCGTCATTGCCTGCTTCTTCCTCTGTCTCCCAAATCTTTCTTCTTCTCAGATCGTTTGTGTTGTGGGACTCCTTAGGGGAAGCTGTTGTCTGGTTTTCAGCTTCCAGAGGTGGCAGACCGAGGCAAGAGAGAACCACGTCCACACCAACATCATTACCGAACTCCGACAATATTTCAAGATACTGTTCGCGAATCACTTTCAATCTTGCTGCCAAATTGCCATTTTGTAAAAGCCCAGCTTCCAGGATTTTCATTTCATCATCACGGGGATCAAGGAACTGGAGAACCACTTCAAGAGCTTTGTGTTCTCCTATCAGTCCGACAATTATTTGGAATTCTTCTTCGATGACTCTAGCAGCATTTGGCGAGACGTTGCCTTCTTGCGCTGGTGGTGGTTCTTGGCGAGGCAGTGGCATGGGGTCTCCTGCTTGTGGTGATGGTTGTGGCGTCAGCCCAACCTCGTCTGTGTTGTGGGACTTCTTTGTGGAAACCTTTGTGTGGTTTTCAGGGTCAAGAAGCAGAACCACCTCAAGAGCCCTGTCTTTGCCTATCAGTCCCGCAATTCTTCGGAGTTCTTCTTCAATGGGGTCTCCTGCTTCTGCTTGTGGTTGGGGAGGCTGTGGCATGGGGTCTCCTGCTTGTGGTGATGGTGGTGGCAGCAGCCCAACCTCGTCTGTGTTGTAAGACTCCTTTGTGGAAACCATTGTGTGGTTTTCAGGTTCCAGTGGCAGACCCAGGCTAGAAAGGACCATGTCCACACCAACATCATTACCGAAATCTTTCAATATTGAAAGATATTGTTCGCCAATGACTTGCAAGATTGCAGCCAAACTGCCATTTTGTAGAAGCTCAGCTTCCAGGTTTTCCGTTTTGTCGTCAACAGGATCAAGCCATTGTAGAACCGCTTCAAGAGCCCTGTCTTGGCCTATCAGTCCGACAATTATTTGGAATTCTTCTTCGATGACTCTAGCAGCATTTGGCGAGACGTTGCCTTCTTGGGCTGGTGGTGGTTCTTGGCGAGGCAGTGGCATGGGGTCTCCCGCTTGTGGTGGTGGCGGCGGCTTAACTTGTTGGGAAGTTAGTGGAGAAAGAGAGTTAACTGTAGGTTCAGTTTCTTGGGACATTTTCAAGAAACAAGAAAGCAGACACAGAAACAAGAAACCAGACGAGAAACGAGAGCAAACACCGAAACGAAAAAGCAGAGTGCATTGATTTGATTGTTTTGGTTTTATTTAAATACTATATGTATCCCATGTACATGGAAACAGCTTGGCATGATGCAACCCTCCCCATCATAAAGTCTCAACCGTTGGATGAGCAAAACAGAGATCCAACGGTAAAAATAAAACTATAAAAACAGGTTGGAGGAAAAAAAAAGGCTCTCTTCTTTTACCATCGATCGTCCTCTGGAAATGAATACCTCAGGTGTTGTTGTTAAGAGAGAAGGGTGGAGGGATTTAAAAGGGTTTTCTGGTCACTGTCTCTGACAAAGAAGCCTTCAATCGTCTTACCAGGTAAAAGAAGACAAGATTCTACACATTTGTGAAATTTTGCTTCCTTTTCTTCTTATGGGTGTGTTTTTGTTGTTTTGATTTCTAAATATTTGATTCAAGATGAATATTTATGATTTTTTTTTGGTGTCGTTGTTTTGTTCAATATGGTTGTTTTTTTCCCATAAATTAGTTTGACCTATGTGTATATTGGTGAACAGGGAGATGTGATCCCACTTGTAGTGAAGAATCCCACCAGTGCCGTTTGTAAGACTGCAATTATGACATGTGCAGACATTTTCAATGCTTATAATGACCATATCATCGATTCATTGGACCCTCTGGTACTTCACTTTCCCCAAATTCTGCTGTCTGGCTATTTAGTTTCTTTTGTTAATGCAATAACTCCTAAATCCCAGTTGTTCCTATCTGGTCAAATGGGTACAGCCGGTTCAGCTCGCAAGATAAACGATTTGTATGTCAGCCTGCTGAAAGAGCTTTGGTAGCAATGACTATTTGGGTTTCCCCTGTACTGTTGTTACCAAAGCCTCAACCATGTCTTAAACATAGGAATCCTCGAATTCGAGCTAAAGCATCGACGTGATTTTGTCGAAGGGTTCCGCGACTGGTAAGGAGAACCTCTTATCTATGTCGAATTTTCTGAAGTTAATCTATTAATTTGGAATGACAATATCTCTCTTTGCTACTGTTGATGTCCGTACTTCGTTCTAAAGTAAACTCGAAAATGATTTTTTTTTTTTTCCTCTTCTTTTAAGCTTTCTGGGGATTATCTAGATTTGCTGAAACGATAAAAGCTTATATTTGTTGCTTTGGTTAGTATCTATAGTGTTACTCGTGTTTTTAGACATGTAATTGTCTTTATGGTCGGTTCCAGAAATGTTCTTGATGCAGAAAATTTAGTTGTGAATGGCTTAAGTGTAAGGTGAGACATTCAACTTGTTCTTCTAGATGCTGGTATGCTGATCTTACGACATATATTGTACTGGCTGCTCATTGATTACTTTCTGCAATTGATGTGATAGCTTTATTGTGTAAGCCATATCAGCATCCCCTAGTGCTCCCTCTTCAATTCGTATTTACCTGCTTTATCAACTTGCATATATGTAGGCAAACATGCACAAATTCGCTAAGACAAATGTGCACCAATTTGCTGCTGTGTGTATTCGTTTTCTGTTTTATTGTGATTCTTTTAATATCCTAGCATCTCTGAAAACAAGTTGTGTGTTGGATTCTTTATTTGTCATTCATCCTCATGACTCGTTCAATTTGATCCCTAGTCAAATGTCAGCCTTCTATATTGTCTACCAGTAAGCTTATTATGCATTTTCACGTGAACAGGGTGTTGAAGGTATTAAAATATATGGTATGAACAAACTGATCCAGGTAGCTGCGTCTCAGCTCAGTGATTGGGTCTAGGGAGCCTCCTTGGACTCTCCTTCTGGAACTGCAAACCGTGTACAAGAAATGTCATGACCTCACTCCCACAACAGTATCAGAACATCCAGAGATGGACACTTAAGCCATTGCAGCATCGACAAGCTCAAAACGAAACTGAGAAAGACCGTGCATGGAGAATGGTAAGATGGAGGTTCCTATCTGCTAATTATTGCCTATATTAGGACTTGTTCATAGATACTAAGACCATTATGTTACAATGACACGAACTATATTTTGCCTCTTTCGTCTACTTTCAGAAATGCTACTGCTGTCGTTTCAGTTACCTTAATGATTTAATGATGTATTTGGCCTCAATTTGTAAGCAAGTGAATATAAAGTATTTGCAGCAAATCTTATTTTAGAAGGAAAAAATTATTGCTGTCCTGACGTTCTTTAGTAAGTTCATTTAATTGGATATTTCAGTTGAAGTTAATTAGGTAAAAAGTGTAAATTGAATTACAAGTTGTCTGTTTACTTAAAAATGCTTTTAGGGTTGCTATTTTAATCTGCCTAAGTAATTAATAATGTATACTTGAGCTGGGTCCAAAGTGCTTGCAACAGATTTGATTTTGAAAGAAATTTGGAAGCTAATAATTGAAAACCAATGTCAGTCTCTCTCCTTCTCTTCATTTGCAAGTTCAACTTATCAAACGTTATATTGGAAGTAATATAAATACCTCCAACCAGTTGTCCTTCTCTTTCACCCACAGAAATACTAGATTAGTTAGTGACAGAATTCTGATGGCTTCTCAGTCTCACTCTGTTTTGTTGTGTTAATGGCTGGACTTGTAACTTTAATTTTCTTTGTAATCTTCTTTGAAGTTGTTATGATTTCTTTTCTTCCTTCAGTTTGAAAGTGCTACCTTGGAGCACAAGAAAGCTAATGAAGGGATGTGGTGAGGCTGGCAGAAGCCAGAAGATCAAAAGGTATTCTTTTTTACTTTTTATTTATTTATGTGATCTTAAAAATGACGGATGCAAGTTCTAGGAAATCTGTTTATTTGACATCACAGACTGTAATTGGCCGATAGTAAAAGAAAAACTTGATAGATAATTGAGTTACAAGAAAAGTTCCATCTCCAATTCTATGCCAAACAGGCCATATAATTGGAGATGGAGCATTTGAGAGGGGCTTTGCAAGTGATGAAGCACATGAAGATACAGAAGTTAAAAAGAAGATTAATAAAATTCAAAAAGATTTAAAGGAGAAGGAAGAAGAATATGAAGAAATGGAGCAACTTCATCAAGCTCTTATTATTAAGGACAGAAAAGTCAATGATGAGTTACTAGATGCTTATGTGATGAATCAAACCCATTGAGCAGGAAAAACAACTGTGTTTTTTCTACTGTGAGATACCATTCTGCCATCACGGTTCAAGTTTTCACAAAGACTAGCGTACACAGCATCTAGCATGAATTCAGCATCAAATTGTATCTTAGTTTCATTTGTTCTGCTCTGTTATATTGACTGTTTTTATTTAGACCCCAAGAAGACTGTTTCACTAGTCAGTCTTGGCAATGGACAGATTCTTCATCGACGTCTCAAGTTCTTCTGCTGACATTGTTGATCAAATCTGCAAGAATTTATCAACGGAATAAACTTTGTTACCTTGACTTATGCAAAAAGTTAAACAGTTATTTTTTCCTTTTTCCAATACTATTGACGGGTGTAGCTACACAAAGCTGTGTCAGACATGTTATTCATAGAATAATAATCTTAATCTTTTTAAAATTAGAAAAAGTAATTGCAAAACATGGTAATCAAAATTCAATCAAATTTGATTGGGTCCAAACTCATTGCCATGAGGATTCTAGTCATGTTGATTTTCACAATGTTATCCTATCGAAGAGGCCTGTCACGTCTAGACATGCCCTGTGTTTTTACTCCTTTTAGTTAACACAGAAGTCAAGCCTAAATTACAATTTATTAAAGCTATTTCAAGTAGTCTGCAAAACAAAGAAACCTTTCTACTTCAAGAACTCCAATCACAATTTTATTAAAGCTATTTCAAGATTTCAAGAGCACATGAACAACTCAAATCCAAAACCGTTTCAGGTTTCAAAATTTCTTTCTTGAAAGCAAGTATTTACATATTTTATCCACAATGACCGGATTTCCAAGTAAAAAAAGAATTAATTAATCCAACAAACAAACAAATAAACCGAAGAGACCCTTAAGCAGAGCAGTACAAACAACCAAGATCAAACAAACCTAAATTACTACCCCAAACAAATTAATTAACATAGATTAGAGTTAAAAACATACAAAATCAAAAGAGAGTTCTTACATTTTTCCTTTTTTTTTTTTTTCAAATGTTTATATATATAGACGGGTTAAAAAATAAAAACAAACTACTCTTTAATTTTTGAATATGATTTTATTTTTATTTTTTTCACTGAAAGTTATCCTGGATGAAATAGGAATACTACTATTGGACGGAAACTTAATGCGATTTGGCAAAGAAATTACAAATATAAATCAAACAAAATATTAATATGAAAAAGAGTAGCATTAATATGGTCAAGATATTTTAAGATTTATCTATTTATTAAACTTTCTTGTTGTTTTAGGATTATACATACGCATATATATATATATATATATATATATATATCCTTGTTTAAAAAAGAGTATAATTATTGTGCTAGAAAAATACCCATCATCTATCATAAGAGTCGTCATGAAAAATTTCATTATAGGAATATTAAAAATGAACTTTAAAATTTGCAAAGACCACATCATGACTTCAACAGGAAAAGAGATTCATACAAAAATCACAACTTCAACAAAGGAAGAAAATCATTCTATTGAGAAGTATAGAAAGTTGAAAAGAGCTAGGTTGGATGTGGAAGTAGAAGGAGAGAAGTTAGACATTAAAATTAAAATAAGTCTAAGATCATCAATATTATCGACTTGCAAAGGGTCTGCATCTCATAACATTATTATTATTATTATTATTTTTTTAAAAAAATCAAGATATCAAATTATGGTTGTCACACCAAAGACTAAGAGAGCCAGATCATTATCTACTCGAGTCAAATCTTTAATAAGCAGATATGTAATAATCAAAGCATCTACATGTAGATTTCTTTTATTGATTATTTATTTTTGTTAACTTGTATTGAATCCAATTATTAGTTGTTATACATATAATTGCTTAATGATTAAATTGGCTTCAAGTAGATGTGTGGTCCGAAAAAAAAATTAAAAATTTGGAGACATTTGTAAAAAATAGACAAGAAATTCATAGAAAACTAAAAAGAGCTCGATTTGATGTGGAAGTAGAAGAAAGAGAGAAGATAGACATTAAAATTAAAATAAGATCAAGATAATCAATATTATCAACTAGCAAAGTGTTTGCACCTCATGACACTAAAATTGAAAAAAAGATCAATATATCTTGCCACACCAAAGACTAAGACCTTTTTCAATGTGACATCAATTTGGTGGAAAACACCAATTTGGTGTCAAAATTCACTTCAATGGGAGCATCAAGTTGGTGTTTTGTAGTTTATCAAGATAATTTATGGTGTTCAAGCTAATTGTGTTCAACTTTAGCTTGACACCAAAAATCCGTGGTCACATGTTATTATATATATATTTTTTAAAGTGAAAAACACCAAAACTAACCACTTCAATAACATAAAATATATTTTTAACCCCAAAATTAAAAACAATTCCATTTTAACCTCTCAAACAAATAAATTACATCTTATACCCAAGATACCCAAATTACCCCTAACATAAAATTACGAAATTATCACTAATTTCAATTTTTTTTAAAAAAAAGGGAAAGCGAAAATTACACAACTGCCCACCCTACATAAATCGAAAATTCGGTGTAAAAATGAAAGAATATCGGTCTCTGTCGCCCGACGCACCCCGACCACCAAGTTCAACGATCTCCGACCATCGCACGCTGTCGCCGTCGTTTTGTAAGCACCCTACACCACCGGCGAGCATGTTTTCCTCACCCATTACGACTGGTAAGCCGTTTTGACTCTGTGTTTTCAAATTTATGTATGACTTTTCCAATTTTTTGCCATTTGTAGATTTGATTTGTGTTTTACATGTTGGGCATTGATGATAAAGATTAGATTATGTTGTATTTGGTTAGAATCTGCTTGGATTTGAACTGCATATAAAGATTTGGTAGAGTTCATAATCTGAGAAAACGATCGGCTTATGTGTGACAATATAAACCGATGTCGGTTTATGTGAGCCAACAAACGCCGAATCGGTTTATGTTGGATACTACATTGACGTCGGCTTACATTTTTACACATATACCGATGTCGGTTAACATGGACAAAAATACCGAGTCGGGTGAAGTTGACAATCAAATACCGAATCGGCTTAAGTTTTAAAACATATATCGACATTGGTTCACGTGGACGTCGGCTTAAGTTTGTAAACCTATGCCGACTTAGGTTTATGTTAGGATTCGGCTTACGTTACAACCTAACCCGACGACGGTTTATGTTAACGTAACCCGACGTCGATTTATGATTAGTATTATAAACCGACGTCGGTTAAATTAATTTATTTGATTTGATCATATAATTATTCGTTGCTTTTCTTGCCTATAGATGGAATTCAATTATAGACATCCGGTGCAACATGTTCCAGAAAAATCATTTGGGAGTGCACATAATAGTATGAAGAATATTGATTACTTAAATGTATTTCTGCAGCAGAGACAGCTGGTAAACAGGTTTAAGGCAGAGAGTTCGATCTCGTATTTTTTAAAAATAAGCGGTAAACAGCTGCTAGTCACTCCCTTTATACTAAACATCCTTGCTAGAGAGTTAGTACAATATCCTAATTCACAACCTGATGAGATGTGGTTCAAAATTGAGGGAAGACCATATAGGTTTGGAAAACAGGAGTTTTTATTAGTGACAGGATTGCAGTTTGGTTATCTTGACCTACAAGTGCTTAAGAGGAAGCAAGAAAACGAGAATAGTTTGCTGTGGCGACTTTTTAAAGGAGTATCGCCAATATTAAGTGAAATTATGTAAATGTTAAGGGTCCGGGGGGATACTATAAGCGATGAAGATGTCTTGAAGTTAAGTAATATAGTCATCGCTTACAATTTATTTTACGACTATGATGATCGGTCTAGGGTGGACGGTTATCTGTGGGTCCTGATAGAGGATATTAATATGTGGAATAAATTTCCCTTTGGTACAATCTGCTATAGCAGACTTATAGAGGGCCTTCGTCGTGTGCTTGATGAGGATCGGTTTATGACTGGCCGCAACATTAATTTGTATGACTTTATTTGGGCTTTTCAGGACGATATTTAGTATAATTTCTTGATAATTAATGAAAATTGTTTAATGTTTATATATATATATATTAATTAAATGCTTATCAAATTTTTTTTAATCGAATGAAAATTATAGTGGTGGCTGGTGGAAATGTTGCAGTGGCTGGAAAAAAGGGTAGGATCGAGAGTTATAGGCGACGACATGGTATTACCACGGTGTGTGAATTGGTTGTGTAATAACAGAAAGCAAATACCTTGGTCGAATGAGCTGATTCGTGTAAGTATCTAAATGTTCTACATTTATTTTTATTTATTGACTATTATTTTTTGTAATGATAATATTAAGTATATTATATATTTTTGTAGTTAATAGGAGGGAATAGTACCCTTGAGCCCACTGCTGCGGAGAAAGAAATGGATTACTGGAAGTCCTTCAACCCTAAACACCTAATTAGGGAGAATGCCTATAAAGTAGGAGTTGGAGGGGGTGTTGATGAAGATATAGATGATGATTCTGATAGTCGAGAGAGCGAGACGGAGTCGAATAGGGAGGTAGAGGGTGAAAGGGAGTCAGCTGGTGAAAAGGAGGAAGAGGAGGAGGAGGAGGAGGAGGAGGAGGATCTGCAGCAGCATGATTATCACATCCCAAGCCCATGAGCCGACTCAGAGAGTACATATTCGGAGGGAAGGGCCAAAAGAGTACATGAGTTTAGACGAGGCGAGGATTAGCACGATGACACTACAGTCCCACGTGGTCCCCGCATGATCGCTGGACCCTCTCAAAGTTAGGTGCAAACTTTGTATGATTATACTACTGTATACATTTTATTCTTACATGACAATTGATTTAATTTATAATGTTATTTAAATAATTTTACAGGAGCCTCAGACGAAGGTGTGAAAGATTATGACCTTGTTGGAGTTTATTTTGAAGACACAACAAGAGCAAAATCAGAGGTTAAGTAGGATCGAGAGGATACTGGAAATCCGTATGCCTCCAGATGACGGGAATGACTCGAATGACGGTGATGATGATGATGATGATGATGATACTGATAGCTATATTCGTGATGAGCACATCTATGGGTCTTTAGCAGCGAAAAGAGCATCATCAGCGAAAATATCTCCATCGAAAAAAACACATCAGTCAGTAGACGCTTCACTACAACATCTTAATCCACAGCAGCACGATGGAAGTGAGCCGGTAAATTTAGAATCTATTTTGTATTTTAGTTTAGTCTTAAAATCATTATAACTATTGATGTTCTGTAACTTGTAAAGGTTCAAGACATAATATCGCAGCTGCTTAGAGAGGTCGAAGCCCACATCCCCATAAGGACCTACCACATCATCAGGACTCGGGACATCAGGATGAGAGTGACCAGGTAAATTTGTAATTTATTTTATGTTTTAGAATATTTTATCAAATTATTATAAATTTGTAAATTACAACTTTCGATTTTTTGTAACTTGTGAAGGTCCAAGACATAGTATCGCAGCTGCTTGGGGAGGTCGAGGGCCCACATCCCCATGAGGACCTACCACCTCATCAGGATCCCCGACATCAGGATGAGAGTGACCAGGTAAATTTGTAATTTATTTTATGTTTTAAAATATTTTATCAAATTATTATAAATTTGTAAATTACAACTTTCGATTTTCTGTAACTTGTGAAGGTCCAAGACATAGTATCGCAGCTGCTTGGGGAGTTCGAGGGCTCACATCCCCATGAGAACCTACCACCCCATCAGGATCCCGGACATTAGGATGAGAGAGATCGGGTAAATTTGTAATTTATTTTATGTTTTAGATTAGTTGTTTAAACAATTACAACATTTGCTTTTTCGCAGATTGTGGAGGTTCTGGATATCAGATCGCAGTTGCAGGGGGAGATCGATGTCCCACTTCCCTATGAGGACCTACCACCCCACCAGTATCCACCATTCCGGTATGATATTGATCAGGTAAATTTTTATTTATTTTGTGATTTATGTTAGTTTTTCATATCATTACAACTGCGTACTTACAAATTTGATTCTCATTTACTTTATAGGGAAAATCGTCAAGGCCTAAACGAAAGATTAAACCATTGGTATCTCTATTGTCACCATACACAGATCCTGATCGTGCAAAAAAGAAAACAAAAGTGTCAAAGGAGTAGGTGGCGGAAACTCTACCGGTGCTGGATGATATGGTTGAAAATGTGTACAAGCAGTTTAAAGCTTCATCTTCTTTAGACCTCAAGTATTGATAAATTATTTACCTTTGTTTAATCCGATTACTAATCTAATACAACTAACTTTGACACTTTTGTTTTGATTTTAGGCGCTACGTTAACGGTTATCCGATGACATTCACCCCTGAAGAGTTTCATACCATTGAGGGTGAGGATAGTTGGTTGACGTCAGAGCATATTAACGGTTATTTACAGTGCCTGCGAATCAAAGAAAGTGGGTGGTGGGATGAGACTAATGATGATAGATACGCAGTGCATGGATCGACCATTTTTATGAGTGTCAACATTTAATAATTGCGAAATCAATATTTTTTCATCTTTGTCATATATGTTAAGTAATAAATAATTTTATTTTATCACTTGTAGGTGGATATGACAATAGTTATGAATAATGAATACATCAGGCAAAGAAAGACATTTGATCCCATTACTGCTGTGATCCCCCTCCACTGGAGTAAGTTTGCTAGCGGATTGAAAGACGCTAAAATCCCTTGGTGGTCTGTTCACAATGTAAGTATTGTTTATGTAAAAAATTATTATTTGATTGTTTAAATTAGAATGATATCACTGACATTCTCAACATGCAGCTATTGATCCCGTGTAGTCTACGTCAGACCCATTGGATAGTCTGTAAGGTGTGCCTAAGAGAGCAGAAGATTATCATATATGATTCATGTGCCGATATAGAGTTTGAACATAGGAGAAATGCTATTGAGCCTTTTGTTCGCTATATACCGTTGATCTTACAAGCGATTGATTACTACGGGAAGACCAATACAGAGATGCCACCTATAAAAAAAATATGGGATGTGGAGTGCGTTGATATACGGAATGTGCCTCAATAACCTGACGGGTAAATGTCATTTTTTTAACATATATAAATATATTATTTAATAAAATAACTAACCCAACTCTTTGTGTAATACAGGAGCAGTTGCGGGGCATATTGTGAAATGTATATTCATGACCTACTATGCTCTCTAGAGGGTGATTGGAAGTCTGTTCAAACGAAGGATAATGCTCGTCAAATAAGGGCGCAGATGGCATTCGATTTATATAGGTATTCCACCCCAATGTACAGGGCAGACGAATGGGGGCGATGGACATTAGATGAGGATGGTAAAGTTGTATATGATTGATGTAAATATTCATTGACAACAGATTGATTGATTGATTCATTACTTAGCAAAATATTTCACAAAAATTATAAAAAAAAAAGACAATAATCGGGTTAAGAGAAAGCATGAAAACGAGTGTCGGTTTATGCTAGTAAACATATACCAACGCCGGTTTCAATTATAATATGTATGTCCACCAAGAAAATCGCGTTAACATTGCTTAGAAAGGATCAAAAACTAAAAATTTCATATTATCCATACCCAAAAGATACAAATATGAGCTATAGCATCTTCAGTTAGAATGCGTATACATAACCTTATGACATAGAATAGACCAATGTAATGAATATACTTATATATGCAATATGTTTTCTTCATTCAAGTAAATTGACATAATTTAGAGCTAATGAGATAATTTTTAACCCACCAAATTCTTGGAAACGTGTAAAAGACAAAAAAATAACAGAAATTTAAATCGGTTTTAGTGAGGCAGTTAAATTCGGAATCGGGTTTTATGTATCCATTGAAATCCGACGTTGGGTTACGTTGTCCAACTTAAACCGACGTCGGGTTATCCATTCACTAATTTTTTCGGCTACATTTAAACCGGAGTCGGTTTTCGTTATCACTTAAAAACCGACGTCGGTTTCCGAAAGTATACACACACCAATGTCGGTTTTTGCTGTCTTTTGTATACCGATTTTCAGTTGCTAATATTAAAAATTCATAATTTTTCTCCATTATCTTCGTTTGTATTGCTCAGAAAGGCCCAAAAACTAAAAATTTCATATTATACATACCCAAAGGATACAAATATGAGGCATGACATCTCTAGTTAGAATGTGTATATATAACCTTATGACATAGAATAGACCAATGTAATGAATATACCAACATATGCAATGTGTTTTCTTCATTCAAGTAAATTGACATAATTTAAAACTAATGGGATAATTTTTAGTCCACCAAAACTTTGTAAATGTGTAAAAAAACCAAAAAAAAAAAAAATTCAAATCAGTTTTAATGAGAACGTTAAACCCGGATCGAGTTTTATATAACATTAAAAGCCGACGTCGGGTTTCGTTATCCAACGTAAACCGAAGTCGGGTTTGGATATTTTTCGCCTTCACTTAAACTGGCGTCGGTTTTCGTTAAACCGACTTCGAACTTATAATGTTCATAAATCCCGACGTCGATTTTTTTTTTTTTTCTCAATTTTTTGAATTTTTTTCCCCATTTTCTAATTTTATTTCCCACTTTTTAGTTTCCAATAAAAAACGGATATCGGATTTTACAAATTTGACCATAAACAAAACTTTTTTATACACAAAAAATTTCAAAATTTCACATAACCTCCCTTATTTTTTTATTGATGTTACCGACAATATTACACAACATACGACGATATCACATATTATATAATGAATATAAATGTACCACTATGAGTACTACAAAATCATAAATAGAGTTTGTAAATATGCTGTTGTGCTCCTCAAACGTGATATAAATTCATGAAACTGATTTAAATGATAAATGCTCGTCATTTATAAAGAGGATAAACCATAAACATTTAAGTTTACTCATTACAAATTTTTATGATTACCACCATTTTCATCATCTTCTGTGGGTGAAATTGAAAATTGTTGATCGCATCGACGCCGCGTGTGTCCTGTCACACCACAAAGGCTGCATTTTCAGGAGGTTCTGGGTCGTCCAGTACCGTATGTGGCAGTGGAGCTAGTTCCAACCTCTCCACCAGTTTCTGTGCTGGTCCCAGTAACTTCAACAGCTTCTACACTTGTCCCAGTATGACCTACATTTGTCCTTTCGAATGTAGAAATAAAAGGGTTAGGACAACGAAGACGGATGTGTCCCATTTCACCACATTTTCCACATTTTTTCTTTCGACGACTTTCCCCGGCTGACGAAATTCGTGCCTCTTTCGGTCTACCTGCTTGTCGTCTTCCTTTGGGTGGTAGTACAATCATACTTTTGACTTCCGAAGGAACATTCCAACCTTTCGGGCCAAGAACAGGATTGATTGGACGTGCATATGCAGCTTCCAGCCATTCCTTGCTATAATAATCGTGACAAAATGTATAATAATGAACACCGTTGACCCTGATATATATCACAAAAGTAGAAATTTACCAAATGACATCAAATAAGAAAAAATAATAATAAAGTATAAGTATAATTACTATACCTGGCAACAGCAATGACATGATGACATGGTAACTGATTTAGATCCCAATGTCGACAAGAGCACGTCCGCTCAAAAGGCTGAACGAAGCTATAACCCAGTTCATGTGTAACACCAAACTTGATCGGTTGTTGAATGGGAGATACCATAGCACTCATTGATTCATTAGGCATCGAGTTCACATGATCCTCTGCAGTTTTGGTAACCAAAGTTCTGAGTTTCTCGGCATGAACACGTCTATCATTATGCCATTTCTACAGCATATGTCGTAGATATTCATGGGCGGTTGTTATTTGAAGCCGTCGCGCTTTTATCATGCATTTGTTTAGTGACTCTGTAATGTTAGTGGTCATCATGCCATATTTTCTTTTTGGAGCTTATGCACGTGACCATTTCATCACTCCAATGTTAACCAAATTTTCATGCATTTGAGGACATGCTCCTTGAATTTATTTTAAATATCTATCACAATCTGGCCTTGTATAACAATATGCTGCAAGGGTAAAACATATTCTCCACATCTTTTACCTTTCTATAGTGTTTCTTCAAGTTTTGCTTCAAGTGGAAGAAACAGAATATGTGTGGGACTTCGGGAAAAACATTACTCATCGCATTCGCAATACTTTTATGACAATCGGATACAATAATTAAATCCGACTGCAAATGTTGTCTCCCATCGATAATCTCTCTCAATCTACTTAGGAACCAAGCCCATGAATTGTCCGACTCTCCATCAGCAAAACCAAAGGCAAGAGGATAAATCATCTCTTTCCCATCTTTGCATGCAGCAACAAAAATCACCCCTTTATAATCACCTTTCAAATGAGTGGCATCAACCGCAATAACCGGTCTTATATAAGATCGAAAACCCTTAATTGAGGCTCCAAGTGCAATGAACGAATATAAGAACCGATTGTTTTCATCCGTCTCAATTGCAGTCACTGTACCGGGGTTTGTTTCCTTTAAAATGTGAAAGTACGAAGGAAGCTGCTGAAATGACTTATCCGCTTTTCCATATGCTAATTTCTTTGCATATTGTAAAGATCTTCAAGCTTGAGTGTACATTATCTGCACACCATATTGCTCTAACATTTCTGCAATCAAAAGTTGAGGTGTTATACTATCAAGACTCACTTTTTTTTGATACAACGTTGCTATCGCAACAGTCTTCACACTCTATCTATGTGACTCGTAAGCATCCTGACAGCATGTGTGCTCCGGTACATATTTATACACATACCACATCGAAGCACTCTTTCTGCATCTTGCGCGAACCTCAAAGTTGTAGCTTACATCCTTACAACCAACCTCATATCTGACCGTGCATGAACGTCTAACTTTATGTTGATGCTTGGAATTAAGAACACACTTTCCAACAGTAACATTCAGTTCATATTTACTATCAAAAAATACACCTTTATACAATGTATCACGTCGGATGAAGGTCGACATAGCAGTTGACGTTGCCTCAATTTCACACTGATATACACCGGGAACAATCCAGTATGGTTGTGAAGGGTTGGTTTCAAATTGTGAACCCGAAAATCTAATTTTTGGATACTCCACAGTCTCTGCATCAACTCCAGTTTCAATATCATCACCTATAGTTTCCTCATTATCATCTCCACTGTTCGATGTCTCATCACCATCACTATCTGCGTCCCGATCTTCATCATCATAATCACTTCCACCAAAATCAAAGTCACGTATAGGACTTTCTACAGATGTAAATACGGTGATAGAAGTTGAAACTTGATTGCTGCCACTAGATGAAATAAAACAATTTTGATCTTCACCTATAAATGGACTTACAATTCTATCCGTAGGTGCTTCTACATCCCTTGGATATGATGATATTGTGTTGATGGCAAATTGAGGGACAGTAAAGTTAATACCTCTAGAATCTCTCACAATCTTATCAACATAAATCTCTCTATAATCTGTTTTTTCGTCTGAAATCACACCCCGGATACTAAGATCTGTAGTGATAGGTATCTTGACTGAGGGCATCTCCCTAGCTCGGAGTAAATAATGTAATATGTCATCTCTATTTTAGTATTATATACGTATTGTACACGTATGTCTCATTTATGGAATAAAATAATAATTTAGAGTGCCCAAATATAAAATTGGATTATGATGAAATTTATGGATGCGATTTCGAGCTCAAGAAATGGTAAAATAATTGATTTAGAGGTATGAAAATAGTATGAAAAGAAATATTGAAGAAAAGGGTGAAATTGAAAAATGTTATAAAAATTGGACAATAGTGCAAGGACTAAAAAGTTATGTTTTTAAACGTTTAGGTTGAAATCGTAATTTTTAAAAAGTTAAGGGGGCAAATCGCAATTCGACCGGATTATATCGTCATCTTCTTCCTCCAGCCGAGCCATTCCTTTCTCTCTCCTCAGATTTCCAGCAACTTTCCTCTCTGCGAGCCCAACTTCAATCTCTCGTTCCGACCTCATCCGAGCTCCGTTTTGGCCGATCTTGGTACCGTTGGAAAGCTCGTGCGATGTAGATTCTATAGGTACCAATTTTGTCAATTTTTATCACCGTTTGGGTCTTCGTTTCAGTAGATGAAGTGAGGCGGTTAACCAACTTTTATTTTCTAGATTCCGGCGAAACAAAGCGATTTCGACGCCGATCGACCTCGTTTTCGTGATTAGTGTGTCGAGGACAACAAAACCCACCTAACCATACCTCCCACCACCGAGGTCGTCGGAATCCGCCACCGGAAAGTCGCCGTCGGCCACCACGTACGGTGGAGGTAAGATTTTCGACCTCCCAAACTCGAAATTTAGCTCCCGACGTGTCTACGGACTCGTTTTTAAGTGTAGAATTCATTTTTAGGGCTATTTTTCTAATATGGCAGCCGTACTAAAAATTTTATATATTATATTACTTTGTAGATTTAATTTAGGACGGCGATAATTATATTTGGAATCGAGGGAACCCGAAAGCGTGTGATTTTGTGAATCGATAATCGGTGAGTGTTATTTAAAATATTTTGGATATAATGTTTTAAAGTTTATGTTATGATATGTTATAGTTTGATTTTGAAATAAATGAAATTATATGAAAAATATTTTGCATGGACTATAAATGATTATATGAGATATGGATTTCCTAAATTTGAAAAGTTTATACGAGATAAGTATTTATGGTGAAAAATTATTTGATGAAAATATATATTGAACATATGGTATGCTTGGTAGATCTTACAGTTATTTCCGGTTGAGGTTGAGTACCCGAAGCGTGCATTGGCAGTGTTGGGAGTGTCTGTCACTAACAGCGGGAGGAAACCCGCAGGGGGGATTATATCGAGTTAATTGTTCAGTTTAGTGTGTCGCCTAATGCACGTATAGGGTATATTATTAGCTAGCTTCCACCTGAGCGAGGAAAAATGCCGCTCTGTAGCGAGGGAAAAATGCCGCTACGTAATACCGGTTAGATGGTCTGAACGAGGAAAAATTCCGGGAAGGCCGGAGCGAGGCAAAATTCCGCTCCATACCTAGGATACCATATGGTACGGACCATTAGTAGTTGGCTCGTTTTATTCAGAGACTTTTCAAAAATAATAATGCCACCACTATTTATATTTTATGCAGAAAACTGAAATTATATGATAATTTATCGTATTTTTTAGTTTTATAATGGAATTGAATGATATTTACATAAATAAGTTATCCATGCATTTATCTGAAAAATGGTTTTGAGAGAAAAATTGATTTTTCATATTACAGCGATGAGAGGTTTATAAAGTATTTTAAAACAAAGGGAGGAATTTTTATAAAGATAAAATAAAAATAAAAACTTACAACACTCACTGAGCTCGTTTAGCTTATACTGTTTTATGTTTTACAAACAAAACCTCCCCAGGGGCAGATGCAGGTACAGGTACAGGTACATCAGGATCAGAGACTCCAGTCCAAAACTAGACAGATTGGGTCGAAAGTGCTTTGTACTGCTGTGATTGTATATATCTTATTTTGGGAAATACTTAATTGTATATGACATAATATATAAGTTTTTCTTATATTTGAACATGTATAAATAAATATAGATGCATGACATACTGTTTTGTATTTTAAATTATTTTGAAAATTGATGACATGCTTATGGTTGCTTGTGAATTGATAAATTGAAGGCCTGAGGCCCAGAAGTTTGGGAAAAACCAATTGATTTTAGAAGTGTTTAAAGTTTTTACCAAATTCGCAGGGTGGTAATCTTAGAAAAATAGTCGTTATGCTGCCCAAATTTTTACTAAGTCTATTATATAAATGTGTAATTAAAAAAAAAAAGTTTTCAATAGGGAAAAACGGCTTAGCTTCACGGGAATCTTTCAGTCGGATTAAATATAGGTTGGAGGGTTACCGTGGGGTTGCCGGCAGGCTGCCGTCTGTACGGAAATGGAAGTGCAGAAACGGGGTCTGTCAAATAATGTAAACGAATATCCCATATTCTTCTATCAATGCCAGTAACTGTGTAAACAAATTCAACTAATAAAGAAAAATTGACATCCTTAGGGGCCCCCATCATGAATATCTCACCCCCAACATAATTATTCCCATTCTATTCTCCGTTACATTTAACTATTATCGGCACTTCACCCATTCCTGTCAAATTTAAAGTGTAAACAAATTAGTCTAACACATACTGGATTCATAATATCTAATTAATTTTGTCAAATCCATAAAAATCTAACAAAATCACATCTGATCAATATCAAACATACACAATATAAGTAAATAAAAAAATTAAAAAATAAAAAATAAAAACCCTTCTCGGCTTATATCACCACATACGTAACCCGAATCGGGTTTTGTACATATACATAACCCGACTCAGTTTTTGTGAGTCCATATAGCCTGAGTCGGGTTTCATGAGTATATACGTAAACCGATTCGGCTTATGTATACTCATATAACCCGATCAGGATTAGATAAATAATCTGATTACATAACCCGAATCGGATTATATATGCATGACCCGATTCGGGGTATGTATTACATAACCGGACAAAAAGCAGAAAACGCAGAAAATCACTCACATCTCATATAACCCGAGTCGGTTTTCATGAGTATACGTAAACCGATTCGGCTTACTGACATAACCCGATCTGATATACATATCCATATAACCCGATTCGATTAATTACATAATCCGAATCGGATTACATATATCCACATAACCTGATTCGGGTTATGTCATACTACATAACCTGACGACTTGCAGAAAATACAGAAAATCACAAACTTATCAGAAAATGCAGATCTCACACACATAAGATTAGATTACAAGCAAAAGTAACTCTTATGGCCCAAAACTAAACAATGTGAATAAAATAAATTGAAAATAACCAACAACAATCACATACCTCAAAATTTGAACAAAAACTTCAATGTGGAGTTTGTTCGAGATGAAGAGAATGTGTATTCTTAGGAGTCCAACAATGTTTAATGGGTGCACAAATGGACGTCAATGGATGACAACAAAATTTATAGAGGATTGAGAGGTCATAAAATGGTAGAGAAAATTGGAGAAGAATATGGTAAACCGATTGTGAAAAAAGAAGAAGAAGAAGAAGGGTAATTACGTAATTTCGGGTAAGGTTATAAGAGGAAATTTAAACTGAAAACTATTAAGGGGTAATTTAGGTAATTTAGGTATGGATAGTAATTAGTTTGTTTGAGATACTAAAAAGGAATTTTTATAAAAAGAGGGGTTAAAACATATTTTTATTTTGAAAAATGGTTAAAAGTGAAAAGCTCTCTTTTTTAAATTCCAAAAGTGTCCCTCTTGGTACAAGTGCAACAATATCTATTCCCTTTTATATTCTTAAATATTTAATATATTTATATAATTTGATTAATAATTAAAAATAGTAATTAAATTATTACAAAAAATATATACCTTTGAAAATATTTTCATTGAGATCTTTAAAAATATTAAATATATTTAATGTATTTTTAAGTTTTCATTATATGCTATAAATAGTTTATTTATATAATATGAACTCAATTTTTTAATGTATGTACAAATTTATTATTTCAATAATTACTTGATAGAAAAAGTAATATTTTTAATGAAAAAACTCAATTATATGATAAAAAAAATAATATTACCATTATCTTAAATTAAAATTACCGAATTTAAAAAACAACAACAACATAACTTAAAAATAAAATACTTGACAAATACTTCTAAACAACTATTTGAAAATTTAGGAGATGGATAAACAATTAATTAGATAAAAATTGGTTGTAAAAATGAAGTGATTAAAAACTTTGTTGGAAAATTAATAAGAATGTTGATACAAAAATTGTCCTCAAGAGATTATATCAACACTAGTGTCGAGATTTCAATTAGAACACTAAGTAAAAATTGATTTGCTAGTAGACTTCTTAATGACCTAGGGGATTTGGCCCTTAAGACTATAAGTTTTGAGTTAGGGATATTGGTTCTTGGGGTTGAAATACTTCTTCTCTCCCCCTTCAGATTTCTACTGTGATTCTCCTGTGAAACAAAAAAGAGGTTAAGGGTGGTCGGTGTTTCACAGATGAAAACCCTTCGATGCTCAAGTCAATAGATTTTCGTAAGGAAGCTCTATTCGATTGAGAACTAAAAGGTGTTTGTTTGAAAAGTTTCATAGGGAAGAAGTTATTTAACACTTAACAAGGTAAGAACTGAGTCTAGTATTTTTGAAGATTCTTTCTAAAGAAGGTTCCCGCATACTTGTCCGTTCTTTACACATTTTCTCAAAAACCTTATCTCTTTATGAACAGTTGCCTCTTTATTTACTATGTCGTCTATGCTCCGGGGGTCAAATAATCATTTTACCTTCCCTTAATATGGTTAACTCCTACCAGCCCCCTCTTGCTGCAATTTTACCTTCTGTTGTCTACTCCTCCCTTTGTTTTCTTATCTTCTGTTATGGATAATTTAGCGATCAGAATAATCGGGCCCAGAAAGATCTACAGTACAGGTCCAGTGGTTAAGAGGCCCAATTACCCGTAATCTCTTCCAACCTGTCTCCTTGACGGAGGGCCCTCTTGTGAACGCTCAGCCTGACCGTTGATTCTGACAGTAGGGGCCTATTTTGAGAGTTGGCTCTGACCGCTATCTCCATCTGCCATTCAGACCGTTGATCTCTCAGTCAGCTTTGTTTGCTCAGTTTGACCGCTGGCCCTGATCGCTGACCGTTGGCTCTCATCGCTCGGACTGACTGCTGGCCGCCAGTCGCGACTACTAAGCCTGCTCGCCAGATTATCCGTCATGATTGACCGTCTGCTTATTCACCAATCCTGTTCGATTGAGATATCCGCCAGGAGGAGCCATCCGTCAGAAACATTCAACAAGTCCTTCTCGCCCAAGATGATCCAGCCAAACTAATCGCTAATCTCTGAGCGTGACCATATACCGGCTCCTTCACTCGTGATATTGCCCGCCTCACTGCCATGACCAGCTACTGTCGTGCTAACTCACAATCCGCCTCCTCGACCCTCCGGGTAGCCAGACTTATCAGAGATTCATTTGTTCTCCAAACTGACTTAGTACTCCGTCTGCTAGAAGATCCGTCCCCACCTTACTCCTAAGAGTCCAGAGTCAACAGTGCCATGCAGAGTATGGTTCCAAAACATGCCATGCACGCTATTACCACCAGAAGCTGTGATCACGATCTCGATAGCCCATTATGACATATCCGACCCAGTCATCAGAAATCTCCCTTGGGCAAACCTCAGATGTGACGGATTCGACCGCATTTAATGCACTGTCAGCCGCATTAATTAAGATCCCGACACATTAAATGTTGTTTATTATTGTAACTGTAGCTAACTGTTTACTTTTGTCTTATTCTGTTTCACTGTAGCGAGTCCCCTTCTTCTATAAACAGGGGACGAATTCTATTGTAAAAGAATCCAATTTTCTGAGTGTCGTTACTTTGCCAAAATAGTGAGAGAGTGAACAGTGGACGTAGGTATCTTTTTGGGCCGAACCACTGTAAAAATCCTCCGTGTCTCTTCTCCTCACCTTTAACCTCTCCTTCTCATTCTTACTACTTTGTACGCATTCCACTGACCGTTCGAAACTGCAGCTTGGGCCCTAAAATAATCTCGTTGACTAAGAAAACCATTTTCCGACGTTAACATCTTCTAACCTTGTTATGATGCAAAGCCTTGTTTAGGGTTGTTTTGTAGTGGGGGTACGTTCCCTTTTTGCTGGCTGATCCGCCTTTGGGGACAAATGGCGCGCTGTGGCCCATTCCTTTTGGTGAGACCTATCATTTATACATTGTGTCAGTGTTGCATTCTACACTATAGCCTGTTTCCTAATGGTGCCTGAGACGCTTTGCTGGCCAGAGGAATTGGTTCTTCTTTTGGGGATTTCCCTTAATTTTGGTGAAATGATCCAAACCTTTTCTGTTTCTCTACTCCCCAGGGGTGTTTAGGCTTGGGATTCATTTTCAAATTCATCATCCTTAGTCTTGCCTTTGTAAATTGACTTTAGGGGTCTTCACAGTCCATTTTAATTGGGCCAAGGGGACCAATTGATTTTAGACTGCCTAAGTTGATTTTCAATTGATTTTTAAAGATGTTAGATTTTCCCCCAACAGAGAATAATATTTTGTCAAAAACTATAAAAAAAAAGATTATATGGGTTATTATTTGAGAATAAGATTTTATACCGAATAAATTAATTAATATTAGTTAAAGAATTGTGTATAGAACATTCTTTGAAGATGTCTTTTACACAACTTTGATATAAAATACATGCATTGGAGTGCAAAAAAAATTAGTATTAACACTAAAATGGTGTGGAATTGATATCATACATTGAAGAAGGTCTAAGAGAGCTGGATCATCATCTACTCGAGTCAAATCTTCAATAAGCAAATATGTAAGTTAAATCTTCAATAAGCAGATGTGCAACAATCGAAACATCTATAGGTAAATTTCTTTTATTATTAATTGTTGTTAACTTGTATTGAATCCAATCATTCATTGTTATACATATAATTTGTTTAACGATTAAATTGGCTTCAAGCACATGTGTGTTCTAAAGAAGATATTCAAAGTTTTGGAGACATATGTAAAAACTAGATAAGAAATTAATATTCGAGATGAATTATTAGCTACATATAATGTGATAAGTGAAGAAAAACTATTTGAATATTTTGCGCAAATTAAGATCTACATCTAATGTTAAAATAATAATAATAATAATAATAATAAACTGATGAAATTTTTGTGCAAAGTATTATCAAAAGACAACAAAGTATCAGCATCGAATAAAGTTATTGAAACCATTAGAGGAAACTTCAAGACCTTAATCTCCAGAAAGACTATATGATTTGAAAAAGTTGGAAATTGTTGACATTAAAATCTGGTCAACAAGATTCTTCGAAGCCTAAGACTGCAGATCTGTTGAAATAATAGAGAGAGGAGAGGCAGGGGAAGAAGAAGCTGAGATAAAGGTTACGTGGTTTGACGAAGAATAGGCCTACATCCACGGCACCGGCACCAGTGAAGGTCGACAGTCACTATTATTACTGTTTATTTTGTTACAGTTGTAGAGAAAGAGAGAACAGTATAGAGAGAGAAAGAGTTCAATCACTGTTATTACAATATTTCTCACCCCTATTTATAGAGAATGGGAGAAGCTACTGTTACAAGTTAGAAGTCATTAAATGTTAATTACATTTTTCAAGGATTGACACTTATTAATTCCTGGGATTTGACGTTGCTTTTTGACTTGGCGGTGGCATATTCCATAAGCTATGCTATTGTACTGCCATTCTGGAAGTCTTTGGCGTGTACGTCACGCTGTCCGCAAGTTGGGACTGTTCTGGACGAGATGGAGCGCGTTGGGTCAGCTCTGGGCGATCTGATGGGCGAGCAAGTCTAGCGGGTGATCGGGCGAGCAAGCCTAGCTAGCGACTGAGCGAGCAGCTGGATGAGCAACTCTAGCGAGCAGCCGGACGAGTAGCTCTACCGAGCTCATCAGCTTGTTTTGGACGAGCTGATGAACGAGAATAACCTGTTGACAACCTAATGGATAGACAGTCCATAACTAACTAGTTGGGTCATTTTCGTTGGGCTTTTACCAACCCCTTTGGGGTAGCCCAAAAATACATACAACATAAGCTTCTCAGCTCTCAGGGTGCTTTGCGGGCTGGGAGCTTGATTATGCTGGTAAAAGCTGGTACATATGAGCTTGCAATATTGCTCTCTTCAAAATCTCTTTGCATATGTCATGTTTCAAGCTCGAGTTCCCTCATGGTGAGGTCTGTTAAGCATTTGCTTTATTT
The DNA here is from genome assembly GCA_022984855.1 of Dimocarpus longan. Lineage (NCBI taxonomy): Eukaryota > Viridiplantae > Streptophyta > Magnoliopsida > Sapindales > Sapindaceae > Dimocarpus > Dimocarpus longan. The sequence continues at coordinate 18,049,942 of CM041014.1, forward strand.
GAGCGTTGCCTTATGCTTCTATTCTATCAAGTCCTTGAATTTCCCTATAGACTAAAAAACAGAGAATCAATAATAACAAGCCTCGTGAGCAACGCCCAGGGGATGTTGGAACCCTACGTCATAGCGAGAGTTGAAGAGGTCGGAACCCCAGCTGCGCTTACATAGTCATAACCTGAGCATCTACAGCATAATAGACCTCTCAAGCTTCGCTCACAAGGTCGTAACCTGAGTATCTACAGCGAGAGTTATGAAAGTTGAAACCTCAGCTGCGCTCTAAGGATCGTAATCTGAGTATCTACAGCATAATAAACCTTTCAAGCTGCACTCACAAGGTCGTAACCTAAGCATCTATAGCGAGAGTTATGGAGGTTGAAACCTCAGCTGTGCTTACAAGGTCGTAACCTAAGCATCTACAGTATAATAAACCTCTCAAGCTATGACCAGGTGGGTCATAACCTTAGCAAACATAGCGAGAGTTAAGGAGATGGGGGCCATGACTGTGCTCGCAAAGCTGTAACCTGAACATCTACAGCGAGCTACGCTCACAAGGTTATATCTTAAGCATCTACAACACTATGTTTCTTCTCAAGCTGTTCTAGGTAGACAACGTATCGTAAAACCTCTCGAACTATAGCAGTGAGAGTTAAGAAGGTCATGGAACCTCTACTACACTCACAAAGTTATAACCTGAGCATCTACAGCGAGTTGCGCTCATAGGGCATATTCGAGCATCTACAGTGAGCTGCGCTCACAAGGTTAAAACTTGAGTTATACAACACAATGTTCTCCTTAGATAATGTTCCTCTCAAGATATGCTCAAAGGGTCGGAACTCGAGCTCTATAGCGAGAGCTATGGAGGTCATAACCTCAGCTGTGCTCTAAAGGTTATAGCCCGAGCTGTACCGCATAATTTCTGGTGAAACTATCCTGGGAATTGTCACTCGCGACAGTAGTAATCTGGCGAGCTATGCCCAGGGAGTCGTCACTCGTGACATAGCTCGAACTGGACCATAGTGGCCTTTAACCCCTTCAGAGGGGCCTATAGGCGTAGGCAGGGTTGATGCTCGGGACTGGACCTCAGTGGCTTTTAACCCCTCTAGAGGGACCCGTAGGGTCAGACAGGGTGTTGATGCTAAGGACTAGACCTCAATAGCCTTTAATGACTCTAGGGGGACCCGTAGGAGTAGGCAGGGCGTCCGCGAACGAGTTTGATAAATTACCATAACACAATATGATAATTTTACAATAGCCATTGGCATTTATGAAATTGAAGTAAATACATATCCATTCATTTGCCAAACATAGGGGCGTACCCGTAAAGTAAGAGTCACAGTATGGTGAGGAAAGCATTTGCAGCTAATTCCAACTGCCTAATTGTTTATGAGAGCTGCTGCATTGAGTTTATCAGCTCCTCCTGCCATTGATGGCAATTCTGGAGCCCCCCAGTCGTAAATATTGTCGGAGCTGGTTGGCGAGGGGCTAGAGGGAACTCGCTTCTCGCTTCTGGCAATTTGCTTACTTCTTGTTGTTACGTCTGAGTGCCAGAACTTTTGATTCTTCTTCCCCTTACCATGGTGTTTGAAGAATGAGTTCTGTAAACTGCAGATGGGCCCTCCTTCTAGCGCTAAAAATGTTGACGTTAAAATTTGGTCAACAAGATTCTTTGAAGTCCAAGACTACAGATCTGTTGAAATAAAAGAGAGAGGAGAGGCAGAGAAAGAAGAAGCTGAGACAAAAGTTACGTGGTTCGGCCTAGAATAGGCCTACGTCCACAGTGCCGGCACAGGTGAGGGTCGGCAGTCACTGTTATTACTGTTTATTTTATTACAGCTGTAGAGAAAGAACAGCAGAGAGAGAGAAAGAGTTCAGTCACTGTTATTATAATATTTCTCACCCCTATTTATAGAAAATGAGAGAAGCTATAGTTACAAGTCAGAAGTCATTAAATGTTAATTACATTTTCTAGGGACTAACATTTATTAATTCCTGGGATTTGACGTTGCTTTTTGACTCGGCGATGGCGTGTTCCATAAGCTATGCTGCTGTACTACCATTTTGGAAGTCTTTGGCGTGTACGTCACGCTGTCCGCAAGCTGGGACTGTTCTGGGCGAGATGGAGCTTGCACACACCTATGTTTTTGTTGTTTAGATATATTTATAAAATAAGTTCTTACAATTTTTGAAGAATATATAAACAATTTTCATATATTATACAGAATTTGGAAACGCTGCATAATTTTTCTGAAAATACTCTAATGTCTAAGGTCCATTTTGAGTATTTATTGACTAATAAAAGAAAAAACTTGGTAAAAAAAAAACAAAGCAAATCATTATTTTATAAAATGTTTAACGGTGGACCAATCATTATTAATTTGTATATATTAAAAAATCATTATTTCATCGCAGGATTTTACTGGAGTACCTGCTGCGGTTGATCTTGCTTGCATGAGGGATGCTATGAAGAATCTTGGGACTGACCCCCAAAAGATCAATCCTTTGGTTTGTGATTGTGATTAAATGGGTTCTGTTGTTACATTAAGAAACTTGCATAGCTCGTTTTCGTGTAATATCTGACCTGGCATGTGCTACAATAGTTTTTATTTGCAGAGGTTATACTGAGTGGTCTAACGGTAATGTATACGCATATCCAGGTTCCAGTAGATCTTGTCATTGATCACTCAGTGCAGGTTGATGTAGCAAGATCAGAGAATCCCGTACAGTCAAATATGGAACTTGAAATTCAAAGGAACAAAGAAAGATTTGCTTTCCTTAAGTGGGGGTCATCTGCTTTTCATAACATGCTTGTTGTTCCTCCCGGTTCTGGAATTGTTCACCAGCTAATAAAGTTTGGCAGATGATTGGCACTGGAATTATTTGTGTGCAAAATACCATGGAAATCATTTTAAAGGCTTAGATGCCAACCAAGTTGCTGTATTCTTTATCAGATGTCATTGCTTGATTTGGCATTAAGTGCCGCTCTTGACACAATTTTATGTCAACTTGGAATTCCTTGGACGAGTTGTCTTTAACACTGATGGTGTTCTCTATCCCGATAGTGTGGTCGGTACTGATTCCCACACAACAATGACTGATGGGTTAGGAGTTGCTAGCAGGTTGGGGAGTTGGAGGAATTGAAGCAGAGGCTGCAATGCTTGGTCAGGTAGGATATACTATTCTATTTTCTCCCTCCTTTGAATCCACCGAGCAACTTATATCCCGGTAGATTTAGCATACTGAACTCACTATAGTTATCCTTTTATTGGTGAACTGAGGGATATTTTATTTATTCCTGTTTGTTTGTAAGATAATACATTTTCATGGCTGAATATGTCATTCAGTTTGTGAACAGTCACACAAACACTTTATTTATTGTTCTGTTTATTTAGGTCATGGAGCCGTAATACTATCGCAACATCTTTCTATTCGAATTCCATTGATGCATGCACATTCACTCTAAGTCGCCATATACATGCCTTAAATTCTCTTTTTTGTCTCCGATGCTGGACTATACAAAATTGGCAGCCTATGAGCATGGTTTTGCCAGGTGTTGTTGGATTCAAGTTGACTGGGAAGTTGCGTAATGGTGTCACAGCTACTGACTTGGTTTTGACAGTGACCCAAATGTTGAGGAAGCATAGTGTTGTTGGAAAGTTTGTTGAGTTTTATGGTAAGTATTACTAAGGAGCTATACCAATTGAATTTTTTGATATAAGTGCTAGACGTGTAATTTAATTATATATACGACTGCATTATATTTATATATGTCTGTAGGGGAAGGTATGGGTGAACTATCATGCACTTGTACATGCTTTATGTTGCAGAAAAATTGAAAAACACAATCCGAATCACACTACTGGTATTTGTGTGAATTGTAGAATCCGCAAAATACTCAACAATTAATTTACTTGGATTAGTATGAGCCTACGTTCACGCGTCAAACTCCAAAAAATATCTCTATTATGTCACCAATAATGGATATACAAAATCATCTCTTAGAAACAACAATTTAAGGAATACAGAGATATAGAGAAGCGAAATCACAATAATCTCATCACAACAAACTCTCTTAAACTGAATGTAATGAGCTAGACATGAATCTCATAAGCTCACTGTATAGATGGATTCGAAAATAGACTGTTACACCCACAAAAAAGGCACCCACAATTTTTTTTCTTCTTTTTATTTTCTTCCTCCCTTTTTTCTCTCTTTTTCTTCTTTATTGGCTGTTCACTCTAAAAACAAGTTAATGACTTGTTTTTATACCAAGTGAACAAGGTTATTTTAACCTCTATAGTTACTAAATTTCCCACCATTAATTTGGGCTACTAGTCAGCCCCTCATTAGGCTGGATTGCCTTGGGCCACCAAGCACAACACTTTAAACTGACGCAAGTAATACTCTTTTGTAATTATTTATTTATCAATATTATGATATTTGAAAAAAAAAAAAAACACATGATTTGATAGGAGAACAAATTGAATCGTAATGGAAAAAAAAATAGAAAAAGTAAGATGTTTAGAAAGGAAAACAAGATTCATGTCATCAACAACTTTCTATGTTTGTGATAGTGTGTTGCATTTTATTTATATAATAATGACTAAAAAAATGGGACAAAGCAATTTAAGGTAAAAAAAAAATTGTGATAAAGGAAGATCAAACCACGGTCTATTGTACAAAGGACGGCAAATGCAACCATCAATGCCATCTTGTGTCTTTCCTTGCATTTGGTGTTTCCATTGTAGAATATAGTAAATGACTTTAAAAAAGGGAAAAAGCAACAATTTTTTTTATTGGCAAGGAGAATCGAAGAATCTAAAAAGGATGAAGGCCACAAACCATAAGTGCTTTTGTGTTTTCATGAATGGATATGTAATTGTTTTAATATATTTAAATATTTAATGACTAATATCGTTAACTTAAAAAAATTTTAAAAAATTTTAAGGGGAGCACATGCCCTTCTGACCCTAAGCTAGGTTCATCTCTGCCCTTATACGTCATGTTACTTTTCAAGCACACAAGAAATAAACACTGATCATTATTCATTGTCCTACAGACGATACAGAAGATAACATCTAGCAACAGTTTCTTACAATACTCCCAAATTTGTCTCCAAGGCAATCCAAGAAATTTGAATACACATAGCTCCATCTTCTATAGACAAGTAAAGAACCTATCACACTCTAAAAGCCCACAATAAATCCTAGTGCTATGCTCACATAAAATCCCCAATCCACTTCATCGTGATCATTATTTCCTCCTCCATTTTTAGCATCAGATGAAACAGGACATTTGTGAGGAAGTGGAGACCCACAAAGTTTATTACCCATAAAACTGGATTCATTCAAGCTTTGTAGTTGAGTGCTCGTAGTAATTTTTCCATTCAAGTTGTTTGCTGTAATTCAAGGACATTGGATTTGAAAAACTTTGTGGAATTTCACTTAAGAGCTGATTTACCGACAAATCAATGGCTTCAATTGATCTCACAGCACCAATGCCTGTAGGAATTCTTCCAGTTAAATTATTGTGTGACGAATTTAGTGATCGTAATGCTTTAAGATCAATCACTTCATCAGGAATTGCTCCAGAGAAATTATTTTCAGAGAGGTCCATACTTCTTAGCAAATTAAGATTGGCATTGTAATGAAGTGAATTCCCTTTCATCATAAGCAATGCATCTTCAACATACTTTCCAGTTGAATAACTTGGATAAGTTATGAAGTTGAGTGTAGAATATTTCAATGTTACCATGGCACTAAAATTATTGATGCATTTTAGTATAGTTCCTTAGAGATTGTTGTAAGCAAGGTCTAAGATTTGCAAAGAAGTTAGACAACAAATCTCTTTTGGGAAGAAGCTATGGAACTTATTCTAATGAAGATTGAGAAGCATCATATTCGCAAACCTTTCTCCAATCCATTTTGGAATATTTCTGACAAACTCATTTTCACAAACATCAAGGGCCACTAAGGGACAGTTTTGAAGTGATACAAGAATTGTTCCAGAGAGGTTGTTGGTACGAAGGTCTATTGATTTAAGAGAAGGTAAGGTTGTCAACGAATTTGGAAGGCTGCCAGTGAATTTATTATTACCTAAATTTATGACAGTCAAAATTGAAAAATCAATCCAACAATAAGGTATTTCTCTTGATAAGGAATTGCTTTCAAGGTTAAGAATTAGAATATTTCTCCCCTCATTCATCTTATAACACAAAAACTAATGGATGGATCTTGACAAAGAGTTATTGGAAAGACTGAGTTCAGATAGATTTGAGGATACAAGTGGTAAAGAACCTGAAATATTGTTAGCACTCAAGTCAAGTGACTTAATTTGGACAACCTCTGTTAAGTTTGGAATCACCCATGGATTTGGTTCTGTGAAAGGTTTATGTAATTACATTGGAAAAGAAATTCCCAAAACCTATCAGAAATGACATCAGAAATTCCACAGGTGGGTAAATCCAAATACCTTAGTTACTTTTGAGTATAAAGCCATGATGGTAATTGAGACGCTAGTTGACAAGACCCTAACCTTAAAGAAAAAGTTTGAAATAGAGGAATCCAACCAGGAGTGATTTTCAACATTAATGTGTTTCCATATATGTTCACACTTGAAAGTTTTGTGAGGTTAGTAAAGTGAATTTCAATAAGGGTGCCATTCAACTTGTTATAGGAAAGATCTAAAACCCTCAAAAATAGAAGTTCATCTAAGGAAGATGGAATAGGACCAGAAATAGAATTGTTACATAGGTTAAGAGTGTCTAGATTTTTTAATTGCCCAATTTGATTAGTCAAATAACCAAAAAATTGACAACTAGTCAAGCCTAGCAACACTAAACCATTTAAAACACATCCTGAGAAAATATCTAGAACTTCAATTCCAATTGGGTTCCTCCTTTTCAACTGGATTCATTAGGTTTGAGATCATGTCATGTAGGACCTGACTTCCCAGCATAGCTTATTTGACAAAAGAGTTTAAAATGGTTGGACATATCCAACACAGGAATTTCGGATGTCATTCATAAGATTTTGGGAAACTCTTTCTCAAACTTATATTGTAATATTTCTCATAATCAGATCTTTGGGGAGATTCCAAATTCAACCGATGTAGGTTTAAGTTATTCACTTGATTTGAGTTCAAATAAATTCTCTAGTCCATTACCTCAGATGTCCTTCTATGTGAATGCATTGGATCTTTCCAATAATGTTTTCTCTAGATCCATTTTTCCCTTTTTGTGTCAAGGAACAAATGAGACAAAGTTAACACAAATTCTAAACCTCGAAAATAACTCTTTTTCTGGAGAATTACCCAATTGTTGGATGAATTGGCAATACCTAAATGTCTTGAATTTAGGTAACAATAAATTCATTGGCAACCTTCCAACCTCCATGGGAATTTTAAGTTCTATCCAATCACTGATCCTTCGACAAAATAGCTTTTTTGGAGTAATACCGTTTGTGTCACTCATAAATTGTACAAAATTAGAGACATTTGATGCTGCTGAAAATCAATTTATTGAAAATGTTCCAACATGAATAGGAGACAGATTTCTAGGATTAAAGATCCTCAGTCTTTGTTCAAATAAGTTTCATGGTCTTCTACCAATGGAACTTTGTCATTTAGCATCTTTACAAATCTTAGACCTTGCTGATAACAATCTCTCTGGAAATTTACCAAGATGTGTCAATAATTTCACAGCAATGGTAACAACGAATCATTCTGCACTTAATTATATATTCTATCATGGAAATGCTTCAATATCCTTCTATTAGCATGCTTGGCTTGTTTGGAAAGGGACACAATATGAGTATGACACTACTCTTAATTTGGTAAGAGCAATAGACCTCTCTAGAAATAATTTTTCAGGAGTGATTTCGACAAAAGTGGCCAGTCTTCAATCATTGAGTTCATTGAATCTCTCGCATAATTCTTTTGTCGGAAATATTCCCGAGGACATCGGTGATATGATATCACTAGATTCCCTAGATTTTTCTAGAAACCAACTTTCTGATGAAATCTCACAGAGTATATCAAAGTTGACTTTTTTGAGTTACTTGAACTTATCCAACAATAAGTTGACTGAAAAAATTCCTTCAAGCACTCAACTACAGTCGTTTGATGCATCCAGTTTCACATGCAACGATCTTTGTGGACCTCCACTTGTTAAAAATTGTACAGTGACTATCCCAGTACCTGAACTTGAGAATAGAAGAGGAAGCATTGAAGTGGACTGGTTTTACGTAAGCATGGCACTTGGTTTTGTGGTGGGATTCTGGGGTGTAATAGGTCCTCTGATTGTCAACCAACGATGGAGGTATTCATATTGCCTTTTCTTGGATCGCCTTGGGGATAAATTCTGCTGTGTAATACGAAAATGGTTTTAGATTTTGTATTGTGTGTACAGAGTACTGCAAATAAAGGAACGAATCAACTTCATTCTTGTGTATGTTTGCTTAGAGATTCTTGCTCATCAAAGTGATTACGTTAACTTGGAAAGATAAGATTTGCAGACACCTCTGTAATTCTCGATGATTTTTCTATTTCTATTTTAGCTTGTCACTTTGTTTTAAGATGAAATTGATTCTGTTGACTTAGTAAAAATTTTAACTTTTCAATTATTTTGTTCCATTTTTAAACAGAACCAAGCTCCCGTACATTTTATGTTTCGAGCAGACTCTAGTAATAAAGAATTAAATTAAGGAAACACCAATTTGGACTAAATTTTTCAGTGCCATGGAAAATTCTCTGTTAGAAAACGTTTGTGTCAAAATGTTTATGTTAAGAGGGAGGTTCTACATTTTTTTTTTTTAATTGAAAAGAGGACTAGAAGTCTAGAACATCTAATTTTTCCTATTTCCATTTCAGTAATGGGGTTTTGTTGAAAACCAACCCTTATTAAGCCTTTTTATGAAGTTCTATTGAGTTGCTCTGATTATTGGATATACAAATTGACAACTGAAAAATTTTAATTGAACACAAACTTTAAAAGGTTTAAAATTTGACCAATTTGGAAAAGCAGAAAATCCAATATGATTATAAACTCTATAAATGATATAATACTGAATAGGTAATACCGTAACAACATCATGTATTTAAGAATCAGCTCCTATTAATTGGAGCATGAGAAAAAGAATAACGGTAGACTTCCAACGCGTCCAATTTTTCATCGAACAAATATGTCAAAAATTAAAATTTATGGTTAAAAATTATGAACTCTAAATTTTTGACATATCTACCACATAAAATTTGATGAAAAAGTTATAAAATATTGAATGTAAGAACGATGAAAGAAAATGAAAAGAAATCTCTTCATTTATAATCGTACTTAATATTTGATTATCAAAGTACATAAAACAAGGACAGCAGAAAAAAGATCTAGCAACATTTTGTCACAAAATTCCCAAGTTTGTCCCCTAGGCGATCCAAGAAATGAGAGTTCATGAACCTCCATCTTTTGTTGACAAGTAAAGAACCTATCAAACTCCAAAAGCCTACAATAAATCCAAGTGCTATGCTCACATATAACCCGCATTCCGCTTCAGCACCTTCTTTAGTATTTTCAGTGCCGTGTGATAACAGTCTCAGAGCAATTCTTAGGAAGTGGGGGGCCACAAAGTTGGTTGCCAGCAAAAGAGGATGCATTGAAACTTTGTAGTTGAGTACTTGAAGGTATTTCGCCTACCAAGTTGAGTTAAGCTTGCAAAGCTTTTTGGGATTTCACTAGAAAATTGGTTAGAAGTGAAATCAACTTGACTCTAATGATTCCATAAAACCAATATTCTCATGAATTTTTTTCAGTAAAAAAAAAATATATGAGATAAATTTAATGCATGCAAAGCTTCCAGACTTCTATTGGAATCTCTCCTGAGAAACTGTTGTCGGAGAGGTCTATCCTTCTCACCAAATTAAGAATGGTGCAGCATCGAGTCACTTTCCCTTTGGTCACAAGTGATGCATTTCAAGAAGATTTCTTGAAGAATCACTTAAAAAATAGAAGGGGTTGTATACTGTATATAGTTGCTGGAAGAGTAGTTTATTGTCACCATGGCACTGAAGTGAAGTTATTGAAACATCTTAGTATGGTACCAGGGAAATTGTTATCAGCAAGGTCTAAGATTTGAAGAGAGGTAAGATAACAAAATTACATCGGTAGAAGGCCATGAAAATTATGTCCGCAAAGGTTGAGAACCACCATTTCAGAAAAACTTTCTCCAATCCATGATGGAACATTTCAAACAGACTTGTCTTCACCAATATCTGGCACTACAAAATGAGTACAGTTTTTTAGTGACACAGATATTGTACCAGAAAAGTTGCTTTTTTTTTTTTTCTGCTTTTTTTTTTTTTTTTTTTTTTAAAGATGTAATAATCGAAGGTAACTTAAAATTCCCATAGAAATTAGCAGGTTACCAATAAATTTATTGTTGCCCAAATTGATGAATATCAACAGAGGTCAATTCTTCCACCAATCAGGCAATGGCATAAACATATATCCATGAATAGATTCATTACCATTACACAGAAGAGGAAAAATGGATTCTGAGAAATTATTGCCAGAAAGATCAAGTATAATCAACTTGGAGGTAATAAACGACAATTTACCCGACAAATTATTTGAACTCAAATCCACAGAACCAAATTGACCCACCCTAGATAAATTTAAAATCTCACCATAGATTTGGTTATGAGAGAGACTTAAATATCAAAATTGGGAAAGAGATTCCCAAAACCTATTAGGAATGGTATCTTTTATCCCTGAACTAGATAAATCCAACTCATGTAATTGTTTTTGTGAATGAACCAAGATGAAAAGTAGGCTGTCAATTAGGACCGACATTTAACGTCAGAGTTCCCAGAAACATAAAAATTGAGCAGGTTTGTGAGATTAGCAAAATGACTTTCAGAAAGAGTTCCATTTAATTTGTTAAAGGAAAATTTTAATTGTGTCAAGGACAAAATTCTCCCAAGTATGGTGTAATATGACCAAGACTATCACTCACATACAAGAACTCTGGTCCATCAGGATAACATCTTGAGAATATATCTAGAATTTCATATAATTCTTGACTCAATTTGACACAAGACAAAAAGATTGACTTCAAGTTGCAAAGTCTTCCCAATTATCTTGGAATTCTCCATTCAAGTTTATTAAACGAGAAATCAAAATCTGTGATTAAAGTCATGTTAGCTAGAGAATCTGAAATTGTACCTTGCAAGTTATTTTTACCAAGACTAAGGTACTCAAGATGACTAAATTTGTGCAAACAGTATGGTATTGAAGAACTAAAATGATTTCGACCTAATTTGAGATACTTAGGACAAGTCGAATTCTGAAATCCCTCCGGGATTGAGCCTTGAAAATTATTATCAAGCATATCAAGTGAGACTATAGCAAGACTAGAAACCCAACTAAGAACTGAAGTATTAAAATTGTTTAGGGATAGATCAAGGGTGGCAAGAAGAGAAGAATTTGCAATGGTTAAGGGTGGAAAAGTATAGAGATGACAACCTGTTAATTTCAACACTACTACAGAAGGGAGTGCAATGGTCACCAGCAGCCAGTCAGAGGCTTTGCTGAGGTTCAGCCAACTATAATCAAGGTACTCCAGAGAAGAAAGAGCAGACAACCACCAAATATTCTCAACATATAGCTGACCACCTTCCTCATCACTGAGGTCAGGATGTTGCAAATAGGAGAGGTTTCCAAGTTGGTGAGGAATCATTCCCCCAAATCCAGCGTTTTTAAGGCTAAGATATCTTAAATTCTTAATGTAACCAAGAAATCTAGGAATATGAATGCCTTCCAAATTGTTATGACCTAAGTCCAAGTGAATCGAATGCTTAAGATCAAGTTAAGAGGGACTAATCTTATCTGACAATTTTGATCTCTTATAAGCTTTAGAAGTGAAGTAAAAAGGATTTTCAAGGTGGAGCTTGAGGATATGGCCAGTGTAGTGGTTGGAAACGACACCAATCCATGTACAACAATTTCCATCACCAATCCATGAGGCAAGTCGGTTTGAAGGGTCTTTGAGACCTTGCTTGAACCTTAAAAGTGCTTCTCTCTCACTTTTAATGCAACCATGTAAGCGCTGCCACGGCAGAAGCTTATGTTGATGCTTGTTATAGCCAGCAACTCAAGCAAAAGAATAGCAACAGCACTAATGGTTCTAGCTAGAAATTATGGAAGAAAGGGAATGTGCATGAGAAGGTTAGCTTTGTGGTGCTATTTATATCGTCAACCAGACCATATAGACCAAAATACAGGCCTCATTCATGTCAATTACAAAGAACTTAGTGCTTTTGATATTTGATACTCTCTTAAATATTGGACGATATAAGATGCAGTGGTTTTATAATCTAATCTCAAAGTGAATTCCTTCTCTTTCTCTTCTTCAGAGATAGTGATGTCAATCTCTTTGTTTTCTTTCTCATCCTGCTTCCTCCAAAAGGGAAGATACAAATTATTCTAGCAATTAGTCAATTCACACCAAAAAAAGCTAGGCAGCTTCACAAAAGTTAAATTGACTGAGGTCAAAAGATGTTACAGAAATGACTGAACAGGCTCCAGGAAACCACAGAGCAATTGAACAGGATGTAATTTGGTTAATCAAACAGGATGAATTCTTGATCCTAACTTTGATAACTGCCAATAATGGGAGAAAATGCAATTGAGAAACTATTACAAGTATAAAAGCTTTGTATAGATTCTACACATATCCTTGTATCAACTAATTGAAACTTTGCAAGAAGAAAAAAAATAATAAAAGGTTATTTGTGAGCACAGCACAGGAGGATTTGCAAGAATTAATATATTAATGCACATGAAATCAACTTGAATCATACAGGATAGAAAAAAAAAAAAAAAAAAAAAACTCTATGCTTTTTTGCACTTAATGTATTGGATATCCACATAACACAATATGATGAATACAATGCTATTGGATTGTAACATACTGTTAGGAATCAGCCCCTACTGACGAGGAAATGGAAGATACACAGGGGAACCAATAACGCCGTTTGCCATCTTTGTGACCATCATCAATCATCGCAAGACCTTCCTGCAACATAAAAGGAATTCTGAGTCCTGTCAATTCAAGTATACATATGTGGAGTATTAGTGACAAAAGAAATGGAAATATAACTATAAAGACTAGTAGTAGTAACAGCTTACGTCTAATAAAATATCAAGAGCATCAATAGCACGACCAGATGTCCAGGAAAGCCGCCTCTCTACCTCATCAACAGTCACGAAACCTTGAGCCTAAGGGAGCCAAAAGTTCTCTTTAATTAGATATTTGATCAAATGGTAAGAATTCCACTTTGAAGCAGATAAAAACTAGTACAAATTATAAATAGCAAACGCTCCATTCTTTGATAAAAAGAACATTCCAAAATGAATTTTGAGAAAAAGGAAACCATAGAAACAAAAGCAGTAGAACCTGGGCCAACTCTAAAATTTGATTATGATCTTTGTTCAACTCAGTAGGAACAGAACGAATAAGCTTTTCTTTCCCACAGAAATCACCTCAAAACCACTACCCAGTACCTGGAAAAATTAAAGCACTACATGTTAACAAACCAGTTGGTATTCATGCAACTTTTTGAAACTGTGCTAGTATTTAATAAGACATACATCAGAAACAACCTTAACCACAATACCTTCAGCTTACTTATAGCACGCAAGCAATCATCTTCAGAAACGGCCTCACGATCACTTTTTCGTCTCTGACAAAGGAGATTACAGAGTTCCTGAAGGTTGATCAAGCCTCCATTGTGGGATCTTGTTGCCAAGCAAATCTCAACAATTTGTACCCCTGTCTAGCCAAGTTGCCATGATTCAGTATTACATCCTATAACATAATCAACATATTCCTATCATATTTAAGAGCAATTAGGACAAGAATGATGAAAATTGGAGGAATGGAGAAGTTTAGAAATCAAAAGCTAAGATTCTTATGCCACATACATAGACTTGTGGATGCACCTGAACAAACATTTGAGAATTTTTATTTTTAATAAAAACAATCCAATTTGTTATTCCGAACAAATTTTTCAATCACATGTCAGAAAAATAGCAGACTTGGCTTTCTATACAACACTTGTGAAATAAGATTCCAAGAAACTTTGAGGAAACTTGTAGCTGAATTACCCAAAACTCGTGTTGATCAATTTTTCTAAGGAAAAATAATGCATTATTTCCCAATGTTTTTAATATTCAAATGCCGTTAATCCTTAGATTAACATGTTATGCACCGAAAGACACAAAAATCTCAACACAACATACAGTTCAGAATCTACAAATTTTTCAGAGGCCAGCAATAACCGCAGGCATAACTACCCAAAACCCCACATAGATATTGCCTTCTATAGAAAGATGCAACATCACACCTCCAAAACTCTTGTCATAACTTCTGAAAAATGCACCATAATCCAAGAAAATGACACTAACCAAGTTCATAGTAGAAGTCACCAATTCCTAACAGCTCCGCCCAAAAACCCTTATTGGAGGCCAGTGGATCCACTCCCACTTTAGCACACATCTCATGAAACTGAGACCTGAAAATCGGGTTCTTGCGTATGTCATTCTGCATCAACCCATTTCAGCTTATCAGCTCAATTTCACACTTGCTAAACAAAAACAACGCAACTTCACACGCACACACACACACACACACACACACACACACAAATCATCATTTCTCACGCAAAATATCCATCATGTTCAATTTTTTCAGGCTAGCAAAAGGTCATAAACCATAAACCAGGTCTCTCTTTCACACCACCAGCTAAAACACCTTAAAAATTTCAACAAACCACTTCCTCACATTCCACTATAAATGGAAAACAAGCCCAAATTCTAATAAGAACTGATCAAATCTTCTAATACCCAAAAAAGGAAAAAAAAAAAAAAGCCTTCAAATTCCAATGGAATAAAAATCAAAACATTGCAACAAAAACATCCAAATTCTCAACAACAAGAGAGAAAACCACAAAACACAAACAAACCCTCTTGCAAAAACTGAAATTTGCATCTTTAGAATCAATCCATCAATCAAAGGCATGGAAAAAAAAGTGACCTTGTGTTTGCGAGCAAAGTCTTCCAGCTGGGATCGAAAAGTGGCTCATGAGATCAGTTCTCAGTTTGGCTACATTTTCTCCAAGCAACCGATAATGATCCCTTGCAGCTGCTGCTGTCTGTAGACCGCCGATTCCAGGTCGTCTTCTCATGCTTCCAATATTTTGTTCAAAGTTGTGATCGTGACCAGTTTGATGCTTGCGCAAGCTTCGAACATCCCGTATGTTTTAGTTTATGTGAATTGATATTTGCTATATATATTATTCGGTTGATACGTACAGCAACAAATCAGAGTGGCGCAGCGGAAGCGTGGTGGGCCCATAACCCACAGGTCTTAGGATCGAAACCTGGCTCTGATATCAGAGAAAGGCTTCCTTTGATGTTTTGTCCTTTTTCTTTAATTTTGGCTTGGGCCTGTTTGGGTTGGTTTCTTGGTGAGATTTAGGCCCAACAAGGTGAGGTATCATGAATTGATGGATCGAATTTGTGTTTGTGGTGGCCCATAATACATGAGGTAATGTTTATGAGGGGTGTTTTCAATTTAGAAGTAAATTGAAATTTGAATGGATTCCATTAAAAACAACTTGAGGTGTTTTGATGGGTCAAATTTGTACTTGGGTCAACTTGCCTCGCAATACACTATTTAGTGTTTTAGGGACATGTATTCAATTTGAAATTTAATCTAAATTTGAATGGATTCCATTAAAATCTAGATGTAATCAATATAGATTTAAAATTTAATTCATATTTAAATAGATTTCATTAAAATCTAAGTATAATCAATATAGATTTGTATGAAATCAATTAAAATTTAAGTGCCTTCAATTTAAATTTGTATGAAATCCAATAAAATCTAAGTATGCTCTCGTCAAGATATCATTGGAATTCTTAAAAAATTTCCCATATATACATCTTCATGTTCAACGACAGAAGCATCTTATGTATCATCATATGACAAAAGCCAGAAAGAACAAAAGAGAGAGGCAAACAAAATAGAATTTGTGTTTCATATTGAACTGCTGTTCAAAAATTGTGGTATAAAAGTTTATGTATACATGACTTAAAGTGAGCCAGCCAAGCTCCATAATTGAAATCTACATGAATCAGAATCCAGCTAGTGGTTTGACTATCTCAATGTGAAGGCTAAAATATTGATGTGGTTGAGTGGTTCCTACTCATATCAGTTGCCTTGTAATTCTAAGTTGTGTGGGGAAAATTCTATCGGCGATTACGTTGACAGTCCCGTAGCTTCCTTCGGTATCAAAAATGGAAAAGCGACTGGAATGAAAGTGCAGATGATTTGAATGGTAATGCCCAAAAGAAGGTTGTCGAATGACCCTGATGAGATGTTCAAAAGTGAAGCCAACCCGGCGCCAACAAATGATCCTACAGTGGAGCCGAAGTTGTTTATTGACATGAATAAGGCAAAGAGAGTTCCTTCGATTCCTGGAGGGCACAGCTGTCCTGATAAGATGAGGAATGGCATGAACCTGCACATACATTGACAGACATAGTAAGAGCATGATAAAATTCTCAATTTTTTTGTTGGATGAGTGGAATTTATGAGTATAATAAGCGAAATGAAACAAGGCTAAGTTGCACATACTTGAACTGATTGATGGCATCACCGAGACCAGATCCATAGAGAACTGTGGCCTTGTCAGATATCCCGAATGTAACATTCATACGAGACACAAGAACAATATCTAGGAGACTTAAGATTGACATACTCATTTGAGTCCACCTGCATTATGTTTGTACATCAGGGTCAACAAATGTAAGCAAATTAAATTATGGAGCATAATTACCAAAGATACGGAGCCAAAACAAATGATCGTTACAATGTATTCTTCGAAGCTTTATCTTCTTTAAGTAATGGTTATAAGTATAGGTTCCAAGCATGAGGCCTACCCATCCGACAACACGTGCAGCACCCAAAAAGGATGGTTCCAGCTTCAAGAACTCCGTCTGGTAGTAGAACATGATAGTCGATAGGTTGGGAACAGTTACATGTGCTAGGAAAAACCATGTCATTGGCCTGACCTTGCCGATAGCAAAAAAGAAACAAAGAAGAAAACAAGATAAGAATAATCTATTAATATGTAGAGAGAAAAATGTATCAGTTGTGACCTTCAAATGCTATAGAAACCAACAATATTGCACATAAAAGTGTTATGTAATTACCTCAAAATTACTGGCTGTCTAAACGCATGATACAAACCAAAAGTGGCTGCCTTCAGGGACCGGAACCACTGCAAAATTAAGCTATCACTCTTTTCAGGAGAATGGAGTTTACTAGTAAAACTACTTCTCTTATTTTTCTTCTTCCGACTCTTCTTTCTTCTTGAAATGCTGATATTGGACTTCTTTTCTGAGAAACTATCTTTGTCAAAAACATTGTTATTCCCATTCACCATATGGGAGCTGATTGAAATGGAAGGCTCTTCCAAAGTTTTGCTGCCTACCTGAGTCTCTTCAACCAAACCACAAGATAATAACTGTATGGTTGGTAATATGGAAAATAGAAGAAAAATTGTTCCTATCCTGAAGTTGGTTAATGCATATCCTCCTAATAAACTCCCGCATATTCCACCAAAAGCCATTGACAACCAAGAAATCGACTGAAGGTCTCCAGCAAATGAGGCCCTGATTAAGTAAGTGATAACTTCTAAGGTCATATGCTTGCGATAAACAAAAGCACTAGATAGATCAAGACAAACTATAAGCAAACATAAGAAGGCAGTTCATACCAAACAAAATTATCAACATGTCTAAAGAAGACAAAAAAGCATAACAAATTGCATAGGTGAAGAGTTCCGTTGTATAAATTTTAGTAGAAGAAACCTGATAAACCAATTGCAGCTTCTGTTGTTACCAGATTACTTGCATAGTATTCACTTTGAAGTTTATGCACTTAAAACGGTTAAAGAAAATCATTGTATGCACTTAAAGAAAATTTATACCCATATAATGGTTTGATGCTCCACGGAAAAAAGGACACCGAAAACACAAATTGGGAAGCTGAAGGTGACAACTTAAGCAAGTCCTTCAGCTGGTATGAAACCGCTGTCCATACAAACGATCTGAAACCCTATATTCAATCCACGGCAAAAGTAAATAAGTGAAACTTGAACATAAAAGCTGAAAATAAAACAAAACGTGACAGCTTAACAAAACAAATCATCCTCCAAAAATCGTTTAGAGAAAGTCATCATCATTAGGGTCTATAATCCGAGAACGTAGACAAGTAACTACAGCCTCGACCATCTAAACTATTCCCACAAATCCAACACCTATACTTGTTTTTCTTTTCTGTTTACAAAAGTTTGCTGATCATTCTATGCAAAACTATAACAATCTGTGAAACCAAGTCTAAAATACACAACAAACAACTAGTTATGATAATACAACCACTTTTTCCAGCTTCAGAGACCAAAAACCCAGGCAAAAAAATAATCAAATTCTCTCATTCAACAAAAATTGCTCTCTTAAATCTCCAATGTCCTACAATGACAACAAAACAAAGACTCCTCCTCTTTCAAATCTATCAAACCATTGCACAAATCACCAAGAAACAACCAAAAAGTCAATAATCACAAGGACCGCAGATACCAAAATCGATAAAACATGACACTAAAAGATCAAATTCTTCCAAAGACCATAACTTTCACACAACAAGATCATGTTCATCATGAAAACAAAGAAACCCCATGAAAAAACATAACATTTTTTTGTTGAAATATGTACCTGTGTGAAGTATATCAAGCAAATAAGCCAGAGAAAAGAGAACCCAAATGCTTTCTTCAACTGTTTTAACCATTTTTTTTCAATTCCAAAAAAGACACAAAAAAAACAAAACAAGACAGAACCTTGAAGCTAGATACATGTCTGTGCTTCAAGCCTTCAATGGTTTTATATGTGTTCGGTTTTGTGGACGTTTATGCCCCTGCTTGTTTGGACCATCCAGTTCGGTCAACTTCACAAGTGATTGAGGGTTGTTTTGTCATTTCGATGGTCTTTTATTTCCCGGAACACATCCTGTTGTCCTATGATTAGACGCCATGTCAGCACTGCGTACCACGTTGTCGTGCTCAATGTTGCGAATCTGAGATTGGTATTTCATTTATTTTTTAGGGGATTTTTTTTTTTTTTCTTTTGGACGCTTAGTTTTTCATGGATTTGATATCTAAATATAATAATTAGTATAAAACATTTATAAGGTTTCAGATTTTCGCACAAATTTTGGTGGGAAAGTGCTAATCTATGTTGATGTAAAGTAATTTGTGCGGCGTAAATAATTTATAAGATGAATAAATGATTTTTTGTTCAACGTTCATTTTATAAACCGCAAAGACTTAAAAATAATTATCAATAATTTAGCGTTGACTTGGTTATAAGACCTTGTTTGATAATGTTTGGACTAGTATACAGTTTCAATGATATTACAATAGTAGTAACAAGAGAGATATTATTTATTTATTTATTTTTAATTTTTAAAATTTAAACTTTTTATTTATTTGAACCGTTATATTAAAATCTAATAGAATCAAATAATTCTTATGTTGATACTGATTTTGTATAAGAATATATTCTAATAACACAAAATATTTTCAAAATACCATCTCCAAATTTTATTTACAATATATATATATATATATATATATCACATTCTATAATATATTTAGAGTATCAATACACTTGACAAAAAAAAAAAAATAGTGATTACATTCTAAAATTATTTATTGTAATTTATTATATTTTTATGAGTAATATTAGACTTCCTAAATATTTGACATCCTATTTACAAGATTTTGATAACTTACTTGATAAAAAAAATATGATTATATTCTAAAATTATTGATTATAATTTATTATATTTTTTTTAGTAATGCTAGACTTCTTAAATATTTAATATGTGAATTGTCAATATCCTATTTACAAAATTTTGAGAATTTACAGATCATATCATTTGAACATGAATATAGGTAAAATATTTGGAAAGTCTAGTATTACTTTATTTTTATTATATCTAATTGAGTAATGCTAGACTTGTCAATATTTTATCAAAATCCATACCCATATGATGTGATATATAAGTAATCAATATTTTATAAATTATAAGATGATGTGATAATTAATAGGGTATGAACATTTCACATGTCATATCATTTTTGCATTAATTTGAACAAAAAATTTGATAAACTTAGTATTATTTTATATTATTACAATTAAACATGTTTAATTATATTCAGTAAAAGTAATTTTGTTTGTCGATTATTGTAAATGTGATTTGACTCATTTAGTTATAATAAAACATAATAAAGATACAATTAATTATAATCAACAATTTTAAAATACAAGCAATCGTTTTTTTGTCAAGTATATCGATACCTTAAATTTACTCAAGATAACCTCTATATATATACACACACATATATGTATAATGTATATATATATGTCATCTACATACAACAGAGTTAAACATGAAATCAAAATATTATTAGATTGAATAAATATATATTTTATCATCGAACCACATCGATTGATTCAGTGAAAGATAGAGTAAATACTAATTGCCCTGATAAAATTATAATGTTGGTTGGGGTAAGTCATATCAAACTTTCAAATTGATTTTGTACAAAGAGATGAAGTGAAAGAAATAATGACCTCTTTCTATAGAGAGAGAGAGAGAGAGAGAGAGAAGGAGAAATGTGTCTGTACATAATAACTTCTTCAACCTCCAAGAACACCGTCTATTTAAGCTATAACAAGGTTGTCACCAGCAATTCCACAGTGCAACCTAGGCCATAAATAGTACAAACACGAGCATATGGTAATCACGAAGCGATTACTTTATCAATTAGCAAGAACATAAATTCCGATTCCTTATAGATGGTAATCTCAACTAAGTTATACATATTTGCGAGTTTCTTAACTTCAGCTGCAGTACGTTGATGTGCTAGCATGTCGATAGACGAAAGGTCTAATGGTGTGAGAGTGACCTGAAGGGTGACCGTAGGTGAACTTGACCCCAGCACTGCCTTCTTGTAGATGGGTGCAATGCTCATTGAAACTGCTGATGGGCCGCGCCAGACATGCATCCCAGCGGTCACTCTCAGGCATTGTCTCCGCCACTGTGTACTTGCCCTTGGCATCTGTAAATGCTTGATAATTCAGCACTTCCCCGGATTTTGTTATACAAAGAACAGCAACCTCAGCACCTGCATCCCAATAAAATAGAGCCACTTTTCTACTAATTGAACACTAATTCATGCATCAAAGAAGTAGTTGTCAAAGACCACAGCTTCATTCACAGGTTAATTAAGTTTCAGGAAACTACACATACATGAATCTACCATACATTCTTCTACAGAGTAAATGAAGGCGGAATAGCTTTAGATTGAATTTAGTGGGTACATAGTCAGGTAGAATGCAAACATCATTCAAGAAAGACACCAATATAGCCCATTGAGGTTTGTCTTCTATTTGTGCAGTATTTTAGAGTCATTGAACAAAGTTTCTTCAGCTATTGCTTGAAATGTGTGCAGGAAACATCAGGCTAATGATAAACGTTCAAAATTTTCCCTTCTCATCTCTCTCAAAACTTGACAGTTACCGGTTTTTAGTCTATTTCTAAATGTCGTCAAATTTTCATCCTTTAAAAACTGGTGGACTCGTTTAAAATATAAAACCACGACAAAATAATTTTGATTGGCAGCAGCACATAGACGTACATCTGTCAAAAGGAAAATTTCATCCAATAAAATGGTTATCATTACTACGTTATTAAAACATTCCAAATCACTTGGGCAGTCTCCCTACTGACCTTGAAGAAACTAAGGATATTTAAGTTTTAAGATAACTGATACAATGACCAATATAGTCACATAAGAGAAACTCCATATCCAGAGTCCAGACATCAATCATCACGAAACAGAACCTTTAGATGTCATTTCAACAACCTCTCCAGATCAGTCTTAACTTTTAACAACACAAATACTAGAACTGAGACCATTCAACTTGCATTAATCCTATCACTCAACTGAAGTAACCAAATAGAACCAGCCATAAGAAACCTTGGAACACGAGATATGCACATATCCATCGCCCCCACAAAAGATGTTTGGAACAAATTCTTCTACTCTAAAGTCGGGTTTGGTTAATTTGTGTAATTTCGCAGAATATCATGAATGTCTTACAAGACTATGACAATCAATAAGTTTTATCAAGAATTTCAGCTCACTGATATCAATACAAGAGACAGGCACCATGGCACTAGCTAGATAGGAACAGTAATCAAAATGCTCATCATTGCTTTCTCCTTCAGTCCAAAAAGGGACCAAATCATTTAGATGTAATCACATTAACAATCTCCACGACAATGGTAACCGCAACAATCAAGAACTCAAAAAGGATCAATTTTTACCAAACCTGCCCTATAAATTTAGTTATACCAATAATAATATACTACAATTTCATCAATTTGTGATCATACTTTCAACCAAATTAGTCTGACTACATTCATAAAAAAGCTAAAACACATGAATAATAACTCATGAAAAGCCACAACTCTAAAAGACAAAAACAGTACAAAAAATGAACTAAACAAGACACAATCTTGCAGGAAATATCCACAATATAAAAAAACTCATAGATCAACATAAAGCAGCCAACTTTAACACAACTAACAGATTAAAATCACCAATACATGAACAATAACAAGTCTAAGACCACACCCAGTTGTAAAAATCAATCAAACAACAAAAAATCACAAAATCATGAAACCACACAGAGAAAGAGAGAGAGCGAGGAACAGACCTTCAAGAACATGGTCTTCAGGTCCAATGGAGGAATCACCACAGACATCACAGACAACTCTACCACGAATCTCACCAGTCCACGCATTAACACTTGATAAAAACAATGTTGTCAAGACAAAAACAAGCATACCCACCTCCAGTTTTCTCTTTTGTAACTCCAAAGCTTCTGATTTTTTGAGGTAATCCAGAATCAAACTGGGATGTGTCTGCCAAGTCATATATATCTTCAAGCAAATGTGTTGTGCTGTGTCGGCTACTGGGTCCCACTGCTACTTGAAATTACTTTTAAGCCCTACTACTTGAAATTACTTTTAAGCCCTACAAAATATTGAAAGTTTCAACTCTTTTTCAAAGCCATTGTAGTGTAGTTTAGTATATTTACAAGGACTATATATGCAAATTTTGAATTTCTACAAAAAAAAAAAAAAACCGATCAAGTTAGTGTGGAGAACAGAGAATTGCCCTTATAAACTGAATCTTCAACATGATAAGTTCTTTTTAGTGTAAAATTCTCAAATTTTGTTGCTTTTTGTGCTTTTTGTTCGTGGGGTGTTTTTGTATTTGTTGCTACATGTTTTGGCTTTGTTGATTTATACAACATGTGACGTTTGTTCCTTGTTTTGATATTACAGTGGTTCGCTTTAACATACATTTGGTTTTTACAAGTGATTTTGTGTGTTGCCTGTGTGTGTGTGTATATGGAGACTTGTTTTCTAATTTGTTTTTTCATTTTTTTTATTCTATAGAATTCTGTCATGTATCCCTATGATGAATTGTTTAAAATGTAAAAGTAGTGGCCTGATCATCAATTCATTGATGAATAGAAAATTCTGAGGGATGTTTGTTTTCTGCTTTTGTTTTCAAAATGAAGAATTGCTTGCATACAAAGGTGTTGTATGTTGGTCAACATTGATTGATGGTGTGGATGTACATATATGCAAATTTTATTGTCTAGTGATTTTATCTGCCTTTGATGATAATGGTAGCGTTAATGAGAGTGGTCAATTATTGGTATTGTTTGATTATGAAGTTGTCTACTGCAAAACGGTTTGTTATTCTATTCTTTTTGTTCTCCTTGCAACATTACTTTGCATCCCAGTGAAGATTTATGAGAATAGTAAAAGTAGTGGACAGATTTATTGATTGTTGATGAATAATGAATCCTCGGGAATGCACTTATTATTCTCAATCTTCTTTTCATTCTATAGCAGGCTTTGTCTCTGTTGTGATTTGGCAGCTGCCACTCTTTTAATACAGATTGTTTTTATTGTTTATGTAAGGGGGGTTTGTTGCATGCCTATCAGAACATGGAGCAATTTAAAAGTAGTAGACTGATCTTTGATGATTCAAAGATTCTGAGGGTTGTGCATTCCTTTTTGAAGTAATAATGCAAGTAATACCTTTTTGTGATTCATTGCAATATAAATAGCAATATGATTGCTAATGAACAATGTTGTTTTTGCTTAAATGGTATGTCAAATTGATTGCAATGTGTCGCTTAGATAGATTTGAGTCCAATGCACAGTTCAGGATAGGGCAGATGCTGGAAAGTTAGTTGTAGAGGGTTGATTATTTGAACATCTCATAAACTTCTGCCCTGTCGTTAGATACACAGGACTGCCCATAATTCAAGCTTATGGTGAAGAGAAATCTTTTGTGTTCAAGGATGTCTTGGCAGCAAAGTCGTAGTAGGTCTTATAGATCACCAAGACGATGAGATAACTGGCTACGAAGCAGCATAAAGAAGTTGAGAAATTGCAGAGGTGCTATCCTTAGGGAGCATTTGGTCTATACCAGCGATATACCCAGAAAAGGCCTCTGCAGGCAATTTATCATGTAAACATAAGCCTGTAGTGAAAACAGGCTGCAATTGAGTTGACTGCTCAAGAAATGAGCCTGTACTGATCTCTCTATAAGCTGTATACTCTTAGAAACATTCAAATGGTTATGTCATTGTATTTTGTTGCTTGGTTATATTATATATGTAGTTGAATTATATTGTCTCAATGAGTGTTTGTTTGTTCATGGAGCTAAATTGTTTGATGGAATCTAATACAAAGCTTGGGTCTGTCTAACCAATTAACAGACCATCACTATGATAAACTCTGGCTCGAGATGACTTAAGTGCCTGCCTAGAGAAATGGTTTCAGAATTTCCAGCAGTCTCTTTAGAGCTAATAGGGGCTCAATTAAGTCTCATTGACATGAAGGAACAAAACATACATCTCATTATTGTGAAACAATAACAATAGTGGATAGTCAGTTATTTTTAGTTAATAAACTGTGAATCTAACATATAATAATTTATGAAGGATCCAAAATCATAGTCTGATCTGAAAATTGTCAATCCATAAGCACAAAATACATAACCTTTGATGCTGAAATAAGCTACATTATTGTTGCATAATAACTCAAGAATCAATACGTCAAGCCAGAGGAGACAGAAATCCTGCAATAGCTTAATTAATAGGAAGTTACCCTGGCTTGGATTTTATGCATACTGCAGGTTGAAACATAGCATATATATACATACATATATATATTTATATATAGATATAGATATAGATACACGCACAATCTAGCCCTGAGAATCAAAAACTGAAACTTGCTGGAATCAAAGAGGAGGAAAAAGAAATTAAAATGCAAAAAGCATGGATCATCAACAACTCATTCAATCAGAAATCTTCAGCCATACATTGAGGATAGAACTCAAAACTTTACTGCTAAACATTCATTTGTGATTACATGTATCACTGATGCACATTCAGGAATGAGAAGTCATACTTCTTCAACTATGATTAAAGAAGGATAATGCTTCTGGCTTTCATTGAAGTGAAACCCCGTTAAATCTAATTGTGTTTTTGACAAAAATCAAAATTTTATTAGTGATGATTCTAATATATGTGCTAAAGTGAAACCCCGTTAAATCAGAAGGCATATGGACTGGTAATGATTCTAATATAGGTGCTAAAGTTGATATCTAAAATTTTATTTTTATCATCTTAAGCATGAATACATTCATTGTGTTATTAATGGAGAAACAAGCTGTCACCGGCTCCTTTTTGCTTTTATTAGTGGAGAAACAACCGAGATGGAACATACAAATTTGCATAACCAATAGACTTACTGTAATTGCTCCAAGCAACAGGAACACTCTCTTCGGCTTGAGCTACACGACCTGGAAGGTCTTGATCAATCCCAAATTGCATTGCAACCCAATTGGGAAGGTAGTGCTCCACACAGTCAAGGCCAACCAGCACAGTAATCCTCAAGCATCGAGCAAACGCCTCCAATTCTTCCAACAAATCAGAATCAACCGCCACCCATGTTTTCTTGTCTTTATAAAATTCATTCAAGTTCCAGTTCCTCAAAGCCTTGGCATATGGACGCCAATCAAAACTATTTCTAGCCGAGTCTGGAACCCTTCTCACATTCTCAACACTCATACTCGTCTTATCCCATCTGGCAAATCTAGGCTCACCAATCTTGATCGAGTTAGGCTTTGGCCTCAACCCTATAAACTTCTCCCAAGTCCAAATCTGCACCATTTGAAATGGTGACATTACAGTTAACTGCTGCTACTCACTAAAAGCAACAATCTCTGCCTTCAACAAGCTCAAATCTCTATAAATGCTAGCAAGAACAGAAGGTGCGAGTGCAATTTTTTTCCCTCTAGCTAAATGTACCACAATAGGAAAAACACATCCTGCAATAATAGAAGTGGTGATTGCAAAAACAAACCTTGACAACCAGAAATGCCTCATATTCTATATCACTCCCACTGTTCATGAATTTCTTCATCCACAAGCAATGTTCAGGATTCCTAGTTGACATTCTGCTGAGTTCCAGTCTTACTTGGTTCAACCTCCCCTCTCTCTTCTTCAAGTCGTCGGTCACAGAAGCAATGAAAACTGGAGACCCCATCACAAAGTACCCACAAACCATCTTATCTTCAAGTGTAATGGTTGCTTCTCCCCAAGAAAAAACAAAACTTTTTGTCTCAGGACACCATTTCTCCGCAAGACCAACAACCAAGTCACTGTTTTTCCTGATCCAGTAAGTGGATTCCAAAATTGCTTCATGTATTCCAGCTTTCCTCCATGTGGGTTCATGTAAAGCTGCCATTTTTACAACTTATTCTCGCCAGTCTCTCTGTGGAACCCATTCTCGCCAGTCTCTCTGTGGCATTCTCCATCCATTAAAGTTGACATTCAAAGGCCGCTTCTTGGGATGAAAAGTTGGTGGTTTGGAGGAGAAACAATGTGAAGGAAGCTCAAACATTTGCCCATCAGTGGAGGTTATTCAAGGTTAGACAAAATGAGCCAATCTCATGATTGGTTGTGGATCACTTCCTGGTGAAACCATAAGCTCTTGCCTCTCAACAACAGCACCAGCCTCTGGAAATTGCTTCATTGTTGGAAAATCACAAATGGTGAAGTGGTCCAAAAAGCAGGAGTGGTTTGTACCATACCAAAAGTAGAGAGTAGCAGTGTGAATATTGATTTTAGTGAAAATTTTTGGAAATTTAAAATTATAGAAATATCGGAAGTATTGTTAATATTCTCGAGATATTGATAATATTCAGGAATATTTTTGTATATCAGTCTTCCAAAAATATGAAAAAGTTATTAGAAATGTATTGAACATAATATTTTATTAAATTCATATGTATTAGATGAAAGTGTTCAAGAGAAGGTAATGTCTTCAAATATCATTGTCTTGACAATAAAAGGAGAGATGCATTAATGTGTCCAATGATATGTTGGACTCAATTATATTGTGTCATATCATGTAGAAATTCAATTACATTAGAGAATAATATTTATGCAAGGTGATTTGAGTCAATAGGATATGGTAACATGTTGACATTTATTGAAATCTTTTCTTACGGTGAAACCAAATATCATCAACATTGTAAGATGTTTCAAGTTTTCAAGGAGTATATTGACACCTTACGGATTAAAAGACTTTCAAAATCTGTTAAAATGAATCATTGATAACACAACTCGGATGATTATTCTTACAATCGAAAGATGATAAATACGATTAAAAGAAGACTCACACACATATTTTATGTTTTAAATGATAAGAGTAGGAATTAAATACTAAACCACTCCTCCTACTAAACGGTGGTGTGTAAATTATAATTGGAATTACTGGTTATTGTTAAATAAAAACTATGGAATATGGAAATCCCTTATCAACAAAAGTGGTTGTTCGCCTACCTACCCACCTTAATAATGTGTGTTAGTTATCACCAGACTTAATTATAATATTTAAGATTTGAAGTTATGATACGTTAATATGCCGATTTTTGGATAAAGAGGAGAGAGAGAGTTGAATCAGAAATCTCCAAATTCTGATATCATGTTAGTTACCGTTAGATTCAAGAACTTAAACTGATAGAAAAATGTTCAATTATAATATTTAAGATTTGAAGTTATGATAAGTTAATAGAATGAGATAATTCCAAAAAACCCTTAATTTTTAACATATTAACTATTTTACCCCATATGATTTTGTTTTTATTCCAAATATCGCCTAACTTTAAATTAAACATTCAAAATACTTTCTGAAAGCGTATGAAAGAACAATAATATCTCTGACGATAACAGATTCCGTTAGATTATTATTATTGATCATTTAACTCCAGGAGTAAAAAAGAGAAATTCAATAAAAATATTAATAAAAATATAAAATAAAATAAATAATATTAAATAAGATATTTTAATTTAAAAATAAAAAATATATATTTAGTATTTTTATTTTTCCTCTTAGTTCCTCTCTCTCTTCTCTTTTCCTCTCTCTTTTCTCTTTTCCTCTCTCTCTCTCTATCTCCAACCGACTTGCAAGTGGGTTCGACGGCAATGGCATGATGGAGACACTTGAAACCCATTGGAGATCTAGAAGGATTTCCACAATTAAAAACCCATCTGAGTCTCCACGATAGGCCTTCGATCGTAGAGGCCCATCTCGTGGAGATCCTTCTAGGTTTATATGATCGAAGACGTAGAATGGTCTTCACAGTCGGAGACCAGAGACCCAGAAGGGCTTCCACCGTTGAAGATTCACCTGGGTCTGGGCCTCCACGGTGGAGGCCTGAACTGGATCCTCACTGTAAAGACCATACTGTAGGAGACCCAAGTGGTGAGTCTCCGACATTGAAGACCAATGGTTTTTTTTTTTGTTTTTTTTGTTTTTGTTTTTCCCCTGTTATGTTATGTTGATTGTTTTTTTTTATTTTTTATTTTTTATGATGTTTGCTAATCATTATGGAAGATTGATGTTTAATGATTATGAGAGATTGATGATGAGAAATATGGGTTTTTAGGCTACTAGAAACTCAACAATGGGGAGAGAGAAGAAAGAGGGAGAGAGAGATATATATATAGGGGATCCATGAGTGTGGAAGGTTGAAAATGAGGATGGATCATGGCTATGGAGATCCAGATTGGATCTCCATCATCTATCCAATAAGATGGACGGTGGAGATCAAATCTGGATCTCAATTTTTTTTTTTAAAAAAAATTCTTTTATTTTTTAATTTAGTTTGTTTTTATTTTTTAAAGTATTATAACAAGAATAGTTAGGTCTTTTTACATCAATTAAATTTTTCTGTAATCAGAGTAACAGAATGGAGTTTTTTTGGATAAAAATAAAATTGTGTAGGAAAAAATGGATAATCTTTCAAAAGGTGATTGGTTTTTTAGGATTTTCTCCAATAGTATAGATGCAAGTCTTACAAAATACATTCTTAAAATTTTTTGTTATAGTTTTATGTTCTTATTATAAAAGTAGTTATAAAAATATAATTTTGGATTATATAAATAATGATTTATTTTAACATATTTTGACACAGTTTTTAATCCATTAAAAGTCAGCTTTTAATAAAATAAGATTATGAAATATATAGTTATATTTTCAAAACTTTTTGGGGCCAATTTATTATTATTTTATGACTGCGTTTTCTGGTAAGGGATAAGACTATCGAAAATGTCATTAATCAAGGGTAAGTGATAACTCAAAATAATACGCTAGTCACACAAAAGTGGACCCTATGGTGACTTTTGTCTTAAGGAATCCCTAAAATATATGGTACATGTCATATCTGTGAGACAGTATCAATAGTCCTTATAATGGTATAAGTGATAATCATATAAAAATACTTATACTGTTATAAAATATGGCCTAAAAGCAATGAATATAGAACAATAATCGAATAAGAGAGAAGAAGTAAAAGTAGGAGAGAAAGAGAGAAAATAATTCAATTGATGTGTATTTCTCAATGGTTACAATATAGGCCTATTTATAGGCAAATTGAAGAATCATTTCCATAATTGAATATCAACAAATAAGGTAAAGAATATTATCAAAAAGGAAGTGGTGTTATGACCATATATTTATAACACTCCCCCTTGGGCGTACACCACTTGATAATACTCTTCGAGATTCTTGGACGTGCCAAAATACTGCCTCATTAAAAACCTTACCAGTAAAACCCAGTGGGATAAAACCTGGTTAAGGGAAAAAGAGTGCAGTGCACATATGTCCACAGAAGATTCTCCCCCTGAAAATTATACAACTATTACTCTTGTAGTTTGTGAAGTCGACGCATACCAATACCATATACCATCTTCTTGAAAGTTGATGTTGGTAAAGACTTAGTAAATAAATCTACAAGATTATTTGTAGAACGTATCTGTCTCACATCAATTTGTCGACTTTCTTGGAGTTCATGAGTGTAAAAGAATTTTGGTGATATATGCTTCGTTCTGTCTCCTTTAATGTATCCTCCTTTAATTTGTGTAATGCAAGCAGCATTATCTTCATATATCACTATTGGTGAATTTGTAACTGGAGGCAATTGACAAGTACTTTGGATGTGTTGAATAACAGACCTCAACCATACACATTCTCTACTTGCTTCATGAAGTGCAAAGATCTCAGAATGATTGGATGATGTGGCAACAAGAGTTTGCTTGGTAGAGCGCCATGAAATTGCTGTGTCATTATATGTGAAAACATATCCAGTTTGTGAATGTGATTTATGAGGATCAGAGAGATAACCAGCATCAGCATAACCAATAAGACCAGGACCATTTGTTGTCCTTGAATAGAATAAACCCAAGTCTGTAGTTCCTCGAAGATATCGAAAAATATGTTTGATTTCGTTCTAGTGTCTTCAAGTTGGTGCAGAACTAAACCTTGCCAAAAGATTTACCGAAAATGTAATATTTGGTCTCATGCATTGTGCCAAATATAATAAAGCACCGATGGCATTCAGATATGGTACTTCTGGACCAAGTATCTTTTCACCATCATCTTTCGGTCGAGATGGATCTTTCTTTGGGTCCAAAAACTGGACAACCATATGAGCACTTAAGGAATGAGTCTTATCCATGTTGAATCTTTTTAGGATTTTTTCAACATAAGCTTATTAATGGACTAGCATTCCCTCTAATTTGTGCTCGATCTCTAGGCCGAGACAATATTTTGTTTTCCCCAAATCTTTCATCTCAAATTCTCTTTTCAAATATTCAGCAGTTTTTTAGAACTCTTCAAAAGTTCCAATTAAATTCATGTCATCGACATACACTGCTATAATTGCAAATCCAGATTCTGATTTCTTTATGAATACACATGGATATATAAATCATTAATATATCTTTCTTTTGTGAGGTATTCACTAAGACAATTATATGACATCCATCTGGATTGCTTTAAGCCATATAAAGATCATTGTAACTTTATTGAAAATAAGTTATGAGAATTTGAATTATATGCTTCAAGCATTTTGAATCCTTCAAGGATTTTATGTATATATTGGTATCTAATGACCCATATAAATATGTCATTACCATATCCATAAGACACATTTAAAGTCTCTTGGAAACTGCCAAACTAATTAAAAATCAAAACGTAATTGTATCGATCACAGGTGAATATGTTTCATCATAATCAATACCAAATTTTTATGAGAAACCCTGTGGTACGAGTCGTGCTTTATATCTTACGACTTCATTTTTCTCATTACGTTTTCGAACAAATACCCATTTATACTCAACGGGTTTGACATCTTCAGGTGTCTGGACTATTGGTCCAAATACTTCACGTTTGGCTAATGAAGTCAATTTTGTTTGAATTGCTTCTTTCCATTTAGGCCAATCATGCATTTGTTGACATTCAGAGATACTGTGTGGTTCATGATCATCATTTATTATCTCAGTAGCTACTGCATATGCAAACAAATTGTCAACAATTATTTTATCATGACTCCACAATTCTCTTGCATAATTTATGCAAATTTCTGAATTTTCAAGATTTTGTATCTATTCAGGAGATTGAACCACTTCTGGGGCACTAGCCTCTACAAGGGCTGTTAATTCTCATCATATGAAATTAACTATGAGACAATTTATTTTCACATTATCAATATTAGGTTTCTGCAGTAAACCTTTGAGATATAACTATATCTCACTGTCTCAATTTTCATATGAGTAATTATTTCGATCAAAACATATGATGTATTCAAACATCCAATAAGTATAGCTCTGCTTTTGTTTTGATCAATAACTTTTATGTCGACATTTATCCACAATATGTTATTCAATATCCTCATCATTTTTCTGTAATATGCAGAGCAATATAAGATCTTAATTTTCTTTAAGTTTTCAGTACACATGCCTCTTCAGGGGCTACTGTAAACTTTCACATATTCTTAGGACAAACTATATAGTTTGCGCACATGGACTTTTCCATATGTAATTAAGATCCCTTTTGAGTTTTATAGGGGGAGATTTAAAGAGTTCTATCTCTTAAAAAACATTTAACTCTTCAGGAGTTATATGATGAGGATTATACACAGCTCGAGCGTGATCTTTAAAATGATCATGATCTTTTATTATTCACTTTAGGGAATAATAACTTTACAAAACGAATGATTTATTTGTTGCCATTTACGTAAATTGTTCTTCAGGAACAATCACCCGGGTTAATATATTGGCAATGAGTATAAAATCATTCGACTATACAATTTTCAAGTAAACGATTATTTGAACTTCAAGTTCATATGACTTATACAATAATCGTCATAATGAATGATGCATGCCAATTATAATTTCACGTCGTTAAATTTTCAAATTCTTTTTCTCCCCCTAACGACGATAAAATTGGCATCATGAATTTATTTGCATCATCATAATGTCCTTCTGGGACTATACTGTCTTACTATCCTTTAGGGATATATTAGACTATCATATTAGTCTGCAATGACTAAAATGTCACATAATGTCCTTCAGGGACCAAACACATAGTGTCATTTAGGGACATTTATTAGATAAGAATCTTCAGATTCTATAATGATAATCATCGTAAAATATGCTTCTGGCATATGACAGTATGAATTCCACTTTAGGTGGATAAAATTTATATGATCATCAAGGCTTTACTGGCCATAATCATCGTCATGACTATCAGATGATTTAACATTCACTTCAGGGAATGATATTAATCAATTTAGCCATGCGAGATAGATGATTTTTCACCTCATAATCATTAACATTGCTACTTCAGGAGCAATTTTGAAGTACAAATTATTTCAATCATCTGATTTCAATTATTTCACAAAAATATATAAATCATAATCATAGCGAATTAATGAATAATTTCTCAAAATACAATTACGACAAATTGTAACAAATATTTAATAACCAAATAAGGTATAAGAAAATATATGTCATGTACCTTATTTCGCATCTTACTTTGAGGAGCGAAAATAACACGACCTTGATCATTGCCTCTATCTCGGTGCATTGAAATTTATGAGCAGAAAATATAATACTTTAACGTATTTATGAATCTAAATTTCACGATTTATATCCTGAAATCATGAACAAAAGTTAGCATAAAAGATCTTCAAGTCTCTACTCAACTTCAATGAGGAGACATATTTTCAAATCTATATACTTGAGTTCGAGACGGGTTCTTTTCGTATCAAATTCGAATTGATTTTTCTCAATTTTTTTCATTCACAATTTTGAAACTTCTGGTTCCAAAATCTAGATTATAATCTAGAATTGAAGTAAGGATCTGAAACTTCAAGTTTTAAGATCCAAATAAAATTGAGAATAAATTTATTTAGAATCTAAAATTTCTGATTCAGATTTAGAATACAAAAATTCGGATTCAAATCGTTCATCGAGAATCCAATCAATTAAAGCGAATTTGATGGAACCATTATGTCTTCGATATGATTCATGATCCCTTTTTGAGGTAGCATTAGCTTCTGGCAATGCTGAGGAACCAGTTGAGCGTAGATAATGATTTTTCAATAACAGCTTATTATTTTATTCTGCAACTAAAAGATATGATATTAGCTCAGAATATTTTATAAACCGATGCTCTCGATATTGCTGCTGTAGGAGCACATTCGAGGCATGGAACGTAGAGAAAGTTTTCTCTAATAAATCTGCATCGGTTAATTTTTCATCACATAACTCAAGCTCTGAAGTGATGTCAAAAAGAGCAGTATTATAGTCGGCAATAGACTTATAATCTTGTAGTCTCAAGTGATGCCAATTGTATTGAGCTCTAGGGAGAACAACGGTCTTTAAATGATCATATCGATCTTTCAAATTTTTTCACAAAATCAACGGATCTTTCACCGTGAGATATTGAGTTTTCAAACTCTCATGCAAATGGCGGCGGATAAAAATCATCGCCGTAGCCTTATCTTGGGCAGTGACTGTATTGTTCTCTTTAATAGTATCAACCAAATTCATTAATTGTAACTTCAGCTCAATATCAAGAATCCATGATTGATAATTTTTTCCAGTGATGTCAAGCAAATTGAATTCAGGTTTGGTGGAGTTCAACATCTTCAAAACACAAAAAATATAAAAACAATATATAATTAATATTGATGTGAATAATGAAATAATATGGATTAATTCCACAATTCATATAGATTTCAACATGATGTTAGAAATATATATATATATATGAGTTCATAGCCATAAATTAAATAAACGAATGTCAGAGAAGAATAGGGAAAAATTATTTCGATTGTGTATGGTATGAAACGACATAAATAACAATTCAAATATTGCATATCCCATCATGGCAATTTCTAATAAAATAAGAATATTAAATCAATGCATATTTCAATGGTAGGCAATAGTTAATGAATGAGATTAAAATATAAAATATTTCCTATTTTTCATAGACATATATAAATATATATGCTACAATATATTATTTGAATCTAAAACTTCTGGTTTTAGATCATTATAGAAATTTTAGAACTTCTGGTTCTAAAATATCTCAGAAACTTCAGGTTCCAAGAATTATATATATTCACACCATAGAAAATATAACAAAAATCAAATAAAAGCATGAATGATAATACTACTTCAAATAATACATTATAGTAACAGAATTATTTGAAGAAAATAGTAGAAAGTAGATCATATGAATGAAATCTCTCATACTATATTATTTGAATCAAATAGTAGAAAGTAAATCATATGAATGAAGTCTCTCATACTATGTTATTTGAATCAGATAGTAGAAAGTAGATCATATGAATGAAATCTCTCATACTATATTATTTGAATCAAATAGTAGAAAGTAAATCATATGAATGAAGTCTCTCATACTATGTTATTTGAATCAGATAATAGAAAGTAGATCATATGAATGAAATCTCTCATACTATGTTATTTGAATCAGATAGTAGGAAGTAGATCATATGAATGAAATCTCCCATATTATGTTATTTGAATCAGATAGTGGGAAGTAGATCATATGAATAAAATCTTCCATACTAGATTCGTGCTGATAACGTGTTATAAAACATGGCCTAAAAGTAATGAATATAGAACAATAATCGAATAAGAGAGAAGAAGTAAAAGTAGGAGAGAAAGAGAGAAAATAATTCAATTGATGTGTATTTCTCAATGGTTACAATATATGCCTATTTATAGACAAATTGAAGAATCATTTCCATAATTGAATATCAACAAATAAGGTAAAGAATATTATCAAAAAGGAAGTGGTGTTATGACCATATATTTATAACATATACTATATAACATAATATTATTGGCTAAGAATATTTGTAACAAACTCTCCATTTATGTTTCAAGCTTACTTGCTCAGCAAAGTTTATCGAGTGACAAAGATTCTGTCCAGTGACAAGGTCTGCAATGTGGTAGGTCAATATAGAAAGCTTTTATTCAGTTTGACAATGATCCATATTTGGATGATTATATCATAAATAATATCTTTTAAAAAAATTAATTTTGAATTTAAGCCTACAGCTTTCGACAATTGTTGGGTCATCAATTTCGTATTTAGTCTATCAATTGGTAATTTTTGGGCTAGATATTTGTTGCTCAATTTTGTTTACCAGCAAGAGTTGGTCAATGTTACTCTGACGTGAAGGTACATGAGTAGGTCATAGGTGGGCGGGTAGAGTTTCTATTCAGATGCTATATTTCTGGATGGAAGCCAAAAATAGTAAATGCAAAATGAGCCAACCAATAATATTCTTATCACATATTGATCGATTTGGCTTGTTTTCATTTGAACCTGATAAGGGCGAGTGTTATTGGACTTGGATTGTAAAATAATTTTTGAAACTATATATATATAAAAGATTGATCTCGTGTGAAATTCAACACATATTTTCTCATGGGGTTCAAACTTTGTAATTTAACATTACAAAGTTCAAACTCCGGTGAAAAAATGTTTGAGGTTCGAAACCAATGTTTATTTTTTATATATAACATTAAAAGAAAAATAAAAATTGATCAACG
Organism: Dimocarpus longan; assembly: GCA_022984855.1. Taxonomy (NCBI): domain Eukaryota; kingdom Viridiplantae; phylum Streptophyta; class Magnoliopsida; order Sapindales; family Sapindaceae; genus Dimocarpus; species Dimocarpus longan. The sequence goes on from CM041014.1 coordinate 18,086,654, forward strand.
TTTTACTCTGGCCATATTGGTTCCATAATAGTAAAATTATACAGGTCCAATTCAAAAGAATGAAACTCAGGATAACAGCTCATTTAGTGGGCCTAAGTGTCGATCGAGCCCAAGCAATATTAAGGCCCACAAGACTGTTCAGCCCAAGTGACAAGGTCTGCATATAAAGGAAAGATGTAACGCTCGATCAGCCGATAACATCATCCTTGACACAGGTCTAGATTAAAGGTACGAATCGCTTAATCCCCACCATCAGAATTAACCCTCTAATGGCTCTTTCCCCCTCCATAAAAAGGGAGAACCACCAAAAGGAGGGAGATCCAACTTTTTCTTTGAAGCGCTGTTATTCTGCTGAAATTTCTCCAGCTCTTTACATTTCCAAGCACCCTTGCCTTCAAACACTAACATCTCTAAGATTCCACAACCGCTGCACACTGCCAAGGAGGACAGTAGCCCTCCCCTAGAGGCGGCTGTCGTTGTGATACGTAGCTCATTCTCCATCAATTAACTTCTTCAACCTCTATTAACATTTAGTTCATCTCTGGTTGAACGACAACCCACCATTTACAGTCGTACGTTAACTTTCTTATATTTATTTCTTTCATTTCTATTGCTAATTTGAACGTCGGAATGGCTTCGATCAGTATTATCTCAATTTCAAGATCACGTGATCTGTTTATTCAATTTATGCACGTTGTTAGGTTATAGGAAGCTGTTTGGTGGGTTCTACGTGTCAACGACAAATTATAGGTCGATCACCTATAGATTCTATTGATAGTTGCAATATCTAAGTTTCATAACTAGAACATTATTTTGTCTGTTTTAGAAAAAATTTAAGTAACGATGCGACAGGTTGGACTTAGAATAATGAATCCCATGACCATTTAACTTGACAAGACAAATTTATGTCATGTCTCTTCTGACTATTTTTAAATTTTTATAGTTTATAAAAGATTATACTAATGAGACGAACATAACAAAGTATATTCAAACTAATGTGGGAGAGAATTCAATCCTCTTGATTCCGTATTTTTTGGATTGCAAAGTATTCTTTAAGTTATCATATCCACATACACATAAGTAAAGTGCTAATATGAAATGAAAACTTAGAAGTCATTTGTTTTTTACATTTAATACTTAATGATGTTAAATTAGTTCAATTAAGTAATTATTTTTTAGTGGTCAAATAACTTAAAACCATAAAAAAAATCACTGAAAATGAAAAACTACAATTTTTAACTTTTTATTGAATATAACATTATTCAATGATTTTGAAAATATATTATTCTAAGTTTATTTTTCTCAAAATAATAGATTTTTAAGTTTGTCATAATTTTACATTATATAAATTTCTTTTAATATTTTAACAAACAATATTGAAAAATAAAAACTCAAAATATCTCAACATCAAATTTTCTTATAGTTAGATCACTATATTTTTTCGATTAAATTCCAATAAGAATATTTATTTATTTTCTTTATTAAAATACTTGTGGAATAGCCCATATTGTGTTTATTTGTTAAAGTTTCACTGTTTGCCCAATATATTGTGTTTATTTGTCTCTCCTATCAAATTTCTGATGTGTTACTGGTTATATATTGAACTTTAAAATTTCTGTATATTGATTATTTATTTGGTATAAATAAGACAAGTTTATGGTGTTGGTTTTATTGGTTTATGTATATTGATGAGAATTTGCTTATGTATATTAAATTTGTATATGACAACGGTAAAGTTCTCAAAGTTTATCCTTTTCTATATATTGAATTTGATGTAAAATTTATATCTCCTTTTGATTTTTTTTTTTCCTTTTAATTTCAAAGTTTTATTAATGGGAACATTACAAATCTGGACTGTTCTATTAATGGTGATTGGGTGCCCTTGGAGATATCATCAAGTCTTTATGTTTTTGTGAGGTATAAAGTTTAGTAAAAAATATATATTACTTTATAATTTCAATTTTTGTTGCAATAGTAATTCAATTTAAGATTATTTTATTTATTTTTATTTTAATATATAAATTTAATTGATTTTATTATAATAATTAATTTTATTTTAATTATGAATAAAAATATTATATATGTAAATGTTCTAGTATTTGTTAAATAATTTATTGTAATTATTTGTATCATATTAAATAAAATTACATAATAACTAATAGTAAAATGATATAAATATTAAATTATTAGTTTGTAAACAGTTTTAATTTTAAAAAACAAAAACGATTACTATACATTTAGAGGTAAGGAAAAAAAATACAAACATATCTTTCAGATTTGAAGTTTCAGTCACTGTTGAGTCTTCGATCTTCAATTTTTAATAGTACTATTTAGTTTTCAGATAAAAAAACAAATGATTCCTTAGACATATTGTTGAGATTAGAATTGCACTATTGGCCCAAGCTAACATGGTTTTGAAATTATCAGCCTCTTTGAACCTTAAATCATCTTTTGAGTCACTGCTTGGTGCCAAACTGTATATTTCTTCAGCGAGGGTCCTTGGTTGCTCTTGTTCTCCCATTTGAAACCGGAGATTCAAAACAAACTGTTATACAGAAACATTATTAATTATTTTCAAAATGGTACTCTTAATGTCTCAGCAAACCTGACCTGTATTTCGTAGTCAACAAGGTTAGTCAATTTATGCAAAGACCCTTTTGCAACATCATTGTCAAGCTGTTAAAAGAACACTTATAAGTTCACGGAGCTTGAAAGATCTTGTCTTTAAGAGCTTAACTCGATGTAATAATCTACCTGGTCAATTAACTGGGTAATGGAACATGATTACCTTGAACCCTGACATGAGGTTACTGAACTCACAGCTAAATTGTTCTACTTGGTCACATTAATGGACTAAAATATGCATTGCATACGCCATAAGCCTATAATCGATAGTAATTCCCGAACTTCCAACTATTCATACAGATTTTGAAAATATAGGATATACGGTACCTTAACTAATCATTTGTATAACTCCAGTATATAATCCAACCACTTAGTGAATGGCAAAATGGTTTCAAAATAATACATAAAGGGTCAAAAAATTGTCTTCTTTAGCAAAGAAACCGAGCAAAAGAATTGTTTGGTGTGAAATTTTCAACTCGTAACAACCAAAAATGCAAAATAATTCATGAAGGACTAAAATATATGAAGACATGTGAAAATTTGAAAATATTCCTAAACTTCCAACCTATTCATATCAAATTAGAAGACTTGGTATATGCAGTTATTTGTAGCTACTAAACTGTAGCTTCCAACATATAGGAGGTATATAATAATGCATGAAGGGTCAAAAAAGGGTTTTCTTTCACACGAAAATGGTTAAAAAGCTGTTTGGTCTCAATCTTTCAACTCATAACTACAAAAAACAACAATTTTCTGTCCATTATTCATAAAGGTTCAAGACATAAAAACAGTGGAAATCCTGAAATAACACTAAAGGAAGATGCACTGGCACTTGGACCACAGCAAATGCAAACGATCTACAGTCGATACCTCTGAAACAAATCAACACTTCTCTAGCAGAATCAAGAAAGAAGCAAGAAAAAGAAGCGAAAAGATGACATGTTTCAACAAAATATCGGGACATAAGAAATCTTTAACCATATAGTATTGTCTTTGACAATTGTGAACATTAATTAATGCTGCATATAATCAGAGAAAACTCAAATTTTACTAACTAGCAGTACTTGTGAATTGTGATTATGTACATAACATCTGCCTCTCACATAGTCACACTCATGATTTGTCTACCTTCCAATGTAATTAAAAGTTTAAAACAATAATTACAGGTTTTGTTCAAGTGAAAGAGAGTACTAAAAACATAATGAAGCTATAAATATGAGTAAATTCAGTGTCATGCTGATGGAGTGATTGGCTATCTCTGACCAAATCGTCCTGCTTTAAGTTCTGCAAAGATCCTCTCAAGCCTACTAACCCGATCTTCAAGCTGCAGTCCTTCTATCTCAGTTGCATATTCATTGCCATCTTCTTCAACACCCTGGTTTCTGTCCATATTATGATTTGCAGCACCTGTTTTGCTCCCAGCTGCATCTTCCATAGCAGTGTCCAATCTACTTTTTTTAGATTCATTTTGATTGATCTTTTCAATCATTTCTGTTAAAGGAAATTCATCAACATCAGTAACTGCCTTTGAAGATGAAAACTTTCGACGATGATCTGATGAATGTTGACAATCACCAAGCTGTGCATTCCCAACTTCATCATGTCTCTTGCTAGATAACAACAATCCTTTAGCAGTCAGATTATGTTCCTTAGTTGTATCTCTCGCTTCCACTTGATTAGGTTGGGGAGGAAAACCAGGAGGAAAAGGGGAATTATTAAGTTCCTTCAATTCTATTATACTAAGTGGTAAAGTTTTGGAAGGTGATCCAGAAGAAGCAGATGCTTCTCTAATGCCCTTCTCTTCTGTTGATGTCTCTATTGTTTTTATCTTATAACTTGAGAAACTAACACCTTCCTCAAAATGGTTTACCCTCTTCACAGTTTTCGATCTCTTCTTTCGGATTATCTTAGAATTCATGAAAGTGCTTAGCATAATACCCTCATTTGCACCTTGTAGATGGCAAATTGTTTCCTTCCACCACTCCAAGTATCTGGTTGTTGTTGATTTTTGGCTTAATTAGCTATGCTTGGAAATCCCACATCTGAAGAATATAATGTGATTTTTGAGAATCCCACATCTGAAGAATATAATGTGGTGGAAGCTTTGGAAATGTGTTTCAGCTTCCTGCTCACTGCCTCTCCTTCATCCCACTTAATTTTGAACCAAAAAAATGGCCTTTGAAGCTAACATTCCGTGGATGCAGAATACCCGGGGAAGACTGGAAAATTTGGGTGGGAAAAATGGCTTCTTTGCATGAATCTACTTGGAGAAAAGCTGGTATCTATGAAGCAATATTGAATTCCACTTATTCAATCAGAAGGTACGATGATTTGCTTCTTGGTCTTGTAGAGAAATGGTGTCCTGAAACCAAAAGTTTTATCTTTTCTTGGGGTGAAGCTACTGTTACATTGGAGGATATGATAGTTTGTGGTTATTCAGTGTTGGGGTCCTCAGTTTTAAGTCCACTTGAAACGGATGAACAGAAAAGCAAAGCAGAGCAATTGAACCAAACAATAACAGAATTGGGTAGAAGTACAAGCAAAAATGCATGTTGTGCCCAGTGGAAGAAGAAATTCAAGGATGGTGGAAGCGAAATCGAACATGAAGCATTCCTTGCCTATTGGTTGTCAAGGTTTGTTTTTCCAAACTCCAATGTAATTGGTAGAACTATTTTTCCTCTTGCAATACATTTAGCTAGAGGGACTAGAATTGCACTTGCCCCTGCTGTACTTGCTGCCATTTATAGAGATTTGAGTTTGTTGAAAGAAAAAATTGTTGCTTTAGCTAAGTTAGGCAATACTTGTGAGGATGGAGACAGTGCATTAGCGATTATTATACGTGCACCACTCCAATTAGTTCAAGTTTGGGCATGGGAGAGGTTTATAGAGTTGAGGCCAAAGCCTAACCTGATCAAAATTGGTGAGCCTAGATTTGCACAATGGCACAATGCAATACTTAGAGTTGAGAATGTGACGAAAGTTCTAGACTCTGCCAAAGAGAGTTTTGATTGGCGTCCATATACTAAAACTTTGAACAATTGGAAGTTTCCTAAGATTTATACAGAAAACGAAATGAAGGTAGTTGTTGATTCTAGTCTTTGTGAAGAATTAGAGTCATTTGCTCGATGCTTGAGGATTTCTGAGTTGGTTGGTCGGGGTTGTGTTGAGCATTACTTTCCACATAGAGTAGCAATGCAGTTTGGGTTATACAAATTAGTTACAGTAAGCCAATTAGTTATGCTAATTTGTATGTTCCATCACGGCTTTCTGTAATCACTAACTTGAGTAACACAAGCTGGAAGGTCTTGGTCTAAGCCAAACTGCATTGCTACTCTATGTGGAAAGTAATGCTCAACACAACCCCGACCAACCAACTTAGAAATCCTCAAGCATCGAGCAAATGACTCTAATTCTTCACAAAGACTAGAATCAACAGCTACCTTCATTTCGTTTTCTGTATAAATCTTAGGAAACTTCCAATTGTTCAAAGTTTTAGTATATGGACGCCAATCAAAACTCTCTTTGGCAGAGTCTAGAACTTTCGTCACATTCTCAACTCTAAGTATTGCATTGTGCCATTGTGCAAATCTAGGCTCACCAATTTTGATCAGGTTAGGCTTTGGCCTCAACTCGATAAACCTCTCCCATGCCCAAACTTGAACTAATTGGAGTGGTGCACGTATAATAATCGCTAATGCACTGTCTCCATCCTCACAAGTATTGCCTAACTTAGCTAAAGCAACAATTTTTTCTTTCAACAAACTCAAATCTCTATAAATGGCAGCAAGTACAGCAGGTGCAAGTGCAATTCTAGTCCCTCTAGCTAAATGTATTGCAAGAGGAAAAATAGTTCTACCAATTACATTGGAGTTTGGAAAAACAAACCTTGACAACCAATAGGCAAGGAATGCTTCATGTTCGATTTCGCTTCCACCATCCTTGAATTTCTTCTTCCACTGTGCACAACATGCATTTTTGCTTGTACTTCTACCCAATTCTGTTATTGTTTGGTTCAATTGCTCTGCTTTGCTTTTCTGTTCATCCGTTTCAAGTGGACTTAAAACTGAGGACCCCAACACTGAATAACCACAAACTATCATATCCTCCAATGTAACAGTAGCTTCACCCCAAGAAAAGATAAAACTTTTGGTTTCAGGACACCATTTCTCTACAAGACCAAGAAGCAAATCATAGTACCTTCTGATTGAATAAGTGGAATTCAATATTGCTTCATAGATACCAGCTTTTCTCCAAGTATATTCATGCAAAGAAGCCATTTTTCCCACCCAAGTGTTCCAGTCTTCTCTGGGTACTCTGCATCCACGGAATGTTAGCTTCAAAGGCCATTTTTTTGGTTCAAAATTAAGTGGTATGGAGGAGAGGCAGTGAGCAGAAAGCTGAAACACATTTCCATCAATGGAGGTGATTGTAGGCTGTAGAAAATGGGCTACTCTCATGGTGGGTTCTCCATCACCACTTAAAGAAACCATCAGCTCTTCTCTCCCTACAGTACCCACCTCACATTCTGACAAACCCTCCATGAAAAAAAAGAAAGGGGCTTGTGGGTTGTGTTGTGTGTGCTTCTAGTCTACAGAGAAATAAAAAAGGTGCTTCCTTTACGCCAAATCTGGCTTCAAAGACCAGAGGAAGTGGAAAAGGAACTATTTTTGACACAAACACTAAAGATGTTAAAGCTTACTTGCAGGGAAAGATTGCCAAAGGTGAAATGTGCAACGTGGTAGGCCAACTTGCTCGTCCTTTTCTGTTGACCACCAATCAGAGTTGCTACCTTCTATTTTGACTAAAATCTGTATAGCATTTTAAATTTGAAGGTTCATCCCATTTGCATGTACTGTCACTTGTTCATTTTTGTTTTTTTGTTTGAAAATGCTGTCACTTGTTCATTTTTGGTATCCGAGCGCGTGATTGGAGTTTTTTTCTCCTATGCCAAATTTCCATATACATGACAAACATCAGAAAATGCCAATGGTGCATATAAATGCCTCCAGTAATCAAATCATGTCAAGAGACTGATTCTCATTAAATATCCATATCATATGGTAATTGGTATGTGAGAATTATTAATTAACGCCCCGAATGGGATAATTTTCTTCTCAATGTGGGTTGTTGTTGTTAATGGAGGGTATTGTTGGAAGACAATATTTGTTGATTTGAAATTCAATGATTAATAAAAATATATAAAATTCAAATGAAGTTAAGAAATCATAACAAATTTTCATCAACTTTCTATGATTTGGTTCAAATTCTCTCATATTTTTTGTTTTGTTGGAGTAATCTCTCAATTATGGATGGATATGTGGATAGTACAAGTTATAATAAATATTGATTGGTTTTAATAAACTTATGCTGTTAAATTAAAAAAAAAAAAAAAAGATTAAGAAAGTTGGATATCAAAATATTATTGCAGCGGAAGTTGATCTTTCAGGAACTTCGCATCTCACCGACGAGAATAACTTCTACTTGGAAAAAGGAGAAACTCTTCTCAACTCACCGACCACGAACTTTTTCTACGTGAAGAAAAAGGAGAAGATCTCATAGATAATATATTTATCCCATAAATTAATTATCTTCTCACAATAATTATTATTAATATTCTCCCATAGATAATATTTTTGTACTTTTCCCATACATTTTTATGTCAAAAATAAAAATTTAAATTAATTATCTTCTGATGATAATTAATATTTTTATTTAAATAATTCAATAATTATCAAGTAGTTATTAATTATTTGAGCTTATGTTTACAAAATAAATAAGAAACATAATTAAAACATGATGTATTTATGTCTTAATTAAAAGGTAATAAAAGATTTTTTTTAATTAATTTTGACAAGTGCTGCTAGTAGTCGGTAATGTAATAATTGAAACACTCCTAAAATTTGCTTCTGAAAATTTATTTTGAGACGACTTAATCAAATTTATCCGACAATCTCATTACATCAATAATGAATAATATTACAAATTCTCTGCACAAGTGAATGGTGTGAAAAACTCGGTGAGATGTGAAATTCTACTCATATTTTGCCCAAAAAATAAAAAAATTTGTTGCGTTATAATCTGGATCTGGTTGTGTACTTTGAACTAGGGTGTGCAAATAACCCACAAAGTGATTAACTCTAGGTTGGATTGATAAATAAACAACCTGATCGCTTTACAGTTGAGTTTGGGTTGCAAAAATTTTAAACCATATGACCCAAATCAAAGCAATTGCAAAAGAAAAAAGATATAGGTTTGCATAATTGATGCACTATAATAAATTATTTAATTTTAATTTTAATTATTTATTATTAATTAATGATGATTATTTTATTGTATTTATTTATATGTATGTGTGATTTTAAATTTGATTTATATGAATTTGCTAACTTGTTCAAAGTATAATCTATAAGTTAAAATTAGATGACTTTGATATATGTAAGCTATTTATTATTATTATTGTCTATTATCTATACAACAAATTAAATATTTTAAAAATCATTGAATAGTTGTTTATCAAGTTTTATTTTTGAATACTTGTGTTCTTTTCTATTTCAAATGAAAAGATTATAAGAGTTATAAGTCGTAATCATTGTTTAAAAACTCGGCGAGTTCCGTCAAGTTCTCACCGGTTTCTCGCAGATCGGCACTCCACCGATCTGAGAACCCCCAGATCAGAGGTCTTGCTCGTCGGAGGTGGACACTCGGTCTAACTCAGTCCAACTCGGCCTATTCGGCGAGTCCAATCATCATAAAACCGGTCAAAAAAATCATCCTAAACATCACCCAACAATCATCCTCAAAACTTCCACATAAACAAACAACAAAAATCACCTAACAATTTCCAACAAAACAGACAACACACAAAAGAAAACTTCGACAAACAATCACTCACTATCATCGCCTCACCGGCAACAACTTGAAGGGCAAAAGACAACGACGACGACTTGAAGGAAGACGTCGACGACACAGAGGTAGAGAGAAGGACACTTGAACGACCATAGAGGAGAAAGAAGGAGATTTGTCGGCTATGATGAAAAGGGCCGGCTTCGGCTTCGATGACGGCAGCTGTTCTTGATCTTGAAACGGCAACGGCAACGACACATTTGAAAGGCGACGGTGGCAACGACGCACTTGAACCGGAACGGTGACGATGACTGCCTGTTAGAAAGAAGAGGGATAAGAGAGGACAAGTGAGAGAGAGCAAAAGGGCGAGAAAGAGAGAATGAGGGGGCGAGAAAGAGAGAATGAGGGTTTCAGACGTGTAATTTGCCTTTATATAGGGTGTGGACAATTTCACCATGGTCTATAATGTTCACAAAAATCACAGTTTATGCTTTGAAACTTCAAAAATTATAATTTCCCCCCTAAATAGTACTTTCCGAGTACTCGTCGATCACTCGCCGAGTTACTAATTACTCGCTACTCGCTGAGTCACCGGTCGAGTCGCGAGTAGTGAGTTTTGGAACACTGGTCGTAATACATTATAAGTTAGTAAATTGTAAATTGAATATTTGAGTTGATTTGATTAAGTTTATTCACTACATTTGTAAGTATGAACTAATAAATTTATTGTTTGTATGGGTTATACACAAATTTTAATGTTGTAAATTAAATATGCCAAAAAAAAAAAATTTTAAACCTAGACCGAAAACTACTCAACCAACCCAAACCAACTTAACTTTTGTTAAATTGGTTTGGTTTAATATATGTTATTATTAATGCACATAATTTCTTAGTAGGAGTGTTGAACACTTCATTTCAATCTAAGAAAAGTTAAAGTCCCACTCCCCTACCATCATTTTTTTTTTTTTTGAAAAAAAAAAGAGCTCTGGCACAAATCAAATCGAATTTGCACACCCCTACTTTGAACCATTGATTTGATTACACAAAAATTAATGTTAGGTCAAATATAAATATATGGAAGAGAAAAATATTAATACTTGAATGAAGACGAATATTCAAAGAAACTGCAGATACAACAAGACTAAAAACCTTGGTTTATTATAGTATATACAACATAGACACTTGTTTACAACACTCGCAAACTTTTCTCCAAGGCCATCCAAGAAACAACAGCATATGTTCCTTCATCTTCTGTTGACAAGCAGAGAACCTATTACACTCCAGAATCCTACTACAAATCCAATTGCTATACTTACGAAGAACCAAATCACCTCAATTTCACTACCATCCTTTTCATCTCCACTTTCATGGTCAGAAATCGATGTAGTGCCTATCTCTGTACAATTCTTTGGGAGTGGAAGTCCAAAAAATTCATTTCCAGTAAATGACGATGCACTGAAGGTTTGTAATTGAGTGCCTGAAGGAATCTTCCCAACTAAATTGTTATTGGACAAGTCCAAGATACTCAAAAACGTCAAATTTGAAATGCTCTATCGAATTTCACTGGAAAATTGATTTTCAGAGAAATCAATGTACTCAAAATATCTCATTATACCAATTTTTTCAAGAATTTTCGGATAATGAGTTGTGTGAAAGATTCAATGACGCCAATGCTCCAAGATTAGTAATTTCTATAGGAATCTTTCTAAAAAAGTTGTTTTCTGAAAGGTCCACAGATTTTACTAATTCGAGAATGGTGTTATATTCAGCCGCTTTCCCTTTCATCACAAGAATTACAGCCTCCTCAACATGTTTAAGAACATCAATGGTTGAACTGACATCATACTTCACATAAGTAACTTCCGAATACGCTACTATCACCATGGCACTTAAGTTGTGAAATAAATCGTGGTATGGTTCCTGACAAATTGTTGTAAGCAAGGTCTAAGATTTGTTGATGTGCTAGATGGCAAAATTCCACTGGTAAGGGACTGTGAAACTTATTTGAATGAAAGATGAGAACCATGGTGTTTAAAAGTTTTTCTCCCATCCAACTTGGAACATTTCCAGTAAAATCATTCTGACCAAGATCAAGAGATACCATCTCTAGACAATTTTGAAGTGGCATTGGCAATGTTCCGAACAAGTTATTTCTACATAGATTCAATGATTGAACATGATTTAAAGTTCCCATGGATGTTGGAAGTTTGTCGAAAATTTTGTTCTTACTTAAATACAGGATTTTTAACTTTGTCCAGTACATGAAACATTCGGGTAATTCTCCATACAAAAGATTATTTTCAAGATGGAGAAATTGCATGCTCTTTGTCTCATTAATACTATAACATGAAAAATTCAAAATAGTCCTAAAGAAGGCATTATTTGAAAGACGAGGTTGACGTAGATTGGAAGATATAGAAGGCAACGGACGTGATAAATTAGTTGAAAGAATTTTTAGATAAATCAAGATACATAAGAGAAGTTAAATTTTGGATTTCGTTAGGGATTGGACCTTGAATATTATTGCCCCATAAATTAAGAAATCCTAATTGACTGAGACTAGAAACCCAACTAGGAACTAGAGAGTAATTGAAAAGTTGGTTGTTGGAAAGATCAAGTGTGGTAAGAGATGAAAAATTTGCGACGAATACTGGAGGCACCTGATGGAGTTCGCATTTTGATAGTTTCAAAACTGCGAAAGATGGAAGCACATTTGATACAAATAACCATCGATCAAAGGTTTTACTGAGATTCACACCCTCGAGATCTAGGTGCTTTAGCAAATGGAGATCAGATGGCCACCGAAAATTGTCAACAAACAACATATCGAAATCAAACTTGTCACTATATACAAGTGACATATATGATGACTCCTGATTAAGATCAAGATAATGTAGACCCTGAGAGGCACCGAGTGCTCGATCCCGAAACGAAAGCAGATTGTGATATGCTACTTGGTGGATAGTCACCGAGCGACCGATACTAGGTTCGCTGTTTAGTCTAGCGGGTAGCCACCTAGTGGCTGATGTCAGGAGATTCGTTGCCGATCCATGGTATCGTGATAGACTTTACAAAGGGCTCTAATAAATTAAATAAAGAAAGTCTTGTAAATTTATTCGATAATTGATTTTATAAGGGTTAGATTGTAATTGTGCTTGCAATGAAATATGTTGGAGAGTCACATGATCATGTTTTATTTGTGAAATTGTGTAATGTGTGTGTTTTTCGATAAATAGTTTGTGATCGTGTATATTGTTTTAATCTATGATTATATTTTGAAAATAAATAGGATTTCAATATTATACGGGTACACCCATTAAGTTGAAAGACTTAACGCGTTGGATTTACTATACGCAGGTAATTGAGTAGGGCTTGAAATGAAGACAAAGATAAAATAGCTGCAGTTTCTCTTAAGTCACATCCGCCCTCATCATTTTGGTGATTATCATTTTTGTGTCACAGAAGTATCAAAATTTGGGCACCACCATATTGTGTGCATTTTTTTAACGTTATAAATTTCGTAAATAAATTTGTATTAAAAGTTTATCACTTGCTGTAAATTATCTGTTGAAAAAGGTTTTATATGATGTTATTTTTGCAAGTGTAGAAATGTTAAAAGAAATATTTATTATCAAATGTTTGTATGTTGAAATGGCTTAGAAACGGACGAGAAGTCCGAAAACGGAAGTTGAGAAATGAATTGGTTTAGAAGTGTGTTTTCTCTGCAGGTTTAAATTTTGGATTTTCAGAAAAATAGAGGAAATTCTACCGAATTTTCATTAAAATATAATCAAAGTTTTTGAAAATGAAATTTTAATAAAAAGAATTTGAAAAAAAAAAAAAAAAAGAGAAAAGAGTAACATCCCACATCTCGATCCTCGTACGGACGAGGACGTCGGGGTAGGGGTGTTACACATCAAGCAAAAAACAGTGTTATAACATAGTATGAAATTAACAACCCTCTGCTAAATCCCACCAATTAATGCGACACATTATTGTTATTGTATTAGATTAATTTTTTCATATTGTTGAAGAATCCAATTGTAATTTATTTTTGCTTTCAATTTAATCAACTATAACTCTACGAGTAATGATTAATTTTTAAAATTTGCCTTTACTAATAAAAACATAAATTATAAATATATTAATGGTACAGGCACCGTAAATATATAATGTATCAATCGTCAACAAAAATAAATATTTTTTAAACAATGTAACACTTCATCGATTTATCATTAAAGATTAAAAAAAAAATGTCCAAACATTAAGACACAAACATAAAATACAAAAACTAAAAAATTTTTTTTAAAGCAAAGTAAAATTTGTCTCCGAGTTGATCCAAGAAGCAGCAATACATGTATCTCCACCTTCGGTTGATGAGTAAAGGGCCAATCAAACTCCAGAAGCCAACCACAAATCCAAGAGCCATGCTTACATAGAACCAGTCCACTTCTTGTCCACCATTCTCATGGCTAGGCGTTAGAACGGTAGCAACAGTACAATTCTTCAATGGAGATCCACAGAGTTCATTTCCAATAAACGAGGATGCATTAAAGCTTTGCAATTGAGTGCCTAAAGGAATTCTCCCAGTTAACTTGTTATCGGACAAATTCAATTGAGCTAAAAATGTCAAACTTGTGATATTTTGTGGAATTTCACCAGAGAGGTGATTCGTAGATAAATCCATAGATTCTATTTCTCTCATATCACCAATAGTCTTAGGAATTTTTCCAGTCAAAGAATTGTGTGATAAATTTAATGATCGTAGGGCATGAAGGCCTGTCACGTCCTTAGGAATGTTTCCTGAAAAATTATTTCTGGAAAGGTCTATGCTTCTCACCAAATTAAGAATGGAATTATATATAGCAGTTTTCCCTTTCATCACAAGTAATGCATCCTCAATGAAATCTCCTACTGTTTTGGCAACAAATTGTATATTGTTTCCTTTAGAATAATTCATTGCCACCATGGAACTAAAGTTATTGACACATTTTGGAATGTACCCTGAAAGATTGTTGTAAGCAAGGTCTAAAATTTGTAGAGAAGAAAGACGGCAAAATTCATCAGGCACAAAGCCATAGAACTTATTTGAGCGAAGATTGAGAATCACCGATTCAGATAAACTTTCTCCCATCCATGATGGAATATTTCCAGAAAGCTCATTTTCACCAATATCTAGTGCTACTAACTTTGTACAATTTTTGAGTGATGAGGGTATTACACCAAAAAACCTATTATATCGAAGGTGCAAGGATTGAAGAGCACTTAAATTACCAATTGAAAATGGAAGATTACCTATGAATTTATTGTTACTTAGTTCCAAGACCAACAAATCTTTCCAATCCTTCCAACAATTAGGTAACTCTGTAGATAAAGAATTATTTCCAAGTTTAAGGATTTGTGTTTTCCTTGGCTTACTTATCTTGTGACACAAAAATTGGAAAATGGATCCAGAGAAAGCATTGTTGGATAGATCAATTGTATGCACATGAGGAGAAACAAGAGGTAATGGACCTGATATATTATTCGAACCAAGGTCAAGATACACAAGTCGAGGAACATTAGTTAAATTAGGAATCTCTCCTTGAATTCGGTTGTGAGAGAGATTTAAGAAATCAAATTGAGAAAGAGATCTCCAAAACCAATTAGGAATGCTATTTGCTATTCCTGAATTAGATATATCCACATAAGATAATTTTTTTTGTGAATGAAGCCATGACGGAAATTGAGGTCCTAAATGACAAGATGTCATGAAAAATGATTTAAGTTGAAAAGGAGGCAGCCAATCAAAATTGACTTTTACAGTTAGAGAGTTCTCAGATGCATAATAGTATGTCAGCCTTGTGAGATTGGCAAAATGGATTTGTGAAAGAGTTCCGTTCAATTTGTAATAGGAAAGATCTAGCATTCGCAAAGAAGAAAGTTGTCCTAAAGAAGATGGGACATAGCCAGAAATAACATTGTAACTAATGTCTAGAACTCTTAAATTTTTAGCTTGTCCAAGTTTATCATGAGCCAATTGACCAAAAAGTTGGCAATCCCACAAATACAGATCTTCTAGTTCATCAAAAATACATCGTGAGAAAATTTGTAATATTTCAGATATATCTTGATTCAACTTGCTACGTGACAATGAAATTGATTTCAAGCTGCATAGTCTTTCCCATGATCTTGGAATTGGACCTTGCAAGTTAAAATTGAAACCAAGTTCAAGGAATTTAAGACTCTCAAGTTTAGACAACCAGATAGGAACTAAAGAATTGAAGTAATTGAATGATAAATCAAGATGTTGAAGAGAAGTCAAATTTTGAATTCCATCAGGGATTGGACCATGGAAGTTAGTTCCACTCATGTCAAGAAACTTCCAATTACGAAGACCAGAAATCCAGGATGTTTCCAATGAGTTATCAAATAAGTTATCAGAAAGATCAAGAGTGGTGAGAGATGAGGAAAAATTTGCAAAGGGCAACGGAGGAATGTGATGGAGTCCACTATCTGACAATTGTAACACTGTCAAATAGGAGAGTTTGTTTATTTGCAGCAACCAATCAGAAGCCACACTAAGGTTCAGAGAGCTCAAGTCAAGGTGTTTCAATGAAGAAAGACCAGATACCCAACTCAAACTATTAGCATATAACATATCATTCCTAGAAAGGTCAAGATATTGAATACATGAAAGATTGCCAAGCTGGTGAGGAACCATTCCCTTGAAATTGACTGCTACTGAGATTAAGGTACCTTAAATTCCTCATAGAACCAAGATATTTGGGAACCTGAACTCCTTCAAAATGGTTATAGCTTAAGTCCAAGTAAACCAAAAGTTTAAGATCAAGCAAAGAGGGATTAATCTTACCACGTATCATTGACCTCTCATAAGCTTGAAATTCAGCTTTGGAGGAGTAGTTGCTGAAAGGATTTCCAAGGTGCAGCTCAAGAACATGGCCTGTCAAGTTGTTGCAAACAATACCAGCCCATTTACAGCAATCTCCATCACCAACCCAAGAGGAAAGCCGGTTGGAAGAATCATTGAGATCTTGCTTGAACCTTAAAAGTGCTTCTCTCTCACTTTGGATGCAACCCACATAAGTGCTTCCATTGCAGAAGCTAGTATTGATGATCGCTACTGTTACTAACTCAATGAAAAGAAGGGAAACAAATCCACTCATAATTTCTTTTTTTGCCTTTAAACGAAGTCTTGGGCAGAAATGACAGATACTGAATGTGCATGAGAACCTTTATAAGTTACATAGTATTTGTAGAGTATTAAATCGGTCATCAGTCAAGAACAGTTTTTAATCTTTGTGGCAGAAAAAATGATAAGGATTTCATTCATGCCTAATGTGTCCAAAAGAAAAGGAAAAGAAAGAAAAGCTAACAATTCTCTTAACGTGTTGCAAGCACTCAACAGCTTTTTGATTTGATATATATATATATTTTTTAAAAGAAAGAAAGAAAGAAAGAAAAGCATATGTGATTTGTTTATTGATGAAGGAATTTCAGTATATTTTTCTGGGGATGTTTCACAGTGATAATGTTGGAAAAGCTATTGGACAATGGAGTGGGATTGAATATTGGTATACCACTTACAATTATATAAGAGGTTTTTAATTTTTAATATCAAATACACAACCAATATTTCGTAAATCATATTAACGTAATTCATGACTCATAACTTTAACTACCTATTCAATTTCTTATTTCTGCATAATGAACACTACAACAATGTGCAAAATACATTATCATAGTTTTTTGTAACATGGAACATCTTATAAAATCACTGTGCTAATTATTATTATTTTTTTCACTTTTATTCTGATAAAATTTAGAACATCCGAAATTGAAGATGGTCTTTGTTTAATTTTTCATTCATGAACAAGAAACATGATAAAAAAAGAAAAATTAATAAATTTTTTAACATTGGAGAGCATAGACGTCATATACAGAACAATACAGGTTCATTTCCTGACCAAACAATTTGGTTATCACAAAATTTTCATGGCCGAAGAAATAACACACTGAAAACAGTGCTCTAGACATACCGCAAAAACAGGGGTTTGACAAAGAGGATGAAGTGAACAACCCTCTTCTGTATCCAAAACCAAAAAACAAGGAAATATTTTTTGTGCTCAATTTTGCAGCCTATCTATATGGACATATTCATCCTCAATAATCCAACAATATTTATGACTATTGAAATAAATACATACATATAGATCAATATTTAATTCTCTCAATAAAAATAAAGTTCGTCAAACATCATGGTCCGATTATTTGCAATTCTGCCATCCCATTAATTACTTTCAACCTTTTTCTTTTATTGGATTGTATTAGGTAAATAAATAACTTTTGCACCATCATATCAATGAAATTTTGAAATTCTCTACTTATTTATTAGTGAAAGGCTACCGTGTGGGACTTCTGGCAAAGTAGCAATAAAATATCATTAAAAATTTTAAATCATGATATAAAGCAGTGTACAGCAAAATCTCCTACCGGTTTTATGCAAAGAAAACCAAGCTCAAGCTAATCTTTGTAAATCTTATTCATATTTTATATCCTCCTGCTAGTGTGGTCTTTTGGAAATTAATATACATGCATAACATTTGACAGTGGTTTGTTTTTATTAATATGATTGAAGGAGCTGATGAGAAAAGAAAAGCAAAGAAGTGGCATATATATATATATGTGTGTATATATATATATATAGTTATTTTGTCATCAGTGTCTTTCAACTTCAAAAATATAAAATAAATCAATCGAATTCGTCTATGATATTCTTTCTCCTATTTAATTCAAATATAATGAATAAATTTAATTTATTTGTCCTAACATTTTAAAATTAAAAGACACTAATAGTAAAATCACTATATATATAGTAATGTTAGGTTTCCCAAATATTTTACCTAAATGATATGCTATGTGAATTGTTAAAATTTTGTAAATCATAAGATGATGTGATAATTAATAAGATATTAACAACTCATATGTCGTATCATATATTTTAACATAAATTTTAGTGAAATATTTAGGAAACTTAGCATTACTCATATATAAACTATCGTCATTAGTTCAAGATTTGAAGAACTTGAACTCAAAATCTTAAGGTGTACGTAAGGCTTATCATCAGGTTAATCTCATCTTTCGATTCTAAATATTTTTTTACTAGAAACTTGTTTCATGTATATCAAGTGCATAATTAAATGAATCAAAACTGATTGTTTCAGCTGAAAAGGGCAGAGAAAAATAGTTGACTATTCAAGCTAAAGGAAATAGTTTCAAAAGGTATGGTAACACGGAAAAAGAGTATTGTAAAGAGTGTATCTCACCTAGCATTATATAGTAGAATACCTCCCAAGAGAATGACATATGTATGTTTTGTGTCAAATTACATGTCTTTTTCTTGTTATGTGTTTGCAATATTTTCTAGTAATTTGATTTGTAGCTCAAGACCTAAACATTTCGGGGGCAACTACAAAGCCCTAGTACAAATTTCAAAGCTAAAAATCATTATGTAGCGTTTTACCTTCAACATGACTGATATTTTTCTCGTAATAACACTTCACCCTCAGCTTGTTGACTGATATATCAAAATATGGAGTATGAACATTAGGAACTTAAAGTTGCACAAAAATTTCTTGAGCATGAATTTGCGCCAAAATTTCCAAGATATTTCATTGCTATAATAGGTCCCTAAATATACCTTAGTTTTATGCACGAAAGTTACTAGAAATTTCCTGCATAATCACTTCAGCAAATTAATCAGTAGTCTAAGGACTTCTAATTGCTATATAGGTCCCATTGATTGTGGACTATAATGGGGTTGACTTTTAAGTCAATTAAAGAATAATATATTTTAGCCAATTTTGATTCATTTTGATTTTTCAAACATTAATACGCATACTTGATTTCATATTTGATTATTTACTTTGAATGTTTCTAAACTCTTTATGAAAATCATAAAAGACTTGGCCGACACTATAAAAGCTTGCAAGATTTTTCCTTTGGCTAAGGAATTCAAAGGCATCTATTGTCAAATTCATTAACATTTGATTTCTCAACCAGGGATATTGACAACCCTATCACTTTGGTTATTTATAAAATGCTCAATGACTTTTGGTTTCTACATTAATGTTACAGGAAATTTCCAAGATCTTTACTTTGAAATCCATGACTTTCAAGACATCTCTTACACTACTAAGCCCCACAATAAACCTTATTTCCTATAACAAGCAAAAACATGTATCAATTGATTTGTTTAAAGTGGAGAGAATTTTAACTAATATTATATCAGCAGAGGTCATCGACCTCAGTTTTATTTATTTATTTATTTTTTGGGGATTCAGTATAAGCAATGTTCTTCATTCAAGGTTTTAGATCTAACCAAAAAAAAAAAAAAAAAAAAATCAACCATGAAACAAAGCACACACCAAGCTCACATAGTTTTGGCAGGATTTTTTTTTTTTTTTTGCTTCTTGCGCTCAGTTTTTGCTTCTTATGGATCATTATGGAGTGCTCATGTTTGATTTCTTCGCCGTGGACTCAATTATCTCTGGTTTTAGCATATAGTTGCAGGAAATATCATTGATCAAGATTATCCACCAAAATTTGCAAGACATTTCATATCTAAAATAGGTCACAAAATAGAACCCCATGTTCTATAACTGTTAACGAGCAATGATGTATATCAAGACATTTTAGTGTTGTAATAGGTCCCACATTATATTCCCATTTACTAAATTAATTTCAATATATTAAACAGACAAATTAACTTACTTCTACATTTATTATGATTATTATATATCAAAACAAGTTCAAATCCGTGGTAAACAAATTTCCTATACTGTTTTTATTTTATTTTATGTTTTAATGGTTAAAAATTTGTTGGGCTTGAGCTTTCAATTCGTACCTTTTAATTTAATCTTCATAATAAAAAACGTTACTTGAACAGTATGGTGTTGTAGTAACGTGGACCAAAGAGGTAAATAAAATCTAATTACCTTCGACTTATATCTAATCGACTTCAGTTAGCTACGTTTGATAATATGCATGTCTAATGGAGAGTCAAAATGAAGGTCCATCAATTTCCAAAACAAATTTAAAGATAATTCATTGTAAAAGAATAAGATGATAAAGTTCTATTGGTAAAACATCACAAAAAATTTGGAGCTGAGGATCAGAATTACTATTTTCGAAAGTGTTTCTCCTAGCCATGCATGTATCCAATGTAAATGATCACATACAATATTTGTGCAATAGAGGTATCAAAAAGGCAGGGCTGGGCCAGCCCAGTCCAAAATTTTAGGGCCTCACGGATTTTGGACTTACACTTGGGTTCAGGTCTATTATTATGCCGAACAAGCCACACCGAAGTAAATATAATATGTTTTAGAAATATATTTATGGTTGATGTCGGGTTCCATTCTATTTTTCGTTCAAGCTTTAGAAAGAATACTAAAGTTTTAATATAATTATTGGATTGATTAATTGTAGAATATTATTAAAGAATCCATTTGTAATTTATTTTCGTTTTCTGTTTAATTAATTGTGAATAAGGATTAATTTTTAAAATTTGCCTCTATTAATGAAAAATAATTATAAATATACTAATGATACATACACCAAAATATACAATGTATCAATCACCAACAAGAATGAAATTTTTCTAAACATTGTAACACTCCATCGATTTTATTAGTAGAGCTCATAAAAAGATACAAATCCAAACATTAAAATACAAACATAAAATACAAAAACTAATGAAAATTTCTGAAAGCAAAATAAGATTTGTCTCCGAGTTGATCCAAGATGCAGCAGTACATGTATCTCCACCTTCGGTTGATGAGTAAAGAGCCAATCAAACTCCAAAAGCCCACCACAAATCCAAGAGCCATGCTTACATAGAACCAATTCACTTCATGTCCACCATTCTCATGGCTAGGTGTTGGAACGGTGGCAACATTACAATTCTTCAATGGAGATCCACATAGTTCATTGCCAACAAACGAGGATGCATCAAAGCTTTGCAATTGAGTGCCTAAAAGAAATCTGCTAGTCAAACTTGTTATCGGACAAATTCAATAGACTCAAAAATGTTAAACTTGCGATCCTGTGTGGGATTTTACCAGAGAGCCAGTTTGATGATAAATCCATAGATTATATTTATCTCATATCACCAATCATCTCGGGAATTCTTCCGGTCGAAGAATTGTGTGATAAATTCAATGAGCCTAGTGCATGAAGTCTTGTCACCTCCACTGGAATTTCTCCAAAAAAATTATTTTCGGAGAGGTTTATGATTCTCACCAAATTATGATGAGCTATATGTGGCTGTTTTCCCTTTCATCACGAGTAATGTATCTGCAATGAACTTATCCAATGTTACATTGGGTTGAAATTGCATAATGTTGTCTTTAGAATAATTCATTGCCACCATAGAACTAAAATTATTGACACATTTGGGAATAGATCCGGAGAAATTATTGTAAGCTAGGTCTAAAATTTGTAGGAAAGAAAGATGACAAAATTCAATAGGTAAGAGACCATGGAACTTGTTTGAGCGAAGGTTGAGAATCAACAATTCAGAAAAGTTTTCTCCCATCCATGTTGAAAAATTTCCAACAAAATCATTTTCACCCATGTCTAGTGCTCTTAACTTAGTACAAGTTTTGAGTGATGATGGTATGACTCCAGAAAAACTATTATGTCGAAGGTGCAACAATTGAAGGGCACTTAAATTTCCTATTGAAAAAGGAAGATTGCCAATGAATTTGTGTTTATTTAGTTCCAACACTAACAAATATTTCCAATTCATCCAACAGTCAGTTAACTCTCAAGATAAAGAATTACTTTCCATTTGAAGAATTTGTGTTACCCTTGACTCATTTATCTTGTGACACAGAAATTGGAAAATGGATCCTAACAAAGAATTGTTAGATAGATCAAGTAGCTGCACATTGGGAGATATAAGAGGTAAAGGACTTAATAAATTACTTGAATTCAAGTTAATAGTATAAAGAATACCAGCATTAGTTAAATTTGAAATCTCACCTTGAAATTGGTTGTGTGAAAGATTTAAGTATCCAAATTGAGAAACAGATTTCCAAAACCAATTAGGAATGCTATCAACAATTCCTGAACTAGATATATCTACCCAAATTAATTTTTTTTTGTGAACGAAACAATGATGGAAAGTATGACCCTCAATGACAAGATCTCAAAGACAATGCTTTAAGTTGAAAAGAAGGAATCCAATCATGATTGAATTTAAACGTCAATAAGTTCCGAGATACTAGAAAAGATCTAAGATTTGTAAAATTAGCAAAATGCATTTCCAAAAGAGTTCCAATCAATTTATTATAGGAAATATCTAGGACTTGTAAAGAAGAAAATTTTTCAAAAGAAGATGGAACATGACCAACGATGGAATTGTGACTAATATCAAGAACATTTAAATTTTTAGCCTATCCAATTTTATTGTTAGTCAATTGACCATAAAGCTGACAGTTAGGCAAATACAGGTCTTCTAATCCGTCCTCCAGTTGACAAACAAGTTGAATATTTCATAGTTTCGTATTCATAATGGCACAAAATTTATTTGTTTACGAAGAGAAATCTGAAAGAAAAATGAAAAAACTTAAAGTGCGGTGCCTGACACAATTGTGAATGCATCCACTTAGTAGTGCAATCATTCCTTAAATTTACTTAACTGGGCATTTTTTTTTTTTGGATAAACTGTTTTTTTCTTTGTTTTTTTTTTTTTTTTCCCCTTAACTGAATTGGAAACTTTAATTATTTAATTCATGTTCTCTCTGGCAGAAACAGTATGGAATACTATGCAACTTGAAGTCATTTTCACAGTCACATATCGAGTTAAATCAAGATATAAATGAAGTATTGCATATTTTCTCAGGACCCCATGGGACTTGTATCAACAAAATATCATTGAATAATTGAAATTATGATCTAAAGCAATGAATGGCAAAATCTCCTGCTACTTTATGCAGAGTAAATTAAGATCCTGCCAACCATTTTAAATCCAATAATATCCCATCATGTGGGCTAATGGATATTACAATAGACATGCTCATGATAATGTTGTGACTTGTGACGTGGTGCAAGACAATAAAACCAACTATGAGAAACACAAACAATAATTATATGATTAATTTGTTAGAAAAGTTTGTCGCCCAAGAAATAGCAACGTAAACGAGTGAAAATAGTGTTAGGCATACATCAAAATCATGGGTTTACCAGAGCATATTATGAAGGACTCTCTACCAGACCTTCTCTCTCAAGTATCTTCATCCAACTTCTGTAAATCCAACTGAATAACAGGATTTTTCGCTAAAGGAATTTACAGGTGACATGGCTTTGAGATTTTCACAAGTTTCAGACCAAAGTACTATTATTCGAGGGGTCTAACTTGAAATCGAAATGTATACACTAGCTGCATAACCCAAGAATTTTATGCGAATATTATTTATGAAAACGATGTTAAAGCAGATACAAATTAGCAATATTACGACACTATGATAATAATGAGCTATTTAAGATAGAAAACAAGTATCTTTTCCTAGGCCTATTTCCCCAACTTTTTCTGATGTGGCGAAGAAATGCTGATGCAAAAGGGATTGGTTTTTGACTGTTCGGATTAGATGTTCGTCCTTTCCCTGCCCCTTTAATCAATTGGCCTACATGCGTTCTTTTCAAGGGATCAAACCTTAAGGGCCCAATCTTGAAGTTACTTGTCATATGGTCTACAATCAATTCCCTGCCCCTTTAATCAACTGGCATGCATGATGCAAATCACATTAAGAAAAAATCTGTACAATGACATGTCCCAAGTGTTGCCTTCAAGAAAAGGAACGTACTTGTATAAGTTTCCATTTTAGGAAACAGATTTTAAATACATGATCAAACTTTAATTATATCAAATTCTTCCAGGTATCAAAACGTTATAAACAAGTATGTAATACGTGAACTATTTTTTTAACTGAACAAGCATGAGATAACATCATTGAAGTCACTTGTCATATGGTCTACAATCAATTCCTGTTAAGGTAACTTGTTATTCGAAAGGTTCAAGTAACTCAAGAATGTCAATTCCGAAAAACTTTGTGGGATTTCTTCAGAAATCTGGTTTTTAGAGAAGTCAAGTTGCTTCAAATATCTCAGAGCACCAACACTTACAAGAAGAATTCTTCCGGTTAAAAAATTGTGCAATAGATTCAATGATACCAACGCTCGAAGATTTATAATTTCTCTAGGAATGTCTCATGAGAAATCGTTGCTAGAGATGTCTATGAAATTCTTGGACACGTGCATTTCATAACAGAAGAAATGAAAAATTGATCCTGACAAAACGTTGTTGGAAAAATCGACAGCATACGCATTTGAAGGTAAAGAAGGCAATGGACCGAATAACCTATTCGAGCTCAAATCTGTAACAATTTAGCAGGATTCAAGAATAGAAACTTGATGTATTGAAAGAAGAAAAACTGAAGATATTAGACATGAAAGAAATTGCCAGATCTATTTTTCATTGTCATTAACCATCTAGAATAAGAACCACTATATATATATATACAAAAGTTAAATCAAAATCTCAGCCCTTAATCACTTAACAAAACTAATCCTAACCATTCAAAAATAACTGAACAATTGCTAGCTCAGCTCACACTTAATAAACCATACCCCTACTTTGACCGTTCAGCAAAATAACCCCTACTCTAACCATTCAGCAATCTGTCACCATGATGTTGTTGATCATGTGTATTGCTGTTTAGTATGATGATCAGTTGAAGAGATTAGCACATGATCCTGCTGAGATAATAGTCTTACATCCCCCCTCAAACTGAACTGGGGTGATTCAACCAAGTTCAATTTGGAGCACAAATGCCAAAAATGAGCTGCTGATAAAGCTTTAGTAAAAAGGTCTGCAAGCTGATAAGAGGTGGAAATGTACCTAACTTCTAGTTGCCCAGCAGCTACCCTGTCACGAACAAAGTGGATATCAACCTCAATATGCTTTGTTCTAGCATGAAATACTGGATTTTGAGCTAATGCTTTTGCACCAGTATTATCACACCAAAGCACAGGACAAGACTTGATTGGAAAACCAACTTCACATAGTAAAGATTGTAGCCATATCAGTTCAGTAGAGGCCTGAGAAAGAGATATGTATTCTGCCTCAGTGCTTGAACGAGCTACTAAAGTTTGCTTTTTGGAGCTCCAAGTAATCAAATTATCTCCAAGAAACACATAATTGCCACTAGTTGATTTCCTATCATCAACAGAACTTGCCCAGTCTGCATCACAAAATGCCTGCAAACGAAGATAAGATGATTTCTTGAAAAGAATACCATGTCCTGCTGTCCCTTTAAGATAATGAAGGACCCTCTTGCAAGCTTGCCAATGAAGAACAGTAGGAGACACAAGAAACTGACTTAGTTTATTAACAATAAAACTAATATCAGGCCTTGTGTGAGTGAGATACTGCAAAGCACCTATCACACTTCTATACAAAGTTTGATCTGAAACGGTTCTCCTTCATGTAAAGACAATTTGGAACCAGTGCTAACAGGAGATGAGCAAGGTTTACTGGACAACATTCCTGTTCTAGAAAGGAGATCCATGATATATTTGGTTTGTGTCAAATACAGACCTGAGTTATTTCTATAAGCTTCAAAGCCTAGGAAATAATTCACTGAGCCAAGAGTTTTTAGATCAAAAGTATTGTTGAGATTTGTGATAACCTTGTTGATCAAAGAGACATCATCACCAGTAATCAAGATGTCATCAACATATACTAAAAGAAGAATGACATGAGCACCTTGATATTTGTAGAACAAGGAAACATCCAACTTAAAATTTATAAAACCCCACTGTAACAAAGCTGTCTTGAGCTTATGAAACCAAGCTCTAGGAGCTTGTTTCAATCTATATAATGCTTTGTTAAGTTTACAGACAAAGGAGGGTTGAGATGAATCTATAAAACCCTCAGGTTGATGCATATAAACTTCCCCTTGAAGGTCACCATTAAGGAAAGCGTTATTGATGTCAACTTGTTGGATGTCCAACTCTTGAGAGACTGCAAGAGTGAAGATTACTCGGATGGTAGATGCCTTAATCACAGGACTATAAGTGTCAAAAAAATCAAGCCCAGGAGTTTGGTGAAACCCCTTGGCTACTAGCCTTTGTGTTTGGAGATACTGCCATCTGAGTTGTGTTTAATTCTAAACACCCACTTATTGCCTAAGATGTTCATGTTCTGAGAAAAGGGAACAAGTGTCCAAGTATTATTCTTCATTAAAGCATTGTATTCTTCTTTCATAGCATGAAGCCAAGTAGGATCAAAAGACTCAAAGGTGGTTTGTAAAGTCAAAGCCTTAGGTGGTAAAGAACTTGTCTTTGATCTTGTTAACATAGGATGAATGGAAGTGATCTATTTTTGCTGAGCTAAATGTAAATTAGAAGGTTTCACTATGGTAGGATTGGAAAGATCTACTATGAGATTAGAAGTTGAAGCTGCAGAGGCATCAGAATTTGCATTAACAAATGTAACTTCTTGATGAACATAAGAACTTGACTGAGCTGATGAAACTGGTGACAGTGCACTCTTACTATGACAAGAGGCTAATTCCAATACTGTCAAAGGTAAACTTGAAGATGTAGCAGCATGAGAAGTATTTGATTTAACAGAAAAAAGCTTATCATAGGGAAATTCTTGCTCATTAAAGTCAACATGTCTAGAAACATAAACTCTTCCTGAAGGATGCAAGCATTTATACCTTTTATGACTAGGACTGTAGCCTATAAAAACACACTTTGATGTGTGGAAATCCAACTTATGGTGAGAGTAGTACCTCAAATAAGGGAAACAACTGCAGCCAAAAGTCTTAAAGTAGGCATAGTTAGGTTTCTTGTGAAACAATTTCTCAAAAGGAGAAACCATATTAGTCATTGGTGAAGGTAGATTATTGATGAGAAAAATAGCTGTTGTGAATGCCTCCACCCAAAACTTCAATGGCATCTTAGCATGAGCTAAAAGTGTCAACCCAGTTTCCACTATATGCCTATGTTTACGTTCAGATACCCCATTTTGCTGATGTGTGTATGGACAAGAGAACCTAGTTTGAATGCCTTGGCTCTTTAGATAAGGTATGAATGATACATACTCACCACCCATATCTGAGTGCAGAGCTTTAATTTTTCGATCAAATTGCAACTTAACAATTTTCTTAAATTGAACGAACATATGCAATGCTTCTGACTTAAGTTTTATTGGATATAACCAAGTAAATCTAGTCAAAGCATCAACAAAAATTATGTAATACTTGCAACCATCATAAGCTGTATCAGGAGCTGGACCCCAAATATCAGTATATACTATTTCAAGTGGTTCCTTGACAATTATATCATGCCTTTCAAAGGGTAATCTATGAAGCTTTCCCATCTTACAAGAATCACAGAAGCTAACACCTTTTACATGAAAATTGAATCTCAAATTGTTTAACACTTTCTTCAGTACTGGAAGAGAAGGATGGCCAAGCTTTGCATGCCAGATATTGGAATTAATCTTGGCAGCAAGCTGAGCATCAAACTTATTCTTATCTACAACATTCTTGTTTGATGAGCCATCAAGAGTATCCTTACTTGTATTAAAACTATTTACTGTCTTATTCTTATCAGTATGTAGAAACATTGAATTATGAGTAGCTAATAGAGTACCATATGAAGTTCGAGCAGACCTGACATATGGAGAAGAGGCTGGAAGCTTAAGGCTATAAAGACCATCATTGTTGATTCCTCTGAGCAAAGTCATCCCTGTTGACTTGTCCTTGAACATGCAAGAGTCACCATTAAATTCAGCTATGATATTATTATCCTTAGTTATCTTAGATATGCTCAGAAGATTATTTGTTATATTTGGAACATGCAGTATTTCATTAAGATGTATTGTCTTTTGCAGGTTTTGAGTTAGCATGAAATACTATTTTACCAGTGTGTAAAATGGAAAGCTTGTTACCATTTCCAACAGCAAGCTTGTCATTTCCTTTGTATTCATAGTGAATGGCTAGATTGCCAAGATCAACTGTGACATGGTTTGTGGCACCACTGTCCACATACCAAGCTGGATCATTTACTATGTCAGGTGTTGCAAGATAAGCTGAGCTCTATATCACATTTGCTTGATTTGCTGTTCTATTATGACTATTATATCCATGATCCTG
This sequence comes from Dimocarpus longan, assembly GCA_022984855.1. Taxonomy (NCBI): domain Eukaryota; kingdom Viridiplantae; phylum Streptophyta; class Magnoliopsida; order Sapindales; family Sapindaceae; genus Dimocarpus; species Dimocarpus longan. Next base: position 18,115,354 of record CM041014.1, read on the forward strand.
TTGGCTTTGTTGAGACTGACCCCCAGTATTTCCAAACCAGGTTTGATCAAACCTTTTATAACAGTGCAAAGCTGAATGTCTTGGTTTTTGACAAAGCTGACAGTAAATTCTTTGATTATTCTATCTTCCATTTCCATTTCTGCCTCCTCTATTCCTGCCTCGACCTACTCCTCTATTAGACTGATATCCACCTCTATGTCCCTTTTGTCCATCAAAGCTTGTTGCCATATTTACATTAGAGAAGCAAAATTCACTTGAGAAACAGAATTAAGTTGTTCTATGCGCTGTTCATGCATCAAAAGAAGATATTGCACATCTTGCAAACTAATTGTTTTAAGTTGAGATGAAACTAAGACAACAACGGGATCATATTCATGATCTAGACCATTAAGCACATTGAGAATCATATCATGATCTGACACTGCTTCACTAGCAGTAGCAAGTGCATCATTAATAGTTTTCAACTTCAAAATATAATCGCTAATAGAAAGAGACTCTTTCCTAGTTGATTGAAGTTGACGTCTTAGTTGAAGAGTTCTAACCATAGATTGTTGTGAATACAACCTTTAAAGAACTTGCCAAACTTGTAGAGAGGTTTTAGAATGATTTACCTGACCCAAGACTTCCTCTCCAATTGTTGATAAAAGCCAACACAATAGGAGTTGATCTGCTCGTTTCCATGACCTATATTCTGGATTGATAAGAGTCTCTTTAACCACTCCATTTTCATCAAACTCTTCAATCACTTGTTCAGGCACGAATCTACTCTCCGTGATAAAGTCTTCTAGCTCTAAAGCTCTAATTGCAACAGAGACTTGAGCTTTCCAATTGACATAATTAAGCTTATCAAGCTTAATTGGTAGATTGAAATTCAAGGTTTTAGCCAAAGATTGAAAATCCATGGTAGAAGCAAGTGATGATTCTTGATTCATATGATGCAGAGAAGAGGATCGTGAATCTGATGACATAATGACGTTTGCCAATTATAGCTCTGATACCATGTAACAATTTAGCAGGATTCAAGAACAGAAACTTGATGTATTGAAAGAAGAAAAACTGAAGATATTAGACATGAAAGAAATTGTCAGATCTATTTTTCATTGTCATTAACTATCTAGGACAAGAACCACTATATATATATATATATATATATATATATATATATGCGAAAGTTAAATCAAAATCTCAGCCCTTAATCACTTAACAAAACTAATCCTAGCCATTCAAAAATAACTGAACAACTGCCAGCTCAGCTCACACTTAATAAACCATACCCCTGCTCTGACCATTCAGCAAAATAACCCCTGCTCTAACCATTCAGTAATCTGTCACCATGATGTTGCTGATCATGTGATTGGTATTGCTGTTTAGTATGATGATCAGCTGAAGAGATTAGCACAGGATCCTGCTGAGATAATAGTCTTACAAAATCAAGGGCCTCAAGTTTACCGACCTTAGGAAAATTTGGTATGCATCCATGGATTCAGTTATGAGAAAGATTAAGAAAAGAGGACTGACTGAAAAAAAAGAATGGCTGAGTTAGATAAATCTAGATATAATAAAAACTACAATGAAAGAAATCTAGATAGAATGAGGTCCTCAGGAAAGGATCCCAATTGTAATATTTTGAGTTGATGAAATGGAGTCATCCATCCTTACTGACTTAAAAGTGTTAGCATGTTATTAGATAAAGGAAATACTAACAAACTCGTAAGATTTGCAAAGTGAATTTCATGAAGACTTCCATTAAATTTGTTAATGAAGAGTTCTAGAGATCTCAATGATGAAAGTTCTCCTAAACAAAGTGGAATAACACTAGGAATGAAGCTGCCAGATATATCAAGGGATTCGATATTTTTAAGTAGTCCAAGTTGATTAGTCAAGTGACAAAAAATTTGACATTTACGTTATGGGACAGGCCCATGCATATAGGCTCAAATACCTAAGAAGGCGACGTCCATTTGCAATTGTCAATTTCTAGAAATTAATCGAAATTATGGGCGTCCACTAGTAATGGATCCTAATCTGAGCTGAATTTCCATCATCCTCTCCCTCCAAACCTTCACTTTTGTTCCAAATCCTTCAATTTATGATCCATTTACATGTGATAACCCAAATTGTTAGTTTTGGTTACTAATCAATTTATCTTTATTTTTGCACACTACCCCTTAATAGAAGTGTTTGAACACTTCTTTTTATCTTAAAACGTCATGGGTTCAAATCTCATTCTTATCTTTTAAAGTAGTTTTTTTTTTTTTTTTTTTTTTTTTTTTTTTTTTTTTTTTCTGAATTTAAATCTCTATCCCCACCTTAAAAATAATAATAATAATAAAGTAAATTTTATGTCCCTTTTTATGGATTAGTATTGGTTTGTGAATGAAAATAATTGACCTAAGTCATGAGAGTTATTATTTTTTTTTTTTCTCAATCTCCTTTTAGATATACCCTATAAGGATTTACAACTTCCATTGGATTGATCCCATGTTTTAAAGACAAACACACACAGACAAAAAAAAAAAAAAAAATGGTGGGCTCTCTTGTGTACAACTTTTGCTATGATTTCTCTGGTAATTTGATGTACTCTTAATAAGTTGCATTTAAGCTAATACAACCCACAGAGGGTTGAAATAATCCGAATTGGTTCTAAGATAATATCACAGCTTATTTAAACCAATGTTATAGCTATCATTTATGATAATTTGTCATTCTGTTTATTATAGAATAATGCAATCCAAAATATACACTAAGTTTGATCCAACATTTGATAATTGTTTTACATAAACATGGAATGATCTTTTAAGATGGTTTCGTCTTTATTTTCTTTTCTTTTTTCTTCCAATCTATTCAAAAGTGCAACAAAAAATAGCACAATATATTGAAGATAATATCTAGATAAGAGTAAAAAAATTTGAAATTAAAGATACAAGACCTTCAAATAGACTGCAGGCTGAAGAGTGAAGACTCTCATTTATTATACTTCATGGAAGGGTTACAACACAAAAAACAACACTGAACCAAACAGAAAGATCTAGCCACACTTTTGTACAATCGATACAAATTTGTCTCCAAGGCGATCTAAGAAGTGAGAATAATAAATGTACCTCCATGTTCTGTTAACAAGCAGAGGACCTATTACACTCCAGAACCCCACCATAAATCCAAGTGCCATGCTTACGTAGAACCAATCAACTTTATCAACACCATCGCCATCATCATTCCCTCCACTTTCATCATCAGGTTTAGGAACTATACAATTGTTAGGAAGTAGAGATCCACAAAGTTCATTTCCAGTAAAACATGATGCATTGAAGCTCTGTAATTGAGTGCCCATAGGTATTTTCCCAGTTAAATGGTTGTTGGAAAGATTCAGGTCACTCAAGAACGTCAAAGCTGAAATACTTTGTGGAATTTCACTCGAAAGCTGATTTTCTGACAAATCAAGGGACTCCAACATTGTCATATCACTGATGCTCATCGGAATCCTTCCTGTAAAAGAATTGTGTGATAGGTTCAATGACATCAATGTTCCAAGATTTGTAATTTCCCTTGGAATCTCTCCAGAAAAATAGTTTCTGGAAAGGTCTATATGTCTTACCAAGTTGAGAATGGTATTATATTCAAAGGTTTTCCCTTTCATCACGAGTAATGCATCCTCCATAGTGCTTCCACTAAAAACGTCGGCTTCATATTCATATACTATGGAGTTATCTTCTGAATGGGCTTCATATTCATATACTATGGAGTTATCTTCTGAATGGTTCGTTGTCACCATGGACCTTAAGTTACCAATACATCTTGGTATAGGTCCAGACAAATTATTATAAGACACATCTAAGATGTGTAGATGTGTTAGACGACAAAGATCCATCGGTAAGCTACCATAAAAATTATTTGAATGAAGCTTGAGAATCACCATTTCGAAAAATCTTTCTCCAATCCAACTAGGAACATTTCCAACAAATTCATTTTCACCAATATCAAGAGATACAAGCTTTGTACAATTTTCAATCGATGTCAATGTTCCAGACAAGTTATTCCTACGAAGATTCAATGATCGAAGGAAACCTAGATTTCCCATGGAAGTTGGAAGTGTCCCCGAAAATTTGTTCTTACTTAAATTCATGATTTTTAAATATTTCCAATTCTTGAAGCAGTCAGGTAATTCCCCATATAAAAGATTTTCTCCAAGGTTGAGAATTTGCATTCTCTTTGGCTCATTTATCCTATGACATAAGAAATGAGAAATTGTTCCAAAAAACAAATTATTGGAGAGATAGAGTACGTGCACGTTGGAAGACAGAGAAGGCAGTGGACCAGACAAATTATTTGAACTCAAATCAAGCAAATAAAGTGTATCTAACTCAGTTAAATTTGGAATCTTACCATGGATTTGGTTATGAGAGAGGTTCAAATGAATCCATTGAAAATAAGATTTCCAAATTTTATTAGGAATGACATCTATTATTCCCGAGTTGGATATATCTAGATATGATAAAAAATTTTGTGAAAGCAACCAAGATGGAAATTGAGGCCCTAAGGACCATGATCTCATAGATAAAATCTCTAATTGAAAAGGAGGAATCCAATTAGAACTAACTTCAAATGTTACAGAGTTTCCATCAACATAAAGTATTTTTAAATTTGTAAGATTAACAAAGTGAATTTGAGAAAGACTTCCGTTCAATTGGTTATAAGCGAGAGAAATAGACTTTAATGATGAAAGTTCTCCTAGAGATGGTGGAATATGACCAGAAAGGAAATTGCTACGTAAAACAAAAATCATTAGCTTTTTAAATAGTCCAACTTGATTAGTTAAATGACCATGAAGTTGATTATTAGGCAAAGACAAAAACTCTAAGCTATTTGAGATACATCCTGATAGAATATCTAAGACTTCTGTGATATCTTGACTCAACATAACATCTCGGAGGATAATTGACTTCAAATTACAAAGCCTGCTTAGTGATGTTGGAACTTTACCTTCAAGTCTATTGAATGAAAGGTCAAAATTTGTAATTGAAGTTACATTTCCTAGAACATCTAAAAGCTTACCTTGCAATTTATTAGAAGAGAGAAAAAGGTATTCAAGATGACTAAGCTTGTACAACCAATTAGGTGTTGAAAGATTGAAAACATTGTTAGACAAATCGAGGTGCCTAAGAGAAGTTAAGTTCTTAATTCCACTAGGGATTGGACCTTGAAAATTGTTATCACCTAAATGAAGAGAGACCAAGTGACTGAGACTGAAAATCCAAATAGGAACTAAAGAGTTATCAAATTTGTTGGATGAAAGATCAAGTTCGGTGAGAGATGAAAAATTTGTGATGATTGAAGGTAAGTGATGGAGTTGACAATCTGACAATTTTAACACTGCTAAAGACGGAAGTGCGTTTGCTATAATCAACCACTGATCGAAGGTTTTACTGAGGTCTGCGCCCCCAAGATCAAGGTACTTTAGCAAATGAAGATCAGACAGCCATCGAAAACTCTCAACATATAACTTGCTCTTTTGAGGATTGAATAGATTCTGACAAAGATCAAGATGCTGTAGATTGGAGAGATTTCCAAGTTGGTGAGGAATCATTCCAAAGAAACCACTGTGAGAGAGGTTAAGGTACCTAAGATTCTTCATAGAACCAAGAAATGTAGGAATTTGAATTCCTTCAAAGTCATTACTGCTCAAGTCCAAGTAAATCAAATGACCCAAATCAAGTAAAGAGGGATTAATCTTACCGCCCAACTTTGATCTCCGATAGGCAATATATTCAGAAAGATATATTGATATAGCTTCCGTAATTAAATCATAAGGATTTCTGAGGCGGAGCTCAAGGACATGGCCGGTCAAGGTGTGACAACCAACACCAACCCATTCGCAACAATCGCCATCGGCTGTCCAAGAGGCAAGGCGGTTGGAAGGATCATTTAGATCCTGCTTGAACCTCAGAAGTGCTCGTCTCTCACTTTCAATGCATCCTGCATAAGAGATTGCATTGCAGAATCTAATAGTAACTGTTGCTATAACAAGAAGAAAAAGAAGGACAACAAAGCAACTCATTGTTGGTTTTAATGTCATTCAGCTTTATAATATCAAAAAATGTTTGCAATGGCGTGGTATTTATAATGTTTCAACATTCACGTAGTTGAAGCGTATAACACGCAAGCAGGAGGAAATTTCCCATTTGGAAGAATTTTGTATAGCCTAGTGATTTTACTTTTTAGTAAAATATAGTAATCATTGATATCCCTTTAAGATGAGAGTTGATTGGTTTATTTTATGATGATGAAAAAGCATATACTCTCTAGTGCATGCTTTAACCTTTTCTGGTATCAAAATACAGCAAAGGGGATCTATTAGCCTAAAAAACAATTTATAAACAAATCTTACTCCATTCGAGTTTGAAAGAAATTTTGATTCTCCCTTTTATGGTTTTTTTTTTTTGGTTATTTTGTCCAGGTGTTTAGTCTACGATATCTAAATTCTAAAGTCTACTTAAACACGTTTTTACAATTATCATAAATCCCACCTCGGCCTCCATCTATAATATTTCCTTATTTTTAGTGGTGCAACACTGCAAGCGATTATTATGTATGCAAAGTTTATTACAATTTCAGAGTGTTTCTATTCGAAGGTCATGTTGATACATGCCCTGAGACATAATAATGATCCAAAATTTATTAAATTTTATTTATTTATTTATTCTACTACATCAAGGCACATGTATAATTATAAAAGAATCCATAAATCATTAGGAAAGTCTTTATTATTGTTTCACTCTTTTAACACTTCTGTTTTCCTTTAAAAAAAAAAAAAAAAATTTCCTACCCCTGGAGTGTTTCCATGCTCCTGTTAGAATATGTAATTCAACATTAAACTATAACAAATTACATTTTTTTCTTTAACATTCAGTTATTCATTTACTTTATTTATTTATTTATATTGATGTTAGAAAATAAATTTTGTGATAACTTATATTTAAATGTTAGAATTTAACTCTTATAACATTGTTTAAATTTTTTTTTTTTTTTTTTAAAAAAAAGGAATTTTACGTTTATGGTTTTAGTTATTGCGATGCTATGAGATCTGCCATTTTCTATAGAAAATTTCTCGAAATGAAATATTGCTTAGGGTCTCTTTGATCTATTCAATCTGCCGATTTAGTTGCAATTTTGTCCAAAATAGTCCCTTGGACATAAATGTTAAAATATGTTGCAATTATTCAAGTAAAAAAAAAATAAAACAAAAAAAAAAAATTGTTGCAATTATTAAATAAACTTGCGAGATGCAAAAGCACTTTTGAAAATTGAAAATTTTATCTACAGTTGAGTTTGGATAATTTCTTATTGATAACGTTACAATTTGTTTGTCTTTTAATCGTAGATCATGATAGGTAGAATGTTTTGCCACACAGATTTAATTATTCGAGAAAAGTAAGCATTTCAAGTTAAACAACGTGAAGACTAAAACACCGTCACCAATGACCCTTTAACTTATATATTTTCAATTTCAAGTGTCTTGTCATTATTCACTATGTCAAAATATGAAGATAGAATTGAAGTATGGATATAAGATAAAGTGCAAGCATGGAAACAAGAATAGGAGATGCATCTATGTCAAAATAAAAAAAATAAAAAATGAAAGATGCATCCAACTAGTTGATTGGTAAATCTTTTAAGTCGGTCCTTGTTTTCAATCTTTCTATCATCCTTTTTGTTCCATCTCGTGACAAATAAATTTATGTTGAAAGCAAATAATCGATAGAGACTACTAATCAAATATTTATAATATGTTGAAATATATATATATTAATTGTTTTTTTTCGAAATAAATTATCTTAAAACAAATACTTGTATGTATATATCCTTATAATTACTTTGTTATGTATTTTTATTTTAAATTATATATTTAGCAAAAACACAAATTATTTAATAAATTTTAAACAAATTTATCTATATATTTTTAATTTTACGTAAATATAATTTTAAAATGTTTTGATATACAAGTTTAATTGCTCGAGAAAGTAAGCATCTCAAGTCAAACAACGTAAAGATTAAAACATTGTCACCAATAGCCTTTAAACAGGTAGAATGTTTTGACACACAAGTTTAATTGTTCAAGAAAAGTAAGCATCTCAAGTCAAACAACGTGAAGACTAAAACATTGTCACCAATGACCTTTTAAGTTATATATTTTCAATTTCAAGTGTCTTGTCATTATTCACTGTGTCAAAATATGAAGACAGAATTGAAGTATGGATATAAGATGAAGTGCAAGCATAGAAACAAGAATAGGAGATGCATCTATGTCAAAATATAAAAAATAAAAAATGAAAGATGCATCCAACTAGTTGGTTGGTAAATCTTTTAAGTTGGTCCTTGTTTTCAATCTTTCTGTCATCCTTTTTGTCCCATCTCGTGACAAATAAATTTAAGTTGAAAGCAAATAATTGATAGAGACTACTAATTAAATATTTATAATATGTTGAACTATATATATTAATTGTTTTTTTTTCAAATTGAATTATTTTAAAATAAATACTTTTATGCATATATCCTTATAATTACTTTGTTATGTATTTTTATTTTAAATTATATATTTAGCAAAAACACAAATTATTTAATAAATTTTAATCAAATTTATCTATATATTTTTAATTTTACGTAAATATAATTTTAAAATGTTTTGGTATACAAGTTTAATTGCTCGAGAAAGTAAGCATCTCAAGTCAAACAACGTGAAGATTAAAACATTGTCACCAATGACCCTTAAACAGGTAGAATGTTTTGGCACACAGGTTTAATTGGTCGAGAAAAGTAAGCATCTCAAGTCAAATAACATGAAGACTAAAACATTGTCATCAATAACCCTTTAACTTATATATTTTCAATTTCAAGTGTCTTGTCATTATTCACTATGTCAAAATATGAAGATAGAATTGAAGTATGGATATAAGATGAAATGCAAGCATAGAAACAAAAGTAGGAGATGCATCAATGTCAAAATGAAAAAATAAAAAATAAAAGATGTATCCAACTAGTTCATTGATAAATCTTTTAAGTTGGTCTTTGTTTTTAGTCTTTTCTATCATCCTTTTTGTCCCATCTCATGGCAAATAAATTTAAGTTGAAAGCAAATAATCGATAGAGACTACTAATCAAATATTTATAATATGTTGAAATATATATATTAACTGTTTTTTTTTTTCAAAATAAATTATCTTAAAAACAAATACTTGTATGTATATATCCTTATAATTACTTTGTTATGTATTTTTATTTTAAATTATATATTTAGCAAAAACACAAATTATTTAATAAATTTTAATCAAATTTATCTATATATTTCTAATTTTACATAAATATAGTTTTAAAATGTTTTTGCTCGATAATATTTTGGCACACAAGTTTAATTACTCGAGAAAGTAAGCATCTCAAGTAAAACAACGTAAAGATTAAAACACTATCACCAATGACCATTAAACAGGTAGAATATTTTGGCACACAAGTTTAATTGCTCGAGAAAAGTAAGCATCTCAAGTCAAACAATGTGAAGACTAAAACATTGTCACCAATAGCCCTTTAACATGTACATTTTTAAGTTCAAGTGTCTTGTCATTATTCATATATCAAAATATGAAGATAGAATTGAAGTATGGAGATAAGATGAAGTGCAAGCATAGAAACAAGAATAGGTGATGCATCTATGTGAAAATAAAAAATAAAAAATAAAAGATGCATCCAACTACTTGATTGATAAATCTTTTTAGTTGATCCTTGTTTTCAATCTTTTCTATCATCCTTTTTGTCCCATCTCGTCACAAATTAATTTAAGTTGAAAGCAAATAATCGATAGAGACTACTGATCAAATATTTATAATATGTTGAAACATATATATATATATATTAATTGTTTTTCTTTTTTGCAAAAATCTTAAAACAAATACTTATATTTATATATATCCATATAATTACTTTGTTATGTATTTTTATTTTAAATTATATATTTACCAAAAACACAAATCATTTAATAAATTCTAATCAAATTTATCTATATATTTCTAATTTTATGTAAATATAGTTTTTATTGATTATAATAAATATATTATTTTAAACAATAATAATTTAAGAAAATATTAGGATCACATAGTTTATTAATTCTTTTTAAGTCATAAAATTTATGTAATTGAAATTGCTGTACACATATAAAGATTCAAGTTACTTGTAATAATATGATAAATGATCATTTCTATGATATTAATAAATATAAAATTGAAAATATGTATTTTTTAAAATGATGGTTATGGAATAAAATATTTTAATTACGATTAAATGACTAGGTGTTAAGAGATAATTTAGAATATATATTTTTTTGTTATTTTAAGTTTTTTTTAATAATTTTAATTTATTTAACCATTTAAAAAAATAAATAAAAATGATTTAATGAATCTAATTCAGATCCATTAAATGATAAATTGAAAATACAATCATTTAGTCTCTTTAAATTTCAACCAACTAATTGGTTTTGTGAATATGTAATTTATAATTTCATATGATTTGTGACAAAAATTAGTCTAGTATGTCTCTTGTAAAATCCAAATTTTAATAAATTTATATGATTAATTGAAATTTAATTTATTGATATTGATTCTGTTCAATTCAAGTTTTAGAGATAGGTGGGGGGTTTATGGACAAGTGTTTTAAAAGATGCAACGAAGGTCGGGTGTGAAATGAGAAAAATCTTAGCAAAAGATTGGGATAAAAGGAAAGAGGACAAGCAAAATGGAAAGTAAAGTTGAAAAGACGAAGAAAATTTCTCGGAAAAAAAAAAAAAAAAAAAAAAAAAGAAGAAAAAAAGACAGGTGCGGCTTGACGAATGAGACAACATATAAGATTTGAAAAGAAAGAAAATATATAAATCGGTACAAACTTGAAACTTGAAAGAGACAGGCACTCTGAAAAAAAAAAAGAAAGATTAGAGGGCCAAATGTCCGCCCACCAATTCGGTGCACACAAAGCCAAGCCAAATTAATATTTGGCTTTCAATTAATATTTGGGTTCAGTTTATTGATGCAGTAGCTTGATTTTTTTAATTCAACTTGTCCTTCAATACAATAAAATAACTTGCAAGTAACGTTAAGGTACAAGTTACTTACTGTTGAAACAGTTTTTAATCTCAGTAATATATGATTGAGTCGAATTTTTTACGTAGACAATTATTATTATACTTTAGGAAAGTGTAAACAATTAGGTATTATTAATATTAAGAAAATATATAAAAATCTGCTTTACATAATATTTAAAATACTATTCTTTATTTATTATTTTAAAATAATAATAAAATATTATCAATTTAATCAGTGTTAACTTTTAATGTAATAAATGTAACAACTGTAACATAATTATATAAAATTTCCTTTCTGATTTTGATTTTGAAGTGCTAACATTGACATTTTTTTTAAAAGAATTTTGACGTAAGAGTTGGAGGACCAAATAATTTATTAATGTGTAGTCATACAAAAGTTTCTACTCATAAGCCACGAAATTGCCTATAAGGCGTATAAGCCCAATGGCATCAACGAACTCATCAATGTGTCCACACCAGCCAAACCTTGCAAAAATGTCTCGACCTTGTTTGAATAGGAGTAGAGTGATAAGATGCTTTAATTGACTGCCATCCCAATATATGCACATGCATTTGGGTCAAAATTCTGAATATAAATATATATATATATATATATATATATATATTGAAATTGACACATGTATATAGACCAACATAGGCACGTCACATGAAGTAGTTTTAGATGGAACGCTATTAATGAAATTCTGAATGTAAATATATATATATATATATTGAAATTGGCACATGTATATATATATATATATATGTAGATCAATATTTCTATTATGATATGATTTATTAATGTAATTCATCACATATGATGATGACGGTAATTACAATTAAGAAAAATAAAGTTTATCAAACGAGACATTACCCAATTATTTCTAACCGTGGTTTATTAGTTAAATAAATAACTTTTGTACCATTAGATCAATGAAATTACGAACTTCTCTACTTATTTGTTAGTGAAAGTTTACCACGTGGGACCTATATCAATAAAATGTCATTGAAAATTTGAAATTATGATGTAAAACAATGTATAGTGAAATCTCTTTAAGAAGTTGGAGAGCTTAAACTCTTAACCTTAAGGTGTATGTAAGGCTTGTAATTAGGTCAATCTCAGCTTCTCAATCTAAATATGTTTACTATAAACTTGTTTCATATATATCAAGCACAAATTAAATGAAGGGTGGCAAGATAGTTTTTTTTACAGTAAGTTACTCTTTACACTCATTTTACAAATTTAAAGATGTTTTATTAACTCTTTGTACTTTCTAAAATTTCAAATATGTCCATAAATATTAATAATCATTTTAAATTTTCGAAAAATCATCGAAGACCTGTCAGAGTTGGACATATGAAAGGTAGTTAAGACCTTGCGTACTAAATGGTTTGCAAGAAATTTCCTTTCATAATTACTTGGCATTAGGAATTTAAAGGCATCTCACATCATCGTGATCTCATACAAACATAGAAGAATCTTCAAATCAATTACTAAGGACTTGAAACACACATTACAGCGATTGTAAATTTTCAATACTGATGGAGTACCTACGCACACGCATTAGATAATTCTAAATTTAAATATATATCTGGAAAACTAAAAGCCAAACGGATGAAGGGTGTGTTGCAGATTATCAAATCTCTTTAATTTGGAGCATGACAGGTAGTTTCCTGCAGCCGTACAGTACTCTCGAGAGCAATTAATTCTTGCCAAAGTCAAGACTAGCATTACCTCCAATGCATATGCGTGCTAGCTACTAGAAGATAACGTCATCTATTTCTCTCGTCACTTCGAACATTTCTGTTGAAAAACAAGAATCAATCATCAATATGCTCAACTAATTAGTCAATCAGCATGCAGGAACAATAATATCCAAATTATTTGCAACGAATTTCCTTGATGGTGTCTTTAAACCAAAATTTCTAAGACGTTTCATATTAATAGGTTCCACAATAGACTTCAGATTTCTGGAGAAAAGTTGCAGGAAATTTCCTGGCTCATCTCTTAAATCAATTGACAGTTGTCCAAGGATTGTGGCTTATAGGGTTGACTCCTAGGTCAACATACGGAAAACATTTTAGTTTAGGTTTTGATCTATCATTTTGGCTTTTCAAATATGTAATGTGAACACCTTGGCATCATATTGATTGAATTGATAATTAATTACTTTGAAATTTCCTAGACAGTTTCGTATCAAAAACAAATTAAATTATTTTTGAAAAATCATCAATGACTTGTTGAACATTAGAAAAGTAGCTAATTCAAATTATGTATAAAAGTTTATAGAAATTTCCTTTGATCGTTACTTGGTATCAGGTATTCAAAGATGTCGGTGTGGTCAACCCAACAATATATGGAGTACTCCTGTTTGATTTGAATAGCATGGATACAACAATATATGGATTGATAATTAATTACTTTGAATTCTGGACAGTTTCGTTCTAAAAATAAATTAAAATATTTTTGAAAAATCATCAATGACTTAAACATTACAAAAGTGGCTAATAAGAGATTATGCATAAAAGTTTACAGGAAATTCCTTTGATCTTACTTGGTATCAGGAATTCAAAGATGTTGGTGTGGTCAACCCCAACAATCAATATATGGAGTACTTGTGTTTGATTCGAATACCATGGATACAACAGCCTCATCATTATCATGTTATTTGTTGATGCAGGAGCAGGTTGCAGTGAACACCTACACATGTTACTCCCATGCCCCTACTCTGAAAATTTCATACCAGTTTCACAAGCAACCAACTACTTCCATTATCGATTTCAAACCCAATTTTAGAAGTAATTACCTACCACATTTATAAGTTTGGTTTTATGTAATGATTTATTGCATTATTTTATATTTTTTGGAACTCTATAAATAGAGTTTTAATATGTAGTTTAAGATCATCTAGTTGTCCATCAAAATTTCATAAATTACTTGTAAACTTCAATTTAAAGTTTGTTTTATCTTCTAAAAGTCTCTAAAATTATATTTAGCTCATTAGTGTAAGATAAAAAAAAATAAATTAAAAAAGTATTTAAAATATATTCTAAAACAGGCATTGCCCCTTTTCAAAATTGTTTTTAAAAGGGGCAATGCCCATTTTAGAAATCTTATTGAGCACGGGCCTGTCCGTGTTAGAAAATGTCTTCTGTAGTAGGCTTTGCCCATGGTTTAAAAGGTTTTTGTAGCAGGCAATGCCCGCTACAGAAATTGTTTCTACAGCGGATACTGCCTATCGTAGAAATTGCTTTCTATAGCGAGCAATGCCTGCTATAGAAAAGTCGGGATGCCTATTATTGAAAAGTCATTTTTCTATTACAGTGGCATTGCTGGCCATAGAACACTTGTTTTCTTGTAGTACGATCACTAATGTCTTCATAGCAATGTTTTTAAAATTACTACTTGCTACTCGATCGATGACTCGATAAGTAGTGAGTATTCATCTACTCAGTGAGTGTTCGGTGAATACTCGATTTGATTGTCGGTTAACAATCAATCGGTTAACCGACTGTTAAACTTGATCAAATGTGTGAAGAAAAATAAAAATCTTTCATAGAGTCAAAATACAATTATATGACTATAAAACATTAATATGATGGTGTAATTATCCCCTCTACAAATATTAACAAAAGTGGTTTTGACAACAAGTTTTGAAAATTATGAAAACCATTAAAAAGTTGTAACTCATAATCAAATGTTCTTTCTATTTAATTCTAGTTAATTTTTTTAATTAGAATGAAGCGAAATTTTATATTTACATACTTTATTTTAAAAGTAAATTAAAACTTTTATAATTAGAAAATTAATCATGTTTCTATAGTATAGAAAAATGTTTTGCTCTCATATTTTAACGCAAATTATTGTATGTTGTTTTCCTTAAAAATAAAAAATAAAAATAAAAAAAAAACAGATTATTGTGTGTTGTAAAAGGCAGATTATTTATAGATTTTGGTTTTTTATTTGGATTCGAATATCCCAGCCCAAGCCCATCTCACATATTCATGTCTTCCTGGAACTGCCAAACAAAAACCCTCTTCTGTTTTCGAACAAAACCTGATTTGTCATTTATCATTTTCACCGATTCAGAGTGTTGGAGCGATTTTCACCATTTCCAAACAAAAACCATTTTCCATTTAGGTTCAGCCCAAGACCACTCCGACGTCGGTGATGGGGACCCAATGCCTAAGCTGCCGTCGTCACTCTCTCTTCCCTCTCCACCCTCCGCCGTCGCTCTCTCTTGACTTAATCTCTACACTTTCAAGGTCTTCGAAGTCTCCAACGCTTCTTTGATTCTACTAGTTGCAGTTGTCTTCCGTTTCATTGGTGTGTTTGTATGTATGTATGAAAAAAAAATATATATATCTATTGAAATTTTGTTTTTTGATTTTGGATTCTTGGAATTATTGTTGAGAAAAGACAGTATTTTTGTATTAAAGATATGGTTTTTAAGTGTGTGACTTGAGCTCACCTTTCATCGAGTTGGTCGAGTAATTATTCCAACTCTGTAAGTACTCGTTGAAGTGAGCAGAACCCCGATATGAGGGTTTTCGGATCGGTAGAGTGCTAATCCGAATCGACTCGGTGATAACTCGTTCAAGTTTTGAAATACTAGTTTAAAGTAGAGAGAATTTTAACTAATACTATGTCATCAAAGGTCATTAACCTCACCTTTTTTTTTGGGGGGGGATTTAGTATAAGCAATGTTCTTCATTAAAGGTTTTAGAATTTCTTCCTTGTGCAATTTAACCAAAAAAAAAAAAAAAGATCAATTATGAAATAATGCACACATCAAGTTAAAACAGAGTTTTAGTAGGGATTTTTTTTTTTTTCTTATGCTCAATTTTGCTTCTTATGGATCATTATGGAGTGCTCAAGATTTCTTCGCCGTGGACTCAATTATCTCTGAGTTGGAGGAAATATCATTGTTCAAGATTACCCATCAAAATTTGCAAGACATTTCATAGCTAAAATAGGTCAGACAATGGAACCCTATTTTCTATAACTGGTAACTAGTGATGATGTATATCTAAGACGTTTTAGTGCTGTCGTAGGGCCCATATTATTTTCCTATACTGGTTTTGGTTTTATTTTATGTTTTAATGGTCTTTTGAGTTGTCTGGACCATCTCAGATAGAGTGACGATGTTTACACCCCTAACATACTGTATGCATGTGCACCCCTTTTTGTGAATACACTTCATTATTATTTTTTCTGAAGTATTACGTCTTGTAAGAACACCCTATATATTACCAATATATCACATCTTTTACTAATGAATAAATATTATGAAAATACTTATATATAATTAATTACTTCAAAAAATATATATATAATTAAAATAAAAACAACATGGTGGAGGTGTAGCTACTCTTAATTATATATTTTTAACTTACAAAGACAGAGCAAGAGGCAACAACTTCGTCTTCCTTGTAAACTACTACTTCTGCTGCATTGGAAATGAAAAAGAAGTGCTCTGGTTTGATTCAAGGTTTGTTCACTTAGAGATTTCATTATTTTATTCAAGGTTTGGCTCAAAGAAAAAGAAGTGCGCTTAGCCCACTGCTATCCAACACAGTCCTTGACACAACAAACATCAGCTATTTGCAATTATTCTACACTTTCTTATTTTATCAAAGAAACGTCTCTAATTTGTTTTGTTATTTTGCTTTTATAGTGTCTCCAACTCTCATTCATTGATTTTACCGTATGAACTTTCATTGATTTGTCAGCATCAAGTCGTAATTGTAATTAATGTAAACATTTTAAAAATTAAATATGTTTTAAAAATAAATATGTAACATTAATATTATAAATAAATGAAATAGGTATATGCTTTTATATTCGCCCACCCCATATCTTTTAATAACTGTGCTATCTTATTCCAGCTACTAAAGGTTATAGGTATTATTTGAGCCGCAATGGCTCCGACCCTTGAACTATAGATCACCGAATTTTTTCCAATTGGTTATCCAACTTCATTAATTTATATTCCTATAGCTTTGACTTTTGCCATTTTTTCATAATCTAAATGAGACCTCTTCATTTTCTTTTCTTCTCGCCACTGGAGCTACCTAAAGACTAACTAGTTGAATTTTCTTCAGTCGACATATGAAAAAAGTAATGGAAATGACATATATTAGTAGCCAACACATGAATAACAATCTCAATTTATAAAATAATTCATATAAAGTCAATCCAATTTAAGAAAATTTTGACAGAGTTTCCTCTGTTTTTCGACCTTATAAAAAATTTAGTTCACCTATAATGTAAATAGTAAAATAATTTCACAACATTTTCAACCACTTCAGAGACTTTGTGACGGGACCCTTCCCGAATCCCTCCTTTGAACCCGAGAAAGATCCCGTAGCACCTCGAAAGAACTCCCACGAACCCTATACTCAGCCCGAAGGAACCCCGTCAAGGCATCGAAAATCATTTAACTAAATATTTTAACTTCCTTTACAAGGTGACAGTGATAAAAAATTTTCGCTTTTTAATAAAATTTTCGACAGCATGCCGTCTGTTTTCTAAACTATGTCACCCTGCAAGTTTCAAATACAGTTTATAAAAACACTTCTATGAAATCCATTTCTCAACTTCTGGAGCCTCTGGCTCCTTTCTCACAAAAAACCACAAATAAGTCAATAAAACTTGAACATTGAATTTCATAAAACGTTAATAAAACATTTTTAACTAAGGCATCCACTATTTCTTAAAAATATTTACAACTACGTATATCAGCACATATACATGATCAAAATAACAAAATATATACATGTAGTAAGTGTCGTCCTATATGTCCGCCTGCACGTCTGACTGAATCTCGTCAGCTGGACGACTAGTTCCTGCACCTATGGGAGAATTTATAAGAAAAACATTTAAAAAAAAACGTAAGTTTATACTCAGTGAGTGGTAGTAACTTTTAAATTAAAACTCATTTCTACATTTAAACTTCTCCCAAAAACAGTTTAATAAAACGAAAGTATTTTAGAAAAATACTTTCTAAAACTTATTTAAAACTGCTTTTGAATCTCGTTCTAAATTTCTTTCTAAAACTTTCTGAAATCTTTTCTAAAAAAAACTTTTCTAGTTCTCGTCTAAATGATAACCCAGGGAATATCTACTCCTGGCGTGGTAGCATATAAAATCTAGCTAACCACTAGGAGTGGGGATCTACCATGTGTAGTTGCCGAAAGCAGGCCCACGCTGCGGACCGACTACACTATCCTATACGTGTATACGAATCACTCATACCTCGCTCACACATGAGTCGACAAGACTTAAATCTCACTGACTGACTTCCTCTCATCTACCGTATCACGCATAGGGCATTCAGTCGGGGACTAAATTGGGCTTAGGGTAAACCATAGGCTATTAAAATTTCTTTTTCTTAATACACTAAAATATTCTAAATCTTAAGGCAATAAGCCTAAAATATTTAATTCTAACACATTCTCATCATATACATAAATAATAAACTAAAATCTTTATGCTAGAATTATAATATAAATTCAATTAATAAATAAATAACTATTTATAATAAATTCTTTTAACTTTAAAATAAATTTTAAGACGATATAAATAAAAACTTGTAGTTCCACTCACAACACTTTCTCGGATAAAATCCGAGCCTCCTCCATATGTCTCCGGAAGTCTCCGCTTTTACCCTAAAACATCAAATATCCAATTAGGGTCACTTAACTCATTCAAATAACATTCAAAATCAATAAAAATCTAATTATCTCTATATAAATATCCTTTAACGTCTAAACTTTCGGATCTCAATATCTATTCAACCAGGATTTTCGAAATCTGTTTTCTCTACATGAATCTTACTTATTCTTCCCTAGAAATACCTCAGTATACTCAATTTCATCGTCGAAAACTCGGAATGAAAATCAACCGGATTCGCTTACTAACGAAAATCACTTTTCGCTCCGAATTTTCGACAACTTCAAAAATCAATCCTCTAGTGTTCTAGCACCCAACTATGATTAAATAAACCGTTTCAAATGTTAAACGAACGCGTTTTCAAGAGTTTCAGAAACCGCCCTTCAACTCGTCCGTTTAGCTCCGAAATAGATCCTAAACTTTTCATTTTCGAAATCTAACTTCAAAAGATTATTCCTTAACCTCTAAAACATCAATATAATGCCTTAGATTCGAAAACAGAATCAAATTCCATAAAAAACCTATTTTTCTCCACGACTTCACTCTCTCGTTTTATCTATTTTTCTTCCATCAAATCACTCTAAAATCATACCAAAATCATCCTCACATAACTCTCTTATTATCCCTAATCTTTGATTCGAAAATAAACGAAAGAAAAAAAATAGATTTCATACGAAGCATCACGTTTAAAATTGAAATAACTCACCAAATAGGCAACCGTTTTGGTTCAAATTTGTGGGGTTAGTTAGAAGAGATGACGAGGAGCAACTTTCGTGAAGAAATAACGGCGCAATTTAGACCAGATCTTTTTCCTCTTCTCCCTCTCTCTCGGCGCACCAAACTTTTTCTCTCTTTCTCTTTTTTTTTTTTTCTCTCCTCTCGGTCTCTCTCTCTCCCTTCGGCCGAACTCTCTCTTTCTCTTATAATTCTCATGGCTAAATGCTTCAAATAAGACAAAACAACATATATATATATTATTGCTCAATTACTAAAAGCTCCCTTAAGAAAATCTCACTTTATCACCTCAAACTTTCACTAATTATACTAGTGCCCAAAAATAAATCATTTTATATTCTATTGGTCCACTTGACCTATTTTCATCCACTTATTTTTCCAACCAATCCATGGATGACACGTGGCACAACCCTAATCACTACTTTTCAAAAGCACTTATCTATTTTCTTATTGGTTGAATTCCGTGAGCTAACCTCGCTTGATTAACACGTAATTCACGCCTAATGACTTTGTAATCATACCGGGGTCAACCAAACAATATCCGACTTGCGATATGAAAATATAATAAACTTCAAATAACACTACTGGAGGCCTATGATTTGACCGTAACTCAATTCGAATATTTTTAGTACCATAAAATAATAAATCTGGATGAAAATTTAATCTAAATACAATTTAATATAATATTCAATCCGACAAATATTCTGAAAATATTACATGGTTATCTAAACTTCAAATTGACTATGAAATACTCTAATTGGGTCTCTTACCTCTCAATCTTATACTTCACGTAATTTTTTAATAGAGTTTAGGTCATGAAAACTCAATATTCGAAAAATAGTGCAAATTGACTGGAATCTTTCGGATCTCCTGAAACTTAATCAAACGGATTCCTTTCATTTCATTTCAGTTCCCTTAATGTCCATGACCTATTTCGGACATTTTTGATTCTTAGGGCTCTTTTTCAAAAATCACTATTCATCCAAAAATGTTTCCGTCCGAAAATACTATTCACCGAAAGTTTTCGTTTTTCGCCAAAACAAACTCTAAAAATTTTATATACCCTAATCAGATCTTAAATCATTCTTTGGCCCTATTTCTGGATCAATATTCTCTATCCTACTTAGGTACATGGAATATAATAGAAAATCAGGTTCGGGGTCTATCACTCTGTCTTCCGCAAACATAAATACAAACAATATATGTACACACATATTGCAAAAGATATGAAAATATGATTATACTCAATAATATTACATGTTTAAAACCAATTCCTTACAATCTATCCGAACATAATCCTCACTATCATCCACACTAGTGTCAAATTCAAATACATCTAATGGTGTAATTTTCATATAAGCATGCTCATCAAACTTCTCTATATCATGAAAACCTCTTAGAAGTGATTTTAGGACAACATACTAATTAAATGTATCATTTTCCTTAGAATAAAACACTTATGTTGCTTGTGAGGCTAAAATGAAAATATCTTTATCTCATTATTTACACACGGGCTAAAATTGACTAATGTGAATCCATCTTCTTCTCTAACATCACTTACACTACCTATCCAATCATATCTGAACAATGGAATACGCAATGCTAAGAAATCCAACAAAAGTATTTCTCTTAAAACTCCATAATAAATCATATTTTTGACAACTTGAATGTTATCTCTTTCATTACAAATAATTTTCTGCTTCAAGGAAAATACCACTATCTTGTATAGTTTTCTCACTACTTTTTATACAGTATCGTTTCTCATTCACAACATAGCTTGAATAGCATGTGACTTGCATAATTGGTCCAAGTGCTAGTAACTTTAGAGTTGGGGGTATATCCATGATATTTTATTCATTGAAGACCTGTTTTAAGAGATTAAGATTTATATTATTAAGGACAGAAAACTAAGGCAAAGACATCATATTATTAACATATATGGTAGTGAATTCACCTTATTTCTGAACCATATTAGAAATTCTCTAGTATGTGTTATTTGCAATAAAGTTGGTCTACTTAAAATATTGAAATCTAATCGTTAAAACTTTTTCAAGTGCATGCCAATAAAATATTTATATAAATAAAAACAACTTGACCAATAAGTACGACGTTAATAATTTTTACTAATATTTACACTATATCCTTCTTTAAGTTAAACCAATTACTTAATGAATGGTTTCACTAGTGCACCATTCAATAGTATATACATATGTGCAATTCGTAGCATGTTCGTAGAAATCATTTTTAATATCGATGTAGATGTAGGATGTCCTTCAATTATATTTTGAAACATAATATTTTCATTTCTATTGTGTCTTTCACTAACATCTGCTGCTTGTGGTACATACCTACTATAAAATTACATGCATTCATCGGTTAAATAGCATTCTACTATGCAACTCTTTAGTCATGCACAATTTTTTACAGATCCTTCCGATACATTCATAAATCTATAAACTAAATATAGAAAGATAAATTAAATGTGTGGATATCATTAATCTCAATTTATATGTGAAAAGTAACGTTAGAATAACCTTTCAAAAAGGTAAATCTAACACTATTAAACCGGTCCCCATAAGCGAGATTCTCTTGTTAGATGAATTATAAAATGAACCATTATGTCAAATAAAGAATGAGGGAAATAATGTTGGAAATAATGTTTAAGCATACACATAGTCATTGTAACTTTATCTTCCAATGAATCCAACTTATCTTTATGTAACATTCTTTGACAAATTGCATTAAAAAATAAACACAACTGAAATATGGCAATTCTTGGCCCTTTAAGTAAAAGACCACATATTGCCATCGATAACAAATGTTACATCAATACATGATAATCATGAGACTTAAGCCCAACTATCTTGCATTCATTCATCGAAATGCAATTAGAGATGTTTGAAACATAACCGTCAAACATCTTTAAATTTAACAATCTCTTACAAAATTATTGTTTTTCTACCTTTGATAAAGTATGTGGTGCTATAGGCAAATATAGTTTATTACCATCCTCTTTTACATGAAAGTCTTGCTTAATCCCAATGTCTTCCAAATTTCTACGAGAATTGATACCATTCTTGGTGTTTCCACTGATGTCCAATAACGTGCTAACAATAGGTGTGGAAGCTTTCAAGGGGTCCCTATGCATGAACTAAGTTGTATACTGAAGATCCATCTCATTAATGACTAAGTGCTTATACACTATTTTAGTGTGACGATACGTTTTATTGAGACATTTTATTCAATATTTATAGAATGTTTGTTTGCGGTCTCAATAAAGTTTTTGGCTCCCTTTTGATATTCTTTCGACGCTTTAAAAGTTTAAAAATAACAAAAGAAATTGTTAAAAATATTGAAAGTTCAAATCTTTTATCCTTATAAACTGAGTTTAAGTTATTAAACTTGAAATTTTAATCACTCCTTATCCATTTAAAAGCATATAACACTAAAAAACAAAACATGTAACAACATAGTGTAAACTACATTAAAATTATTAAACTTTGAATAAAAATAAAATAATTACATTCATATAACCATTCACCACATCTACATATATTACAATCACTTTACATATTACTTATCCATACAAACTAGCATATATACATATCTTTTACATACAAAACATAAAAAATATCACAACTTTAATCATTAAACTTCACAAAACCAAAAATAGAAAAATACCCTAACAATAATATTATGTTTATATCAAAAGACTTCAAAATCATAACAACAATAATCCATATATGATATCTAGTAAAATTCATAAAACACAAAATCATAAATTACAACATCGAAAAACACAAAATCACAAACTCCATACCTTCGTGACAAAAAGAACGGCAGAAGGAAAGTAGATTGGTGAATACGATTGTAGCTGGACGGGGACAAAATTATTGGGGGCTACTGCAATACAAGAAATTAGTCAGAAAAAATAACCAAAAAATGCCAAAAATAACAAAAATAAGCGACGGTTGGACTGCCACCATAACGGTATCAGTGCCGGTGCCGATTCGACCATTGCATTTTTTTTTGCAAAAATAATAACAATAACAAGAAGAAATGGATAAGAATAAAAGAAGAAGAGAAGAAGAAGAAGACAAAGAAAAGGAGAAGAAGAAGAAGAAGAAAATGAGAAGAAGATGAAGGGGAGATCGTTCATATCGGTTGCAGATCGATGACGGGGACGATCGGCAATGATTGTGGGGAATCGAACTGGCGAACAGATGGCTAAGTAGAGGGGAGACGGCTAGGGTTTAAGGGAGAGTTGATATAAGAGAAAATGATAGAGAGAGAAAGAAGTGGAAAAATGAGGAAAAAGGGTTGTCAGGTTAAGAGATACCTAGATTATCCATGCTAGGTAGGTCACCCGCCAAGCATGGATAATCTGATTTTTATTTTATTTTTAATTAAAATAGATTATCTATGTTAATCGTCCGACTCGACCGGCATGGATAATAACCATTATCCATACTGAGCGATCGGGCATCCAATATAGATAATCAACTATTTAGTTTTCAAGTTTGAAAATTTATTGATATTGCAACTATCCATATTGCACGGTTCGGATATGGATAATTCATTTTTTAATTTTTGTATTTGATGGATTATTCATACTGGGCGCTAGGCCCTCCTAGTATGGATAATGTAAGATATTCATATCGGGCGAGTCGAGCGCCCGATATAGATATTAGTTTTTTAAAAAAAAAAAAATTGAATAAAAAATTATCCATACTGGGCCATGGGTGCTCGGTATGGATAATCTACTATTATATATTTTTATATTATTATCCCTACCGAGCAGCTGGTGCTCGATATGGATAATTGAGTTTTATTTTTTAAAAAAATTATTCATATTAGGCCTTTAATGCTCGGTATAGATAATTGGTATCTATACCAGACCTTTAGTACCTGGTATGGATAGTCCGGCATCAATGTCTTATTTTGTTTCTCACCAAATTAAGAATGGAGCTTTATGTGGCAATTTTCCCTTTCATCACGAGTAATGCATCTGCAATGAACTTATCCCACGTTACGTTGGGTTGAAATTGCATAATATTGTCTTTAGAATAATTCATTCCCACCATAGCACTAAAATTATTGATACATTTTGGAATAAATCCAAAGAAATTATTGTAAGCACCGTCTAAAATTTATAGGGAAGAAAGATGACAAAATTCAAAAGGTAAGAGATCATGGAACTTGTTTGAGTGAACGCTAAGAATCACCAATTTAGAAAAGCTTTCTCCCATCCATGTTGGAAAATTTCTGAAAAACTCATTTTCAATTGTATATATCTAGTGTTCTTAACTTTGTACAAGTTTTGAGTGATGATGGTATGACTCCAGAAAGACTATTATGTTGAAGGTGCAAAAATTGAAGGACACATAAATTTCCCATTGAAAAAGGAAGATTACCAATGAATTTGTTGTTATTTAAATTGAACACTAACAAATATTTCCAATTCATCCAACAATTATTTAACTATCCAGATAAAGAATTACGTCCAACTTTAAGAATTTTATTACCCTTGACTCATTTATCTTGTGACACAAAAATTTAGAAATGGATCCTAACAAAGAATTGTTGGATAGATCAAGTAGCTACACATTGTGCGATATGAGAGGTAATGGGCCTAATAAATTATTTGAATTCAAGTCAATAGAATGAAGAATAGCAACACTAGTTAAATTTGGAATCTCTCCTTGAAATTGATTGTGTCAAAGATTTAAGTATCCAAATTGAGAAACAGATTTCCAAAACCATCTAGGAATACTATCAACAATTCTTGAACCAAATATATCCACTCAAAATATATATATATATATATATTTTTTGTGAACGAAGTCATAATGGAAATTGCGGCCCTAAATGACAAGATCTTAAGGACAATGCTTCAAGTTGAAAATGAGGAATCTATTCATGATAATTTAAATGTTAATGAGTTCCCAGATACTAGAAAAGATCTAAGTTTTGTAAGATTAGCAAAATGCATTTCCAAAAGTGTTCAATTAATTTATTATAGAAAATATCTAGGACTTGTAAAGAAGAAAATTTTTCAAAAGAAGATGGAACATGACCAACAGTGGAATTGTGACTAATATCAAAGACATTTAAAACTTTAGTCTGTCCAATTTAATTGTTAGTCAATTGGCCATCAAGTTTTTTGCACTTAACAGCTAATATTTATTGCCAAGTTTCACAAATGAACCATATAATAGGGTACTTGGGTCTATTTCGTCAATTACAGGTCCACTTTTTGTTCAAGAACTTTTAAATAGTTCATCTATTACTTATTATGAATTAATGAGGATGAAGAAGAACAATTTTGTTTCTTTATGGCAAATACTTCAAGAAAAAAGGTGGCTTGTTAACAATAGACATGTAAATGTTGAAGAGAAAATGACAATGTTCCTAATGACTATAAGCCATAATCTTCGTAATCGCCTTATAAAAAATAGATTCCAACACTCGGGTCAAACCGTGCATAAATTCTTTCACGAGATTTTGATTGCCATGATGAAAATTTCTAAAGAAATGATAACTCCTCCGTCCTTCGATGACAACAATAGTGGCATAGCTAATCATCGTTTAAGACAAATTTTTAAGGTACATTTTCTTTATTTGTCATTAATTATTATCAAAATTGTAATGGAAACACATTTTGATTTTTATTACAATAATTATGTAGGGTACTATTGGTGCGATTGATGAAACTTTAATTCATGCATGTATTCCACATTATCAACATATACCATATAGGGCTCGTTGGAGAGGGGAATGTTTCCAAAACGTCATGGCAATTTGTGACTTCGGCATGATGTTTAAATATGTCGTCGTGGGATGGGAAGGAACAGCACACAATTCAAGGGTCTTAACTGAAACCATTTGTAACCCAAGTCCTAACTTTCCAATGCCTTCGGATGGTAATAAAATTCAATTAAATTATTCTTAAATATTTTTAATGGCACATAGTATACATATATTATGCTATTTAATTAAATTAAATTTTCTTTTATTGTTAAATTAATTTTTCTTTAATTTTTTTTTTTTGATCTATTTGGTTGATGTTGCATATACACATACAAAAGGATTTATGACACCATTTTGTCATGTTCGTTATTGGTTGAATGATTTTCGTAGTGGTGGTAGAGCTAGAGGAAGAGTTCCTGATGGTGCTTAAGACATTTTGCTAGCCAAAGGAATTGGTTTTTCTCTTGGGGATTTCCCTTCATCTTGGTGAAATGATCCAAACTTTTCCTGTTTCTCTACTCCCCAAGGGTGTTTAGGCTTGGGCTTCATTTCAAATTCATCATCCTTGGTCTTACCTTTGTAAATTGACTTTAGAGGTCTTCACAGTCCATTTTAATTGGGCCAAGGTGACCAATTGATTTTAGACTGCCTAAGTTGATTTTCAATTGATTTTTAAAGATGTTAGATTTTCCCCCAACAGAGAATAATATTTTGTCAAAAACTAAAAAAACAAAAAAAAAAAATTATATGGGTAATTATTTGAGAATAAGATTTCATACCGAATAAATTAATTAATATTAGTTAAAAAATTGTGTATAGAATATTATTTGAAGATGTTATTTACACCACTTTGGTATAAAATAAATTGGAGTGCAAAAAAATTTGGTATTGACACCAAAATGGTGTGGAATTGATATCATACATTGAAGAAGGTGTAAGAGAGCTGGATCATCATCTATTCGAGTCAAATATTCAATAAGCAGTTATGTAAGTTAAATCTTCAATAAGCAGATGTGCAACAATCAAAACATTTATAAGTAAATTTCTTTTATTGATTATTAATTGTTGTTAACTTGTATTGAATCCAATCATTTGTTGTTATACATATAATTTGTTTAACGATTAAATTGGCTTCAAGCACATGTGTGTTCCAAAGAAGAGATTCAAAGTTTTGGAGACATATGTAAAAAGTAAAAACTAGATAAGAAATTCATATTCGAGATGAATTATTAGTGATAAGTGAAGAAAAACTATTTGAATATGTGCACAAATTAAGATCTACAACTAATGTTAAAAAAATAAAAAAAAATAAAAACTGATGAAATTTTTGTGCAAAGTATTATCAAAAGACAACAAAGTATCAGCACCAAATAGAGTTATTAAAACCATTAGAGGAAACTTCAAGACCTTAATCTCCAGAAAGACTATATGATTTGAAAAACTTGGAAATGAAGAAATTGATGAACATCTCTTGGCTTAATAAGTTGGGATGGGATTTTTTGTGTTTATGAAATAGCTAGATGTTTTGTTTGCACTTCTTTGGATGATTATATGTTTTAGTTGGACGTTTCTTATGAATATTAAGATTTTCCAAAGATTCATAATTTCTATTGTAACTCTCTCTCTCTCTCTCTTTCTATATATATATATATATAGAGAGAGAGAGAGAGAGAGAGAGAGAGAATCGGGGAACACATATTTTTACATAATTTATTAACCATCGATGATGAAGATTTCAATAGTTTAGATCTACTCACACCTTTGTATATAATTTAATTTTACATTTTGCATAAATATGTTTTCTCTTCATCATTGCATCTTCTTTCGTCTCTCCAATTAATACTAAAAACCCACCAATTAAATTATATCATCCCTCCTCTCTCCTATTAATATTATTCACCATCATCATTTTCACTCTCTCACGTGCTCCTTGTTCATTTGACACTCTCACGTTGCATCATTTTTTTATTTTTATACATTGATTAAACCATTTTTTTGATGGGGTTAAATTACATAGAAACAAATCATCATGTATTTTAATTAGCTTCCAGCTGCATTCATTCCAGCAGATATCATAATAGTCCAACCCAATATATTCATGCTGCAAATTCAACAATATTTTCTTTCAAAAAAAAAAAATCAACAATATTTATTTGAATACCTAGTTTATGTTTTTTTGTTATTGATGTATGATTAATAAATGTTTATTTGTTTCTTATTTTTAAAGGGTAAAAGTTTAAAGCAATGCGATTTTTTTTTTTTTTCCAATTGAAATGGACTATTCAAAGAAATGCGATTTTTTTTTTTTTTCCAATTGAAATGGACTATTCAAAGAAAGCTAAAGCTGTTATCATCAAATTTAACTTATATAATGAATAATTGAATATTGACTGCTGAGAGAAAGCTAAAAAATTCATAGTCAAAGCTAAATTCATTATTTTAACACAGATGCACTATATTCTTTCGTATTGGTGGTGTTAGGCCTCCAAATTAGATTAACTCTCATTTTTTTCGTCATCAGCAAACCTTAGTTGATGAACTAGAATTAGATCAACTCTCATATTCTTGTTTGGAGACAATGAGAATGAAGACGGGTGAAAAATATTAATAGGAGAGATGATAGATGATGTAAAAATAATATTATTTAAGTGGTGGATTTTAGAATTAATTGGAGAGAGAATAGAGATGATGTGTCGGCAAAAAGACAAAAGAGAGAACACTTTTATATTAAGTGTAAAATTAAGTTAGTATAAAAATATATAAAATCTAAAATTAAGTTGTATATAAATATATAAGTAGATTTAAGTCATTGAAATTTTTATATTCCAATAGTCAATAAATTGTGTCAAAATTTGTATCACTTCATTCTACTCATATATATATTCATCGATAAATATACATACATTAAAAAAAAAATCAATTACATATTCTCTTGCGGTCATCCGACTTGCCAGTTAAATTTGGACAATTATGTGTTGAAACCAATTTATGTCCCGTCACTACTAGAAACCATAATCACAATAATAACGCAAGTATATTTAATTCTGATTTATTTAGTAGGTAAGGTGTGCACTCTTTTACATGACATCACTGCCTCGCCTTCCTATAAGTCCGTACAAGAAATGAAAGATAGTGAATTGAGATGCTAAATGATTTGTACAACTATTGTGTCGAGGAAAATTATATTTGATTTTGCTCCAAATCTCGTCACAATATATATTAAATATTATTGCATAATAAAGTAGTTATATATATAATTGCTTAATGATTAAAATGGCTTCAAGCATATGTATGGTCCAAAAAATAAATTCGAAATTTGGAGACATTTGTGGAA
Organism: Dimocarpus longan; assembly: GCA_022984855.1. NCBI lineage: Eukaryota > Viridiplantae > Streptophyta > Magnoliopsida > Sapindales > Sapindaceae > Dimocarpus > Dimocarpus longan. The sequence continues at coordinate 18,144,967 of CM041014.1, forward strand.
AATAGATAAGAAATTCATATCCGAAAGGAATTATAAACTACACCTAATATGATAAGTGAAGAAAAACTATTGAATGCGTTGCGTAAATTAAGTTCTACTTCTAATGTTAAAACTAAATAAAAACTAATGAAATTTTTGTACAAAGTATTATCAAAAGAGAGCAAAGTATCAATACCAAATAGAGCTATTTAAATCATTGGAGGACAACTTCAAGACCTTAATATCTAGAAAGACTAGATGATTTAAATTGATGAACATATCCTTACTTAACCAGTTAGGATGGGATTTTCTTAGTGTTTATGAAATAGCTAGATATTTTGTTTGGATTTCTTTGGACGATTATATGTTTTAGTTGGACTTTATTAGTGTTTATGAAATAGCTAGATAGTTTGTTTGCTCTTCTTTGGATAATTATACATTTTAGTTGGACGTTTCTATGAATATTAAGATTTTTCAAAGATTCATAATTTCAGTTGTAACTCTTTCTTTCTCTGTCTCTCTATATATATATATTCACTAAGAAAGTCTATCACATTATTTCAAAAAAAAAAAAAAAAAATCAATTACATATTCTTTTGTGGTCATCCGATTTGCCAATTAAATTTGACAATTATCTGTTGAACCTGAAACCAATTCATGCCCCATCACTACCATACCAGAAAACATAATCCCTATAATAATGCAAGTATATTTAATTATGATTTATTTGTTTTCAAACATATATATATATATATATATATGTGTGTGTGTGTGTGTGTTATTTAGTAGTTAAAGTGTGCACTCTTTTATATTACATCACAGCCTCGCCTTCTTCGAAGTCCGTACAAGAAATGAAAGATCGCAAACTGAGATGCTAAATAATTTAGACAACTATTTCGTTGAGGAAAATTATGCTTGATTTTGCTCCAAATCTCATCACAATATTTACTCAATAGGAAAAATCCTAAAAAATCATCTGATATATAAAATAATCTTATTTTACCACCAATTATTTTATTTTTATTCGAAATACCACAAACGTTATAATTAGATAGAAAATTTTGACAAAAGTTCAAAATACCATTTTAGCCTTGGGATTTTTATTAAAATAATATTTTAAATTAAAAAATTATAAATTAAAACATATTAAAAATAAAAAACTTAATATAAAAAAATAGAGATCTAAATTGGATCTTCACCGTCCATCCAAATGGATAGATGGATCTCTACCAATAAACACTATCATCATCTCTTGTTCGTCTATCAACCCAGAATCGCCGTCACCTAGTTCGTCCACCAATAAACACCATCTCACAATCATCATTAACAATAAACACCATCCCACAATCATCTGCCAGTACCACCAATTTCTTTAAAAAAATAAAAAGAAAAAGAGGACCAATGGTCTCCACCATTGGAGACGGTCTCCAACGGTGGAGACCGTCTAGGTCTCCATGGAGTTTAGGTTTCTACCATCGAAGACCTAGCTTCAACGACCATGAAAATTAGATGAAATCTTCAATTCTAGCAACAGTAAAGGGTTGAGCTAGTAGCGATTGATGAAGAACAAAGCATGGAAGTTGTGGCAATTGTAGCAACAGTGGGTCCATAGAGATTGTAGTGTGGAGAATACAATTTGCAGTTTGAAGATATAGTGATTGATGACAATATAGCTGGTTAGGTTGGTGGTTAGTCTAAAACTTGGTGGAGACCACATCGTCGACCGACCTCCACTACCTCTACTATGCTATCGCTGATCTCCACAACCATTATTACAAGCCAGAGAGAGAGAGAGAAAGAGAACTAGCCGAAGATAGAGAGAGAGGAGAAAAATAGGGGAGAGAGAGAACAAGAGAGAGATAGTTGAGAGAAAAAAAAATTATTCTTATATATATTTATTTAAATAAAAATATCTTATTTTTTGTGATTTTGCGTTTAATATTGTTTATTTTATTTTTTAATATTTTAATTAATTTTTCATTACTTTTATCTTTTTATCTATAGAGTCAAATGATTAATCATGTTAATTTAACGGAATTCACAATCGTTAAGGACATTGTTGTTTTATATGCCTCAAGAGTATTTTAACTATTTTTATTAATATTAAGTAGTATTTCGAATAACTATATTTTAGTCAATTATAAATAATTATGTGCGCAGCCTTATATATAAATTGTAAACTCACATTTGAATCTATACTACATAATTGTTCTTATTAAATAGATTCTAAAGAATTGTCGTAAGAAACGAGACTCACCCAATACGGCCTCTAGTTCCCCGTTGGTCGTATCACTAGGTTCCTCAAGGTCAACAACAGCGCCCCCATTTACCTCTTCGCCGTCCTCTAATACCTCGCTGCCAAGGTAACCCCTTCTCTTTCAAGAATTTTCTTTTCCAAATTTTGTATTTTTTTTATTCCTGTATAAATCTAAATTGAATCTTCACCGTCCATCCAAATAGATATACGGATCTCTATATCAATAAACACTATCATCATCTCTCGTTCGTCCATCAACCCAAAATTGTCATCACCCAATTTGTCCACCAATAAACACCATCTCACAATCATCATTAATAGTAAACACCATCCCACAATCATCTGCCAATACCACCAATTTCTTTAAAAAAATAAAATGAAAAAGAAGACCGATGGTCTCCACTATTGGAGACCACCGAGGTCTCCAACAGTGGAGACCGTCTAGGTCTCCATAGAGTTTAGGTTTTTACCATCGAAGACCTAGCTTCAACGACCATGAAAATAAGATGAAATCTTCAATTCCAGCAACAATAAAGGGTTGAGCTGGTAGCGATTGATGAAGAACAAAGCATGGAAGTTGTGGCAATTGCAGCAACAGTGGGTCCATAGAGACTGTAGTATGGAGAATACAATTTGCAGTTTGAAGATGTAGTGGTTGATGACAATATAGTTGGTCGGGTCGGTGGTCGGTCTAAAACTTGGTGGAGACCACATCGTCGACCGACCTCCCCTACCTTTACTATGCTATCACTGATCTCCACAACCATTATTACAAGCCAGAGAGTGAAAGAGATAGAGAACTAGTCGAAGATAGAGAGAGAGGAGAAAAAGAGGGGAGAGAGAGATAGTTGAGAGAAAAAAAAAAATTATTATATATTTATTTATTTTAAATAAAAATATCTTATTTTTTATGATTTTGCATTTAATATTGTTTATTTTATTTTTTAATATTTTAATTAATTTTTCATTGCTTTTCTCTTTTTATCTATAGCGTCAAATGATTAATCATGTTAATTTAACGGAATTCACAATCGTTAGGGACATTATTGTTGTTTTATATGTCTCAAGAGTATTTTAACTATTTTTGTTAATATTAAGAAGTATTTCGAATAACTATATTTTAGTCAATTATAAATAATTATGTGCGCAACCTTATATATAAATTGTAAACTCACATTTGAATCTATACTACATAATTGTTCTTATCAAATAGATTCTAAAGAATTGTCGTAAGAAACAAAACTCACCCAATACGGCCTCCAGTTCCCCGTTGGTCGTATCGCTAGGTTCCTCAAGGTCGGCAAGTATGCCGAGCATATTGGCACCGGCGCCCCCGTTTACCTCTTCGCCGTCCTCTAATACCTTGCTGCCAAGGTAACCCCTTCTCTTTCAAGAATTTTCTTTTCCAAATTTTGTATTTTTTTTCCTGCTCGTAGATCTAGGGTTTTCCATTTCATGATTCTTTTATCGTACAATTAGGTTTTTGAAAAAAAAAATGGATTTTTATAGATCTACTATGACTTTCGTTTCATTTTATATATAACAATTTTATCCTTTTTACAAGTTTGTAAAATTAGGATCGATCTATCTATGTTTGAGACAAATTTTCCAAATTTTCTTCTCTTTAAATGTGAAATTATTTTTTTTCTAATTTTTTTTTATAAAAATTAATTTTACATAATCAATTTTTTTCCCAAAAATAAATGAGGGTTTTTATTTTTGTTTGGTGTTGAATGTTGTGTATTATTATTATGGTTTCAGGTTCTTGAATTGGCTGGAAACGCAGCAAGGGACAACAAGAACACTAGCATTGTCCCCCGCCACATCCAGCTGGCAGTGAGAAACGACGAGGAGCTGAGCAAGCTTCTTGGAGACGTAACAAGCGCCAATGGTGGTGTCATGCCCAACATCCACAACCTCCTCCTCCCCAAGAAAACTGGAACATCCGGCTCCAAGGCTGCTGGTGATGATGACAGTTAAATCATAACTTTCTTCAATTTCAAACAATGAATACTTAAAATGGGCAAGAAAGTTGTTATGCTGCTGATAATGTGGTTCTAATTGTCTTTGTTAGTTTTAGTTTTTGTTGTTCCTTGTTGGATCCTTAAAAAAGTAGGGAGTTTTTAAGTCAAGGACCATTTACTTGTCTCTTTTCAGTGTTTAGATTTTTTTTTTTTTTTTACTAGTATTGTGAATATAATGATCATCTTCTAGTTGCTCAATAGAAGAAGAGTTGTCTTTTTTTTTTTTTTTTTTGTCCTGTGGGGTGTTTAATTTTAGTTACCTGAATGCATTATTTCAAAGTGATTCCAAATTTGGGTGTGTTTTATGAGATGGTGTTTTCATTTGCCTGCCTAGTTTGATGTTTCATTTCTTGAATATAAAATCTTGTTGAAGATCCATGCAATTTAACTATGTGAATTATAATAAATTGCAACTTAATGGCCGTATTGGACCTGCAACAAAGACTAGTAAAACCATTATTATTATTGTTATTATTATTTGCTAAGAATGGTTATTGGCTTGACGGTCTAATACTCTAAAGTGTATGATTTAGGCTTTGGAATTTTGTTGGAGATTCTAGTTGTGTTGTGTCTTGTTTGAAATTTATAGATAATATCTGAAGGTGATGAGCTAGTTTGTACTTGTGTATGCTACAAATGGTAACATGCGATCAACTTCTTCTTGCCCCTGTGTTGGCACATGCTTTAGGTAGTAGGTACTAGTCAAATTAGAATTCTTATGTTGGGCATTACAATTTGAAGAAGTTCAAGGATTGCATTACCAAGTAGCAGCTTTAGTATCATTGAATTGAAGTTGGATTTGACAAATATATTATGTTGTTTAATATCTGATTAAAATATTAATTGATTTTAGACTCGTTAAGACTGTTTTACTAATTTTAGATTCATGCTCATGTGATGAAACAAACCCATGGAACAAAAAACAAATGTGTTTTTCACTGCAAGATACCATTATGCCATCCCAAGTTTAAATAAATGAAAATTGTTCGATAAGAAAGTAAAAGCAAAATTGCATTCACACCCCTGAGTGGTGGACCTAACCGTTTTGACTTAGAAGCCCATTAAAGCAGTACCAATTGAGAGCGGGTTCGAAACACCTCAAACGGGACGGGTTTGAGGATGGGCGCAAATTTTATAATTGATTGTTCAAGCTTTCTTAATTTTACTTGTCATCGATTATTGTGGAATTAAGTGGGGTTGTAAATCTTCCTGCAACAAAATTTTATAGAATTTTTACTGAAAATGTTTTTGTACGGAGGGCCGGGGATAGATCCTACAATAGTCAAGCATAACGACTCCCTGCAAAATATGTATACAAGCATTCGACAAAGACACATGAAGGAACATATGCATAAATATACTTACAACCTTCTATTAAACAAATAATAAAATCTAATTGGTACAACTACTGTTAATGCAATAAAGAAATAAATATTATAAATTCATGTTAGCAAAATAATATAAACCATTTACAGCTTAAAAAGCTCATCAATTATCAAATAGGGGTAGAGGATCTGCTTCAATTCATGATGATCAACCAAACGCCAACGAGGGAATTAATTATATATTATCTTCAGACTTTTAAAATTGTCTGCCAAAGCAAAGGAAAAAAAAAAAAAACTTCAGCTGGGGACTAGCATTCATCCCCCTTAGTCCTTACATAAAGCTTTTGACAACCGCCAAAACAAACTTTTTCTCTTCTCCTGGTAAGCTTCTGACAACCGCCACAACAAACTTTTTCTCTTCTCCAGGGATTCTCCTGTTAAAGCTATTACCAACTCCCATAACAAATCAGCTTCAATATTAGAAATCTTCTCCAGGGATGATCCTGATTCAATCATCTTTTCTCGCTTCAAATTGTTCCACTTTTGTTCCAAATCTTGAAGCTTGGAGTGTCCAATTTTCCTGACCACATAGTCCAAAAGTGCAGCATTATTTATCTTCCAAAACTCCTTCAGAATACTGTAATTATTGGCAACAGACAGATTCTCCATCAACCCCTCAAGTTCTTCTGCTGAATTCTTGGCAACAGACAGATTCTTCATCAACGTCTCAAGTTCTTCTGCTGACATTGTTGATCAAATCTGCAAGAATTTATCAACGGAATAAACCTTGATTTATGAAAAAAGTTTACAGTTTTTTCTTTTGTTTTTCAATACTATACACAAAGATGTGTCAAACATGTTATTTATAGAATAATAATCTTAAACTTTTTAAAATTAAAAAAAGTAATTGTAAAACATGGAATCAAAATTCAATCAATTTGATTGGGTTCAAACTGATTGCCATGAGAATTCTATTCATGTTGAGTTTCACGATGTTTATCTTATTGAAGAGTCCTGTCATGTCTAGACATGTGGTTTCTAATCCTTTTAGTTAGCATAGAAATCATCTTTTAAGTCATACGAACATAAATAGAAATCATTCTAAATTAAATTCAATGTTTATTGACATCCCTAAAATTATTGTATCGACTGAAAATCTATGAAAGCTATTTCGAGATTTCAAGAGCACATGAAAAACTCAAATCCAAAACTGTTTCAGGTTTCAAAATTTCTTTCTTGACAGCAAGTATTTACATATTTTATCCACAACGACCAGATTTCCAATTAAAAAAATCCAACAAACAACCAAATACGCCTGGCGATATCGAAAGTACAGACCGAAGAGACCCTTAAGCAGAGCACAACAAACAACCAAAAGCAAACAAACCTAAATTACTACCACAAACAAATTAATTAACATAGATTAGTGTTAAAAACATACAAAAACAACAGAGAGTTCTTACTTTGTTTGAGAAGCGAAAACCAAAATCAACCACCAGCGACGAGAAGCGCGGCGAGCTTGAGAGAGAGTCGTCCGCGTGAGGGACCGGCGACTGCGAACCAGGGGGGGGGACGACTGACTACTGACTCCTTAGGGTATTTTTCCTTTTCCCTTTGACGTGTGTGTATATATATAGACGGGTTGCTAACTTTTTTAATTTTTTCCTTTTAACTAAAAGTTTTCCGGATGAAATAGGAATACTCCTATAGCAGGGAAACCTAAGGCGATCTGGCAAACAAAATATTAATGTGAAAAAGAGTAGCTTTAATATGGTCGAGATATTTTAAGATTTATCTACTTATTAAACTTCCTTCTTGTTTTAGGATTATATATCCTTATTCGGTAAAGAGTATAATTATTGTGCTATGAAAATACCCATCATATGTCATGAGAGTCTTCATGAAAAATTTCCGTATAGGAATATAAAACGTAAACTTTAAAATTTGCAAAGACCACATCATGACACAAAATTCATAACTTGAATAAAGGAAGAAGATTTAAAAAGAGCTAGCTTCGATGTGGAATTAGACGAAGGAGACCATGAAGTTAGAATTAAAAAAAAATATTAAGATATCAAATTACGGTTACCACATCAAAGAGAGCTAGATCATCATCTACTCGAGCCAAATCTTCAACAAACAGATATGTCGTAATCAACAGGTAAATTTCTTTTTACTGATTATTAATTGTAATTAACTTGTATTGAATCCAATTGCTAGTTGTTATATATATAATTTGCTTAACAATTAAATTGACTTCAAACGGATGTGTGGTTTAAAGAATAAATTCGAAATCTGAAAAGGTTTGCGAAAAATAGACAAGAAATTCATATTTGAAATTAATTATTAGCTGCACCTAATGTGACGAAAGTAAAGAAAAACTATTGAATGCTTTGTGCAAAGTATTATCGGAAGAGAGAAAAGTAACCTCACCTAATGGAGCCATTGGAACTTCTACATCTTATGTTAAAATCGAAAAAAAAAAAAAAATAATGATGAAATTTTTATGCAAAGTATTATCAAAATAGAGGAAAGCATCATATAGAGCTATCGAAACCATTGGAGAATGAACTTCAGGACCTTAATCTTTGGAAATATTAGATGATTTGAAAAGCTCGGAGATGAAGAAATTGACGAGCATACCCTTATTTCATCAGTTGCGATGTCATTTTCTCAGTGTTTATGAAACTCATAAAATTTGGCAAAGAAATTTTAAAATTAAAATATCTGGTATTATCTTAGACAAGCACATCGTTTGATTATAGTTATCATCTTAAGGAAACCAATATCATCAAGAAAGACTAAAACAAAAAATTAGAAGTACATTAATTCATGGTTTAAATAAAAGAAATTTGCTTGATAAAAAAAAAACAATGAAGGAGAATTGCACTCACACCCCTGAGTGGTGGACCTAACCTTTTGGGCTTAGAAGCCCATTAAAACAATACCAGTTCAGAGCAGGTTCAAAATGCTCCAAATCGAGCGGGTTCGAGGATGGGCACAAATTTTATAATTGATTGACTATGATTGTTCAAGCTCTCTTAATTTTGCTTGTCATTAATTATTGTGGAAATAATCAATTAATTGGGGTTGTAAATCTTCCTGCAACAAACTTTTATAGAATTTTTACTGAAAATGTCTTTGCGCAAAGGGATTGGGATAGATATTCCTAATGAAACCGGATTAAATTCCATCAACCAAAATGGGCTGGATGGGGCAGGGTCCTCACCCAAAACAGATTGGGGAACAAAAAAATCTACACAAAGCTAATACCTTTAAACTCGTAAATTTTTAGAACCCAAACTTCAAGAAAAATGTAGATCGTTTATTAAAAAATACTTTCAAACTTGTAAATTCTTTAATTATGTAATTATAAAAGTGCTTCAGTATTAGTTTATTGCTAAACTGAGTTTAATCCGGGAATGAACACTATCAAATTAAAAAAAAAAAGTTTCAAAATAAAAATAAAAAAAGAAAAGAAATTTAAGGGTCCCTTTTATATATATATATATATATATATATATATATATATATATATATATCTAAGTACTCTTCTAAGTTGCAATGACTCTTGCAGGTATGGATATCTTAATATATCAACTTCTTCATCTTCTTCTTCATCAGTCATCATCTTTTCTTCTTCGTCCGCTGTGACAACCGACATCATCTCAAATTTATTCATCAATTTTTTAAATTCTTTTGCTGACATGGTTCAAAGAATTTGCAATAATTAATCAACCGGGCATACTTTGTTGCTTAGATTCATGAAAAAAAGAAGCTAATAGGTTCTTTTTTTTTTTTCATTTATACTTGTGATGCAATTATACAAATATGTGTGGAACAGCTTATTTATAGAATAATAATCTCCCTATTATTATTATTATTTGAGACAGTACTCTCCCTATTGTAAAAAGGAATTTTAAAACATGGTAACCAAAATTCGATCAAATTTGATCATGTTCAAACTCATTGCTATTATAATAATTCTAGTCCTGTTGAGTTTCATATTGTTTATTTTATTTGAAGAGTCCTAACCTGTCTAGACATGCCCTTGTTAATTAACATCCGGTGCCGGAAGGGCTTTTTTTTTTTTATGAAAAAAAAAAAAAAAAGAAACTAAAATTCTACCGATTTCATTATTATGTAGCACTGTAAACTTTTTCTTTGTTTTAGTTTTTTTGAACGTCATATTTGCAAGTTTAGAAAATTAAGTCCAACCTCATGAAACTAATAAGAAGAAAATACACATGGACTCAAACAAAATAAAGATTTTTGGGTATGGGATCCCTTATGGAATTTCATACGGAATTTTAATTGTCTTATTACAAAATCAATTTCTTACATCTAGGTTTGTAAAATTTCTGAATTATCGAAGGAAAAAAAGAAAAATAAATCATTGTTGTGTGGAAGTTTGATTTTGTATTGATACAAAATATTTTCATCATCTACAATAATGAATTTTGTACAATCACAAAATTAGAGTCCCATGTAGATTTACACAAGGGATCCCACAAATAAGACATCGCTCACAAAATCAAGCCTTCCTATGCTAACTGAAATAACCGAAACCCAAAGTTATTTCACTTTTAGTTGATTTCGGTAAAAAATATATTATTATTATTATTATATAAAAGTCAATTTACTCTTGTCTTGCTAAAAAAATATATCATTAATGTTAGAACAAGCGGAAAATAGGAGGCTTAACGTTTTGGGCTTACGAATCCATTCACATAAAACCCAAAATTAGTTTATTTTTTGTTAATTTTGTTGGTAAAAGAAATTATAAATATAATACTTTTAAAATGAAGACTTAATCAGTCAAATTCATCCATTATATTTGATTAATTTTTTCTAATATTTTATATAAAATCAATTTACCATTTTTTTATTAAAAAAATTTATTAAAAAAATCAGTATTGGAACAAGTAAAAATTGGTGGGCCTAACATTTTGGGCTTATGAATCCATTCACACGAAACACATTTTAAATGAGTGAATTACTGAAAACCCTTCCAACATTTGCTTTATTACAATCGGAAACCATTTTTACGTTTTGTAACAATGACCTCCCCTCTACTAACGTTTGACCATGGTTGACCGTTTGAAATAGCTGGAAAATGACAGAATAGAGTAAAAAGACGATAATACCCCTAATGAATTAATTTTATAAATTTTAAATTATAAAATAATTAAAATTTAAAATTTAAAAATTATTTTAAAATTGATCTAAACCATCCATCTCAAAGATGGATGGCCTAGATTAATTTAAAAAAATAATATTTAAAACAAAAAAATAAATTGATGATTTCTGATTTCTGATCATTGTTTTCGGTTCTTCAACAGTCAGTTCTGGTTCATCTTGTCTGTTCCAACATCATCATTCATCAACATATTCTAATATCATCAACACAACAATCATTCATCATCAACACAACAATAATCAATACAAACAAAACTACTGTTAAACAAAAACCACAACCATCATCATCAAACAGACCCAAGAACATCATCAACAAACACCATCTACAATAAACATAATCAGCATTACAAACACAATCAGAATCTGGGTCGAAAACCCAGATCGGCGTCTGGAAACCCAGACGTCGATATGTCTGGGTTTCCGAACCCAGATCGAGCTGGGTTGTCTGGGTTTCCAGATCTGGAAACCCAGATCGTTGTCTGGGTTCCCAGACGGAAACCCAGACATCGGTCTGGGTTCCCAGACGGGAACCCAAACATCTGTCTGGGTTCCCAGATCTGGGAACCCACATCGGTCTGGGTTCCCGAACCCAGACATCGGTCTAGGTTTCCAGATCGGGAACCCAGACATCGGTCTGGGTTTCCGTCTGGGAACCCAGATCGATCTGGGTTCCCAGACGGAAACCCAGACCGATGTCTCTTGTTTGTCTGGGTTCCCAGACGGAAACCCAGATCGATCTGGGTTTCCAGATCTGGAAACCCAGATCGATCTGGGTTTCCGATCTGGAAATCAAGACCGAGCCCAGAACCGAGATGCAGAGAAGGAGAAGATGAAAATGAAGAGAAGAAGGAGAAGAGAGGGGGAAGAAGATGAAGAAAAATAAGAGCAGAAGGAGAAGCGGGAGAAGAGAGAGAGAGACGGAGAGAGGAGAGGAGTAATTATAATTTAAATTTTAAATTTTATTATTTTTAAATTTTAATTATTTTATAATTTAAAATTTATAAAATTAATTCATTAGGGGTATTATCGTCTTTTTACTTTATTCTGTCATTTTCCAGTTATTTCAAACGGTCAACCATGTCAAACGTTAGTAGAGGGGAGGTCATTGTTACAAAACATAAAAATGGTTTCCGATTGTAATAAAGCAAATGTTGGGAGGGTTTTCAGTAATTCACTCCATTTTAAATACTGGAATTGTCAGAAGTGGGATTTGAACCCACGCCCTCGTTAGAACTTGAGTCTGGCGCCTTAGACCACTCGGCCATCCTGACTTGATACACATATGTTTTTCACAAGTTAATTCACATCGTTTAGCTCTTCATCTTTGTAACACCATATTCACTGTGACTGTAAATTTGTTGCTCCTTGAGGTATCAAGCTCTACTTGGTAGTTTGGCCTCCATTGGTCATGCAAATTGTTATAAAAGACACCTTGAAAAGCTTATAGAGAAACCATTATCATCCTGAACATCCAAACCTTAATTAGGGAATAACAAGTTGGTGTAGTGCAATCTTTTACGTTTAGTGGCTGCATAATTTGTATTGGCAATAGTGCATATAAAAAAATGGTAGAAAGAATAGTTTCAAAGAAATTGATGAGTATATCCCTGCTTCATCAGTTGGGATGTTATTTTCTTGGTGTTTATGAAATGGATAAAATTTGGCAAAGAAATTTTAAAATTAAAATATCTGGTATTATCTTAGACAAGCACATTGTTTGATTATAGATATCATCTTAAGGAAACCAATATCATCAAGAAAGGCTAAAACAAAAAAATTAGAAGTACATTAATCGATGGTTAAATAAACGAAAATTGCTTGATAAAAAAACAATGAAGGAAAATTGGACTCACACCCTTGAGTGGTGGACCTAACCTTTTGGGCTTAGAAGCCCATTAAAACAATACCAGTTCAGAGTGGATTCGAAATGCTCCAAACCGGATAGGTTCGAGGATGGGCACAAATTTTATAATTGATTGACTATGATTGTTCAAGCTCTCTTAATGCACAAAGGGACTGGGATAGATATTCCTAATGAAACCGCGTTAAATTCCATCAACCAAAATGGGCTGGATGGGGCAAGGATCCCCGCCCAAAACATATTGGGGAAAAAAAGTTCTACACAAAGCTAATACTTTTAAACTCGTAAATTCTTAGAAGCCGAACTTCATGAAAAATGTAAATTGTTTATTAAAAAATACTTTCAAACTTGTAAATTCTTTAATTATATAATTATAAAAGTGCTTTGACATTAATTTATTGCTAAACTGAGTTTAATGTCAGAATGAACACGATCAAATTAAAAAAAGTTTCAAAAAAAAAAAAAGAAATTTAAGGGTTCCTTATATATATATATATATATATATATATATATATATTACTTGGACGATAGCGACTCGAACTTAAAATATCCTTCTATTGAATAAGAGTCGTTTGTCGTTAAACCACATTATAGATTCAGACATTTTAGTAGAAGTGAAATAATTTTTTTTTTTTTATTTTTATTAACAAATAAAGGTATTAAACTTTATTGGTTGTTAAAAGCTTTAGCAAACTAACGAATTAGAATATCAAGAACTAGTAAAAAAAGTATAATCATAAAACAGGAATATAAAATCCTAAAATTGAACTTGGAATGATTGTTGTAATTGGATGATTTGTCTCTCTTAGCTCTTGGTTTGGATATTATGATATATCATATCTTGATTATCTTTAATTGAAGCTGGATTTGACAAATACATTAAGTATGGCTATGACCTATGAGCGGTTAAATCTCATATTAAAAATATGGATTGATTTTTGACTAACTAGACTTTTGACTAATTTTAAATTCTTTCTTATTTGAATTATAGAGTGTGTATAGCATGTAGTTCGAAGTAAAACAATTTTTTCTTATTATTAACAAATTAAGGTATTAAACTTTATTGATTGATAAAAACATTAACAAATTAAGGTATTAGAAAATTAAGAACTAGTAAAGAAAGTATAATCATATGAAGGAATATAAAATCCTAAAAGTGAACTTGGAATGGTTATTGTATTTGGATCCTACATCAAAATCCTTTTTCTTGCCTTGGATCAATCATGGAATATGATTTGTCTCTCATAGTTCTTGGTATGAATATTATGATATCATATCTTGATTATCTTTTCTTATTTTATGATCTCAGCTGAAGACATTTTGCTAGTATACTCAATTTTGATGTTGGTGTAATATGAATGAATGCCTCTTCCTTTCTTAAATTTTTTTCTTTTGGTGATACTTATGCTTGAATCAATAAAAATTGTTAATGAAATTTCACGTACATAATTGTTATAGGATTCAAAACAAGCGACATTTAATATTAATAACAAAATTTTACCCGTTGTGGTGGTCATGACTATCCTTCTCCAAATAAGAACAAATAAATAAATAAATCCACTAACAATAAAGAAAAATAAATTAATTATAAAACAGTAAGGATGTTTAGTATTTAGAGAAATCCAAAAAACACTCTTTTTTTTTTTTTTTTACAAGGGTATTATGATCATCATTCGATGGGAATGGCTTCAGTTATTGTGATTTTTTTTTTTTAATTATGTGAGGCTAACACTAAATCTGATACAAATTTGATAAAATACAAATTTAGATCATATTACATTTTTTTAATCGGACAGTTTTGCAGTTTATTCCTCAACATAGACAGAAGAGCCACCTACTGGTGTGTTTACTGGCATCCTTTTCACCAGCTTTTGGTCTACAGACAAAAGCTTAATAGTTAATACTATAGTTAAGGGCTTAACTATGATATTTAAGTTACTGGTTGATGGAAATTATGCTACTTTATCAATAAGGGTCCTTTGGATAGTCAGTTTTCTCCATTCAACTGGTCCATTGCCTAGAAAAATTCAAATATAAAATTGCTTTGAATAAAACTCATAACTAGCACTAAAGTAAGTGCCTTCTTACTCCATAACATCAGGATGACAGCTGCGGGATCCTCCTCCACAGGCAGTAAGGGACCAATCACAACCGATAAATAATACAAGAAAATAACAGTAAAAAAGAATAGTCAATTACTTAATTACCTATTTCAACATTCTATAACTTGTTAAATGTATGAAGACGTCTCAAAGATAAAGTAAATTGGGTTTTGATTCAAAAATAGTTGTTCGTGTTTGTCTCAATTGACAATACAGTTGTTTTTTGCCCGTTTTGACTCCACCAATAGATGATTTCATGTTCAACAAATGTTTCATGTAAAATATTTCATGAAATTAAAATAGGTTGGCTTAACTGAAAATTCAATTGTTTTTTGCCCATTTTGATTCCACAAAACATTCATATAGATGATTTCATGTTCGCGAATTTCACATGAAATGTTTCATTAAATTAAAATAGATTAAAAACAACTCAAGTTTTCTTTGGATAAAAAACCAACAACTCTTTTAATTTTTGACCAACAACGATTTTTTTCTTTTTACTAAAAGTTATCCCAGATGAAATAGAATGCTATTATTGTAGGGAAACTTAATGCCATTTGGCAAAGAAATTTTAAATATAAATCAAACAAAATATTAATATGAAAAAAATAGATGGTATGATTAAAATAACATTAATATGGTCGAGATATTTTAGGATTTATCTACATATTAAACTTCCTTAGTTGTTTAAGGATTATATATCTATATATCCTTATTTGAAAAAGAGTCGAATTATTATGCTATAAATACCCATCATCTGTCATATATGAGTCTTCATGAAAAACTTCATTATAGGAATATATAAAGTGAATTTTAAAATTTGCTAAGATCACATCATGATGTAAACGAAAAAAGAGATTCATACAGAAATCATAACTTCAACAAAGGAAGGATATCATTCTATTGAGAAGCATAGAAAGTTGAAAAGAACTAAGTTGGATGTGGAAGTAGAAGAATGAGGGAAAAGGTGGACATTAAAATTAAAATAAGACCAAGATCATCAATATTATTGACTAGCAAAGTGTTTGCACCTCATGACATTAAAATTAAAAAAAAAAGATGAGGATATCAAATTATGGTTGCCACACGAAAGACTAAAAGCTAGATCATCACCTACAAAAGCGAAATCTTCAACTAGCACATACACAACAATCAAAACATCAACACGTAAATTTCTTTCATTGATTATTAATTGTTGTTAACTTGTATTGAATCTAATTATTAGTTGTTATACATATAATTTGCTTAATGATTGAATTGGTTTCAAGAAGATATTCGGTCCAAAGAAAAAATTCGAAGTTAGGAGACATTTGTGAAAAATAGACAAGAAATTCATATTGGAAACAAATTATTAACTGCACCTCATGTGATAAGTAAAGAAAAGCTATTAAATATTTTGCGCAAATTAAGTTCTACATCTAACGTCAAAAATGGACAAGAAATAATGAAATTTTTATGCAAAGTATTATCAAAAGAGAGCAAAGTATCAGCACCAAATAGAGCTATTGAAACCATCGAAGGACAATTTCAGGACCTTAATCTCTTAAAAGACTAGATGATTTGAAAAGCTGAGAGATGAAGAAATTGATGAACGTGTCGTTGCTTAATTAGTTAGGATGGGATTTTCTTAGTGATTATGAAATAGCTAGATATTTTGTTTGGTTGGACTTCTTAGGATAATTATACGTTTTAGTTGGACATTTCTTATGAAGTTTAAGATTTTTCAAAGATACATAATTTCTATTGTAACAAAAAATATATATATATATAAGATTTAAAAAAGGGCATCTCATTCTTTTAATGTAACACTGTAAACTTTTTCTTTGTTTCGCAGTTTTCTTGAACTTCATATTTGCATGTTTAGAAAATTAAGTCCTACCTCAGGAAAGTAATAAGAAGAAAATACATATGGACTCGGACAAAATAAAGATTTTTAGTTGTGGGATCCCATATAGAATTTCATATGGAATTTTAATTTTGTCTGATTATAAAATCAATTTCGTGTTGATCCTTGAAGGGTTAATAAAACCTTTTAAACTCAAATTGATGCTCGAATTTGGGTTTGTAAAATTTCTGAATTGTCAAAGAAAAGAAGAAAATAAATCAATTTTGTGTGGAAGTTTGATTTTGTATTGATACAAAATCAATTATCAACATATAACGATTTTGTACAATCACAAATTTGGACTGTTTTTAGCATGTAGCATGAATTCAGCATCAAAATGTATATTAGACCCATTTTGGTACCATTAGACTGTTTTTAGACCCCAAGAAACCTGTTTGACTAGTCATTTTGGTCCTTAAGTGAATTATAATAAATATATATCAGGAAAAACAAATATGATTTGCAAAATAACAAAACAGAATATATCAACGAAAAAAAAAAAAAGACAACAACAAAAGAGTAACAACAAGAAAAGTTTCATTGGCCAAGTAGAGGAGTGCAATTGCAAAGCTCCTCTTAATCAAAGAATCTACATGTCTGCCATACTACTGAACAATCAATCAAATCTTTTAACATTGACTAAAACCGGGTACTGTTTGAACGATCAAATGACAATATCTCACATGGACTAAAAATGGGTGTTTGAAAAATCAAATGAAATCATCTATAACACGGACCAAAAATGGGTGTTTGAACAATCAAATGGACCTGAACCACTTCATGCACCTTTGGACTTGGGTTGCTCCATCGAATCCTCACACAAAGCTTTTGACAACTCCACCTCGAAACCGGCTTCAGCCTGTGAAGGATTCTCTGGGAACGATCCGGATTGCTTCATCTCATGTTGTTCCACGTTGTTCCACGTTTGTTCCAAACCTTGAAGCCCGGCTGGTCCCATTTTCTCGACTATAAAGTGTAGAGTTGGAGGATCATCTCTCTTACATATCTCCGTGACAATAGAGTCGTCATTGCCTGCTTCTTCCTCTGTCTCCCAAATCTTTCTTCTTCTCAGATCGTTTGTGTTGTGGGACTCCTTAGGGGAAGCTGTTGTCTGGTTTTCAGCTTCCAGAGGTGGCAGACCGAGGCAAGAGAGAACCACGTCCACACCAACATCATTACCGAACTCCGACAATATTTCAAGATACTGTTCGCGAATCACTTTCAATCTTGCTGCCAAATTGCCATTTTGTAAAAGCCCAGCTTCCAGGATTTTCATTTCATCATCACGGGGATCAAGGAACTGGAGAACCACTTCAAGAGCTTTGTGTTCTCCTATCAGTCCGACAATTATTTGGAATTCTTCTTCGATGACTCTAGCAGCATTTGGCGAGACGTTGCCTTCTTGCGCTGGTGGTGGTTCTTGGCGAGGCAGTGGCATGGGGTCTCCTGCTTGTGGTGATGGTTGTGGCGTCAGCCCAACCTCGTCTGTGTTGTGGGACTTCTTTGTGGAAACCTTTGTGTGGTTTTCAGGGTCAAGAAGCAGAACCACCTCAAGAGCCCTGTCTTTGCCTATCAGTCCCGCAATTCTTCGGAGTTCTTCTTCAATGGGGTCTCCTGCTTCTGCTTGTGGTTGGGGAGGCTGTGGCTGTTGGGTTGGGTTCCCTCATATGTTGAGGCCCAACAAGTCTCAATAGGTTAAATTGAGCCCATATGGAAATCCTAAAGCAATTAGGAATCATAACCCTATTTAATTCTTATTTCCTTGATCAATATAAATAAGAGAAGAGAGGGTTTGGTGGCTGGTGAGAGTTTAGAGTTTTTTTTTGGTGGCAGAAAACAACACAAAATCAAGTGTGAAGAGAGAAAATCGTGTGGAAGAGAGGAGGAAAGAAAAGAGTGAATTTTCTGCACAGAAACTCACTCGCGCGGTTTTCGGAGTTGTTGCGATATCTTTTTTGTTAACCGTTGGATCGTGCTGAAATTTGGACAGCACATTCATCTCTTCTGGATCTTGATTCTGAACGGTGGAGATCAGAAACAGAGTTGTCGTTTGTGAGATATACAGCCCGTAACAGAGCTGTCACGTTTTGCGGTCACTGTCAGCGCAGCAGTTTTGTAAGACCGATATCTCTTTCGTTTACCGTTGGATCGAGCTCAAATTTGGACAGTATACTCAGCACTCGTGATTCTAAATTCTGGACGGTGGAGATCGGATTTTGAGATCCCAGTAGAGAGCGACGCAGTCCAGATCGTTCTGCTGAGTTTGTGTTTTCTCTTCACTTGTTATTTAAACTTAAATTTGTGTTTTTAGGGAACCTAGATAATTGTTGCTCGATTTTGGTTCCTAGTTGATGTTAAAACAGTTTGTTACTCTCATCTTTGATTATTAGTGGAGATTTTTGGGTGGACTACGGTCCCGTGGTTTTTACTCCTCGCATTGGGGAGGTTTTCCACGTAAAAATTGGCTTGTGTTATTTGTGCATGTGGTGGCGATTTAATTGCTCATTATTTGATCGTTGGTGGTAATTATATTGTGGTGGATTTGTGCATTACTTAGTGGTTTTCCATAGGATTCATTCAGGGGGAGAAAAAGTTCCGCTGTGTAATTTGCTTGTAATTGGTTTTTCTCCCATCAAAGTGGTATCAGAGCTTGGTTCCGAATTTTACAATGATGAATATGAAGAACAATTTGAATCTAAGTAGAATGATTACTCTGAATGGTTCGAACTATCATATTTGGAAAGGAAAGATGGAGGATCTTTTGTATGTGAAAGATTTTCACTTACCTGTTTTTGCTACAGAAAAGCCTAGTGATAAATCTGATGCAGAGTGGACTTTGCTTCATCGGCAAGTATGTGGTTTCATTAGGCAATGGGTGAGTGATAATGTTTTGAATCATATCAGTGGGGAAACACATGCACGGACTTTGTGGGTCAAGCTTGAGGATTTGTATGCCAGAAAAACCGGGAATAATAAATTGTTTCTGATGAAGCAATTGATGTATTTGAGATATCATGACGGTGCTCCTCTGACAGATCATTTGAATACATATCAGGGGATTATAAATCAGTTGGCTGGCATGGGTATCAAGTTTGATGATGAGGTACAAGCATTATGGTTGCTTGGTACATTACCGGACTCATGGGAGACTTTCAGATCTTCTTTGTCGAACTCTGCTCCGAATGGAATGATGACAATGGATTTGGTCAAGGGTAATATTCTGAATGAAGAGACGAGAAGAAAAGCACAAGGGTCTACTTCATCTTCAGAAGTTCTGGTTACTGAAAGCAGAGGGAGAAGTAAAAGTAGGGGTCCGAAGAATAGAAGTCAACACAGAAGTAAATCCAATAAGTTTGCAAATGTTGAGTGTTTCTACTGCCATAAAAAGGGACACATGAAGAAAAATTGCAAGCAATTGGAAAGGAAAAATAAAAATGACACAAGCAAAGAAAAGAAGAATGAAAATAATAGCAATGATGACAGAGTTGCTACCACTATTCAGGAAGACTTTCTTTTCATGCATGATGCTGATTCCATTAATTTTGCGTGTCATGAGACTAGCTGGGTGATTGACAGTGGTGCCTCTATTCATGCTACATCGCGGAAGGAGTTCTTTACATCTTACACACATGGTGATTTTGGGAGTGTAAAGATGGGGAATGATGGCACAGCAAAAGTTGTTGGCATTGGAGATGTGAACCTGGAAACAGATAACGGCTCCAGGTTAGTTTTAAAAAATGTAAAACATATTCCTGACATTCGTGTGAATATTATTTCTACAGGTAAACTTGATGATGAGGGATACTGCAACTTCTTTAGTAATGGTCAGTGGAAGCTCACCAGGGGTGCTATGGTTGTAGCCAGAGGTAAAAAGTGTTCTACCTTATATTTGTTGCAGGCAAAAATTTCAAAGTCCATCATCAATGCAGTTCAGGATGAAGACAAAGTAGAACTTTGGCACAAGAGGCTTGGACACATTAGCGAGAAAGGCTTGATTGTTTTAACCAAGAAAAAGCAGCTACCTGACATGAAAAACATACAGTTGAAGAGATGTTCTCATTGTTTAGCAGGGAAGCAGAACAGAGTCAGCTTTCACAACTCTCCTCCTACAAGGAAGTCAGGTATACTTGATCTAGTGCACTCAGATCTATGCGGCCCTATGAAGACGAGATCACTCGGTGGAGCCCTATATTTTGTGACTTTCATAGATGATCACTCGAGAAAGACTTGGGTTTACACTTTGAAGACGAAAGATCAAGTATTAGATGTGTTCAAGAAATTTCAGGCACTGGTTGAGAGACAGACTGGGAAAAAGTTGAGATGCATCAGAACTGATAACGGGGGAGAGTATATAGGCCCTTTTGATGAGTATTGTAGACAACAGGGTATTCGACATCAAAAGACACCTCCCAAGACTCCTCAGTTGAATGGTTTAGCTGAGAGGATGAACAGGACACTAGTAGAGAGAGTAAGATGTTTGCTTTCACAGGCACAGTTACCAGGATATTTCTGGGGTGAGGCTTTGAGTACTGCTGTACATGTTCTTAATCTCACACCGTGTGTTCCTTTACAGTTTGATGTACCAGATAGAGCTTGGAGTGGTAGAGATGTTTCCTATGATCACTTACGTGTTTTTGGGTGTAAGGCATTTGTGCATATTCCCAAAGATGAGAGATCCAAGCTTGATATGAAAACTCGACAGTGCATCTTCATCGGTTATGGTCAGGATGAGTTCGGATATAGATTCTTTGATCCGATTCAGAAGAAACTTGTGAGAAGCAGAGATGTAGTATTTGTGGAAAATCAGACTATACAGGATATTGAGAATGGGAATTCAGTGTCCGATGACAATAATGGTTTGGTCGATTTGAGTTCAGCTTCTTCAACAAGTTTGCCAACACAGGTTGATTATCAGCAGGTTACAGTTGATACAGGTGGTTCCTTACAGGCAGAGGAAGATATTGAAACGAATGAACAGGTGCAAATTCCTGATGCTCCATTAGATGTACCACTCAGGAGGTCTACCAGAGACCGACGTCCTTCCAAACGATATCCTACAAGTGAGTACGTGTTATTGACTGACGGGGGAGAACCCGAGTGTTATACAGAGGCCTTGGAAGACGAGCACAAGAAGGAATGGCTTGAGGCTATGCAAGATGAAATGCAGTCACTTCATCAAAATCATACTTTCGAGTTGGTAAAGATGCCTAAAGATAGAAGAGCTTTAAAGAACAGATGGGTTTACAGAATTAAGCATGATGAGCTTAGTACTCGACCTCGATACAAAGCTAGATTGGTTGTCAAAGGATTCAACCAGAGGAAAGGCGTTGATTTTGATGAAATTTTCTCTCCAGTTGTGAAGATGTCATCCATCCGTGTTGTGCTTGGTTTAGCAGCCAGTCTTGATTTAGAGATCGAGCAGATGGACGTGAAGACTGCATTCCTCCATGGTGATTTGGAGGAAGAGATTTACATGGAACAGCCAGAAGGTTTCATTGTAAAAGGAAAAGAGAATTATGTGTGCAAGTTGAAGAAAAGTCTTTATGGTTTGAAACAGGCACCGAGACAATGGTATAAGAAGTTTGAGTCAGTTATGGAAGAGCAAGGCTACAAGAAAACAACTTCTGACCATTGTGTATTTGTTCAAAAATTCTCTGATGATGACTTCATTATTTTACTGCTTTATGTTGATGACATATTGATTGTTGGCAGGAATGTTTCAAGAATTGATAAATTGAAGAAAAGATTAAGTCAGTCTTTTGCTATGAAGGACTTAGGGCCAGCAAAGAAAATTCTTGGCATACAAATTGATCGTGATAGAAAGTCCAAGAAGTTATATATGTCACAGGAGAAGTATGTTGAAAAAGTACTTCAGAGATTCAACATGGACAAAGCTAAAGCAGTTAGTACTCCACTTGGTGCACATTTCAAGTTGAGTATGAAGCAGTGTCCTCCTACAGATGCCCAAGAAAATGACATGAAAAAATTTCCATATGCTTCAGCAGTCGGAAGTTTGATGTATGCAATGGTATGTACTAGACCAGATATAGCTCATGCTGTTGGTGTTGTTAGCCGGTTCATGTCTAATCCTGGAAAAGAGCATTGGAATGCTGTCAAGTGGATCATGAGATATCTTCGAGGTACTTCCAGTTTCAGACTTGGTTTTGGTGGTGAGAAGCCACTGCTAGTTGGCTACACAGATGCAGATATGGCAGGAGATGTGGATTCTCGTAAGTCAACGTCTGGTTACTTGATTATTTTTGCAGGTGGTGCTGTAGCTTGGCAATCGAGATTGCAGAAATGTGTTGCTCTTTCTACCACAGAAGCAGAATTCATTGCAGCAACTGAAGCTTGTAAAGAATTGTTGTGGATGAAAAATTTTGTAGTAGAACTTGGTTTCAAGCAACAGAGATATGTGTTATTGTGTGATAGTCAGAGTGCTATTCACCTTGGGAAGAATTCAACCTTTCATGCAAGATCGAAGCATATCGACGTGAGATACCATTGGATCAGAGATGTGTTGAATGACAAATTGCTGGAACTTGACAAAGTTCATACAGACGATAATGGATCCGATATGTTTACAAAGGTATTACCAAGGGAGAAGCTTGAGGCCTGTAGGATGATTACCGGAATGGCGAACCCCTCCACATAATCGGGAAGGGGGAGATTTGTTGGGTTGGGTTCCCTCATATGTTGAGGCCCAACAAGTCTCAATAGGTTAAATTGAGCCCATATGGAAATCCTAAAGCAATTAGGAATCATAACCCTATTTAATTCTTATTTCCTTGATCAATATAAATAAGAGAAGAGAGGGTTTGGTGGCTGGTGAGAGTTTAGAGTTTTTTTTTGGTGGCAGAAAACAACACAAAATCAAGTGTGAAGAGAGAAAATCGTGTGGAAGAGAGGAGGAAAGAAAAGAGTGAATTTTCTGCACAGAAACTCACTCGCGCGGTTTTCGGAGTTGTTGCGATATCTTTTTTGTTAACCGTTGGATCGTGCTGAAATTTGGACAGCACATTCATCTCTTCTGGATCTTGATTCTGAACGGTGGAGATCAGAAACAGAGTTGTCGTTTGTGAGATATACAGCCCGTAACAGAGCTGTCACGTTTTGCGGTCACTGTCAGCGCAGCAGTTTTGTAAGACCGATATCTCTTTCGTTTACCGTTGGATCGAGCTCAAATTTGGATATACTCAGCACTCGTGATTCTAAATTCTGGACGGTGGAGATCGGATTTTGAGATCCCAGTAGAGAGCGACGCAGTCCAGATCGTTCTGCTGAGTTTGTGTTTTCTCTTCACTTGTTATTTAAACTTAAATTTGTGTTTTTAGGGAACCTAGATAATTGTTGCTCGATTTTGGTTCCTAGTTGATGTTAAAACAGTTTGTTACTCTCATCTTTGATTATTAGTGGAGATTTTTGGGTGGACTACGGTCCCGTGGTTTTTACTCCTCGCATTGGGGAGGTTTTCCACGTAAAAATTGGCTTGTGTTATTTGTGCATGTGGTGGCGATTTAATTGCTCATTATTTGATCGTTGGTGGTAATTATATTGTGGTGGATTTGTGCATTACTTAGTGGTTTTCCATAGGATTCATTCAGGGGGAGAAAAAGTTCCGCTGTGTAATTTGCTTGTAATTGGTTTTTCTCCCATCAGTGGCATGGGGTCTCCTGCTTGTGGTGATGGTGGTGGCAGCAGCCCAACCTCGTCTGTGTTGTAAGACTCCTTTGTGGAAACCATTGTGTGGTTTTCAGGTTCCAGTGGCAGACCCAGGCTAGAAAGGACCATGTCCACACCAACATCATTACCGAAATCTTTCAATATTGAAAGATATTGTTCGCCAATGACTTGCAAGATTGCAGCCAAACTGCCATTTTGTAGAAGCTCAGCTTCCAGGTTTTCCGTTTTGTCGTCAACAGGATCAAGCCATTGTAGAACCGTTTCAAGAGCCCTGTCTTGGCCTATCAGTCCGACAATTATTTGGAATTCTTCTTCGATGACTCTAGCAGCATTTGGCGAGACGTTGCCTTCTTGTGCTGGTGGTGGTTCTTGGCGAGGCAGTGGCATGGGGTCTCCTGCTTGTGGTGGTGGCGGCGGCTTAACTTGTTGGGAAGGTAGTGGAGAAAGAGAGTTAACTGTAGGTTCAGTTTCTTCGGACATTTTCAAGAAACAAGAAAGCAGACACAGAAACAAGAAACCAGACAAGAAACGAGAGCAAACACCGAAACGAAAAAGCAGAGTGCATTGATTTGATTGTTTTGGTTTTATTTATATACTATATGTATCCCATGTACATGGAAACAGCTTGGCATGATGCAACCCTCCCCATCATAAAGTCTCAACCGTTGGATGAGCAAAACAGAGATCCAACGGTAAAAATAAAACTATAAAAACAGGTTGGAGGAAAAAAAAAAGAGGCTCTCTTCTTTTACCATCGATCGTCCTCTGGAAATGAATACCTCAGGTGTTGTTGTTAAGAGAGAAGGGTGGAGGGATTTAAAAGGGTTTTCTGGTCACTGTCTCTGACAAAGAAGCCTTCAATCGTCTTACCAGGTAAAAGAAGACAAGATTCTACACATTTGTGAAATTTTGCTTCCTTTTCTTCTTATGGGTGTGTTTTTGTTGTTTTGATTTCTAAATATTTGATTCAAGATGAATATTTATGATTTTTTTTTGGTGTCGTTGTTTTGTTCAACATGGTTGTTTTTTTCCCATAAATTAGTTTGACCTATGTGTATATTGGTGAACAGGAAGATGTGATCCCACTTGTAGTGAAGAATCCCACCAGTGCCGTTTGTAAGACTGCAATTATGACATGTGCAGACATTTTCAATGCTTATAATGACCATATCATCGATTCATTGGACCCTCTGGTACTTCACTTTCCCCAAATTCTGCTGTCTGGCTATTTAGTTTGTTTTGTTAATGCAATAACTCCTAAATCCCAGTTGTTCCTATCTGGTCAAATGGGTACAGCCGGTTCAGCTCGCAAGATAAACGATTTGTATGTCAGCCTGCTGAAAGAGCTTTGGTAGCAATGACTATTTGGGTTTCCCCTGTACTGTTGTTACCAAAGCCTCAACCATGTCTTAAACATAGGAATCCTCGAATTCGAGCTAAAGCATCGACGTGATTTTGTGGAAGGGTTCTGCGACTGGTAAGGAGAACCTCTTATCTATGTCGAATTTTCTGAAGTTAATCTATTAATTTGGAATGACAATATCTCTCTTTGCTACTGTTGATGTCCGTACTTCGCTCTAAAGTAAACTCGAAAATGATTTTTTTTTCTCTTCTTTTAAGCTTTCTGGGGATTATCTAGATTTGGTAAAACAATAAAAGCTTATATTTGTTGCTTTGGTTAGTATCTATAGTGTTACTCATGTTTTTAGACATGTAATTGTCTTTATGGTCGGTTCCAGAAATGTTCTTGATGCAGAAAATTTAGTTGTGAATGGCTTAAGTGTAAGGTGGGACATTCAACTTGTTCTTCTAGATGCTGGTATGCTGATCTTACGACATATATTGTACTGTCTGCTCATTGATTACTTTCTGCAATTGATGTGATAACTTTATTGTGTAAGCCATATCAGCATCCCCTAGTGCTCCCTCTTCAATTCGTATTTACCTGCTTTATCAGCATGCATATATGTAGGCAAACATGCACAAATTCGCTAAGACAAATGTGCACCAATTTGCTGCTGTGTGTATTCGTTTTCTGTTTTATTGTGATTCTTTTAATATCCTAGCATCTCTGAAAACAAGTTGTGTGTTGGATTCTTTATTTGTCATTCATCCTCATGACTCGTTCAATTTGATCCCTAGTCAAATGTCAACCTTCTATATTGTCTACCAGTAAGCTTATTATGCATTTTCACGTGAACAGGGTGTTGAAGGTATTAAAATATATGGTATCAACAAACTGATCCAGGTAGCTGCGTCTCAGCTCAGTGATTGAGTCTAGGGAGCCTCCTTGGACTCTCCTTCTGGAACTGCAAACCGTGTACAAGAAATGTCATGACCTCACTCCCACAACAGTATCAGAACATCCAGAGATGGACACTTAAGCCATTGATTGCAGCATCGACAAGCTCAAAACGAAACTGAGAAAGACCGTGCATGGAGAATGGTAAGATGGAGGTTCCTATCTGCTAATTATTGCCTATATTAGGACTTGTTCATAGATACTAAGACCATTATGTTACAATGACACGAACTATATTTTGCCTCTTTCGTCTACTTTCAGAAATGCTACTGCTGTCGTTTCAGTTACCTTAATGATTTAATGATGTATTTGGCCTCAATTTGTAAGTAAGTGAATATAAAGTATTTGCAGCAAATCTTATTTTAGAAGGAAAAAATTATTGCTGTCCTGACGTTCTTTAGTAAGTTCATTTAATTGGATATTTCAGTTGAAGTTAATTAGGTAAAAAATGTAAATTGAAATTACACGTTGTCTGTTTACTTAAAAATGCTTTTAGGGTTGCTATTTTAATCTGCCTAAGTAATTAATAATGTATAGTTGAGCTGGGTCCAAAGTGCTCACAACAGATTTGATTTTGAAAGAAATTTGGAAGCTAATAATTGAAAACCGATGTCAGTCTCTCTCCTCCTCTTCATTTGCAAGTTCAACTTATCAAACGTTATATTGGAAGTAATATAAATACCTCCAACCAGTTGTCCTTCTCTTTCACCCACAGAAATACTAGATTAGTTAGTGACAGAATTCTGATGGCTTCTCAGTCTCACTCTGTTTTGTTGTGTTAATGGCTGGACTTGTGACTTTAATTTTCTTTGTAATCTTCTTTGAAGTTGTTATGATTTCTTTTCTTCCTTCAGTTTGAAAGTGCTACCTTGGAGCACAAGAAAGCTAATGAAGGGATGTGGTGAGGCTGGCGGAAGCCAGAAGATCAAAAGGTATTCTTTTTTATTTTTTATTTATTTATGTGATCTTAAAAATGACGGATGCAAGTTCTAGGAAATCTGTTTATTTGACATCACAGACTGTAATTGGCCGATAGTAAAAGAAAAACTTGATAGATAATTGAGTTACAAGAAAAGTTCCATCTCCAATTCTATGCCAAACAGGCCATAGAATTGGAGATGGAGCATTTGAGAGGGGCTTTGCAAGTGATGAAGCACATGAAGATACAGAAGTTAAAAAGAAGATTAATAAAATTCAAAAAGATTTAAAGGAGAAGGAAGAAGAATATGAAGAAATGGAGCAACTTCATCAAGCTCTTATTATTAAGGACAGAAAAGTCAATGATGAGTTACTAGATGCTTATGTGATGAATCAAACCCATTGAGCAGGAAAAACAACTGTGTGTTTTCTACTGTGAGATACCATTCTGCCATCACGGTTCAAGTTTTCACAAAGACTAGCGTACACAGCATCTAGCATGAATTCAGCATCAAATTGTATCTTAGTTTCATTTGTTCTACTCTGTTATATTGACTGTTTTTATTTAGACCCCAAGAAGACTGTTTCACTAGTCAGTTTTCACTAGTCACTCTTGGCAGTGGACAGATTCTTCATCAACCTCTCAAGTTCTTCTGCTGACATTGTTGATCAAATCTGCAATTTATCAACGGAATAAACTTTGTTACCTTGACTTATGCAAAAAGTTAAACAGTTATTTTGTCCTTTTTCAATACTATTGACGGTGTAGCTACACAAAATTAGAAAAATTATTATTCTATGTTATTCATAGAATAATAATCTTAATCTTTTTAAAATTAGAAAAAGCAATTGCAAAACATGGTAATCAAAATTCAATCAAGTTTGATTGGGTCCAAACTCATTGCCATGAGGATTCTAGTCATGTTGATTTTCACAATGTTATCCTATCGAAGAGGCCTGTCACGTCTAGACATGCCCTGTGTTTTTACTCCTTTTAGTTAACACAGAAGTCAAGCCTAAATTACAATTTTTTTTTTTTTAAGTGAAATATATGGTTAATATATTGTCAAGTATGAAGAAGGCCCACCAATGGCGAGTGTGAGGTCTGTTGTCAAGTGTTTGGTTTATTGGTTGGTTTTTGTGATTTAAGTGACTGGAATATGATCGAATTGGGCTTCCGAACCTTGCTTAAATTCTCAATCGATAAGCGTCCCAAGGTAATAAATTGTCCATTATAAGTATCGATATATGTGATCAAATATGTTTAGTGATTATAGGTTTGAGATGGATGCAATGTATAAGTCGGTGGTGGTGGTGACTTATTATGAATTTGTTCGTTTTCTTGTTATAGGTGCGGAGATGTGGTCAAGAGAGAATATGCCTAAGTCTTTTTGGAGTTCCAGTGTGGTCAAAGCAGCCAGCAAATTGGTAAATTCCTTGTTCAAGGAGTTCTTACCTTTGGCAACTACATTAAGTACTTTGGCAACTGTAGATGGACTGAAGGATGAAACATTGATGAAGCCTGAACATCTAACTATATGAACCTACAGGTTCTGAGTTCTCTCCAATTACAAGACATGTTGTTAATGATATTGAAGCATTTTATGGAAGTTCGAAGGATGAAGCTGTTACTCTGGAGAGGGGGAGTATTATAGTCTCGCTTGCTTCGTATGTATTGCTGAGAGAGAAGACAATGGATGCTATCATGTCTGCAGTGAATTTGTTGAAAAGTGCTATGGACAAACTTCACAATGTAGAATTAAGGTCGGCGTGGATTAAGAATCTTCCTGTTTTTTGTGTCTCTCTTGTGGGTATGTTATTTATTGAAGCAATGAAGCTGTTCTGTATTGATGCCTTATTTTCAAGTAGTCTGCAAAGCAAAGAAACCTTTCTACTTCAAGAACTCCAATCACAATTTTATTAAAGCTATTTCAAGATTTCAAGAGCACATGAACAACTCAAATCCAAAACCGTTTCAGGTTTCAAAATTTCTTTCTTGAAAGCAAGTATTTACATATTTTATCCACAATGACCGGATTTCCAAGTAAAAAAAGAATTAATTAATCCAACAAACAAACAAATAAACCGAAGAGACCCTTAAGCAGAGCAGTACAAACATCCAAAATCAAACAAACCTAAATTACTACCACAAACAAATTAATTAACATAGATTAGAGTTAAAAACATACAAAATCAAAAAAGAGTTCTTACATTTTTCCTTCTTTTTTTTTTTCCAAATGTTTATATATATAGACGGGTTAAAAAATAAAAACAAACTACTCTTTAATTTTTGAATATGATTTTTTTTTTTTTCACTGAAAGTTATCTTGGATGAAATAGGAATACTACTATTGGACGGAAACTTAATGCGATTTGGCAAAGAAATTACAAATATAAATCAAACAAAATATTAATATGAAAAAGAGTAGCATTAATATGGTCGAGATATTTTAAGATTTATCTACTTATTAAACTTTCTTGTTGTTTTAGGATTATACATACGCATATATATATATATATATATATATATCTTTGTTTGAAAAAGAGTAGAATTATTGTGCTAGAAAAATACCCATCATCTATCATAAGGGTCGTCATGAAAAATTTCATTATAGGAATATTAAAAATGAACTTTAAATTTGCAAAGACCACATCATGACTTCAACAGGAAAAGAGATTCATACAAAAATCACAACTTCAACAAGGGAAGAAAATCATTCTATTGAGAAGTATAGAAAGTTGAAAAGAGCTAGGTTGGATGTGGAAGTAGAAGGAGAGAAGGTAGACATTAAAATTAAAATAAGTCTAAGATCATCAATTTTATCGACTTGCAAAGGGTCTGCGCCTCATAACATTATTATTATTTTTTAAAAAAATCAAGATATCAAATTATGGTTGTCACACCAAAGACTAAAAGAGCCAGATCATTATCTACTCGAGTCAAATCTTCAATAAGCATATATGTAATAATCAAAGCATCTACATGTAGATTTCTTTTATTGATTATTTATTTTTGTTAACTTGTATTGAATCCAATTATTAGTTGTTATACATATAATTGCTTAATGATTAAATTGGCTTCAAGTAGATGTGTGGTCCGAAGAAAAAATTTAAAATTTGGAGACATTTGTAAAAAATAGACAAGAAATTCATAGAAGACTAAAAAGAGCTCGATTTGATGTGGAAGTAGAAGAAAGAGAGAAGATAGAAATTAAAATTAAAATAAGATCAAGATAATCAATATTATCAACTAGCAAAGTGTTTGCACCTCATGACACTAAAATTGAAAAAAGATCAATATATCTTGCCACACCAAAGACTAAGACCTTCTTCAATGTGACATCAATTTGGTGGAAAACACCAATTTGGTGTCAAAATTCACTTCAATGTGAGCATCAAGTTGGTGCTTTGTAGTTTACCAAGATAATTTATGGTGTTCAAGCTAATTGTGTTCAACTTTAGCTTGACACCAAAAATCCGTGGTCACATGTTATTTTATATAATTTTTTTAAATTCCAAAAGTGTCCCTCTTGGTGCAAGTGCAACAATATCTATTCCCTTTTGTATTCTTAAATATTTAATATATTTATATAATTTGATTAATAATTAAAAATAGTAATTAAATTATTACAAAAAATATATACCTTTGAAAATATTTTCATTGAGATCTTTAAAATGAGTATAATATTGAATATATTTAATGTATTTTTAAGTTTTCATTATATGCTATAAATAGTTTATTTATATAACATGAACTCAATTTTTTAATGTCTATACAAATTTATTATTTCAATAATTACTTGATAGAAAAAGTAATAATTTAATGAAAAAACTCAATTATATGATAAAAAACAATAATATTACCATTACCTTAACTTAAAATTACAGAATTTAAAAAACAACAACAACATAACTTAAAAATAAAATACTTGACAAATACTTCTAAACAACTATTTGGAAATTTAGCAGATAAATAAACAATTAATTAGATAAAAATTGGTTGTAAAAATGAAGTGATTAAAAACTTTGTTGGAAAATTAATAAGAATGTTGATACAAAATTGTCCTCAAGAGATTATATCAACACTAGTGTCGAGATTTCAATTAGAACACTAAGTAAAAATTGATTTGCTAGTAGACTTCTTAATGACCTAGGGGATTTGGCCCCTAAGACTATAAGTTTTGAGTTAGGGATATTGATTCTTGGGGTTGAAATACTTCTCTCTCCTTTCAGATTTCTATTATGATTCTCCTGTGAAACAAAAAAGAGGTCAAGGGTGGTCGGTGTTTCAAAGATGAAAACCCTCCGACGCTCAAGTCAATAGATTTTCGTAAGGAAGCTCTATTCGATTGAGAACTAAGAGGTGTTTGTTTGAAAAGTTTCACGGGAAAGAAGTTATTTAACACTTAACAAGGTAAGAACTGAGTCTAGTATTTTTGAAGATTCTTTCTAAAGAAGGTTTCCGCATACCAGTCCGTTCTTTACACATTTTTTCAAAAACCTTATCTCTTTATGAACAGTTGCCTCTTTATATACTATGTCGTCTAAGCTCTGGGGGTCGGATAATCATTTTACCTTCCCCTAATATGGTTAACTCCTACCAGCCCCCTCTTGCTGCAATTTTGCCTTCTGTTGTCTACTCCTCCCTTTGCTTTCTTATCTTCTAACCTTGTTATGATGCAAAGCCTTGTTTAGGGTTGTTTTGTAATGGTGGTACGTTCCCTTTTTGCTGGTTGACCTGCCTTTGGGGACAAATGGCGCGCTGTGGCCCATTCCTTTTGGTGAGACCTATCATTTATACATTGTGTCAGTGCTGCATTCTACACTGTAGCATGTTTCCTAATGGTGCCTGAGACGCTTTGCTGGCCAGAGGAATTGGTTCTTCTTTTGGGGATTTCCCTTAATTTTGGTGAAATGATCCAAACATTTCCTGTTTCTCTACTCCCCATGGGTGTTTAGGCTTGGGATTCATTTTCAAATTCATCATCCTTAGTCTTACCTTTGTAAATTGACTTTAGGGGTCTTCAAAGGCCATTTTAATTGGGCCAAGGGGACCAATTGATTTTAGACTGCCTAAGTTGATTTTCAATTGATTTTTAAAGATGTTAGATTTCCCCCCAACAGAGAATAATATTTTGTCAAAAACTATAAAAAAAAAAAAAAAAAAAAAAGATTATATGGGTTATTATTTGAGAATAAGATTTTATACCGAATAAATTAATTAATATTAGTTAAAGAATTGTGTATAAAATATTCTTTGAAAATGTCTTTTACACCACTTTGGTATAAAATACATTGGAGCGTAAAAAAATTTGGTATTAACACTAAAATTATGTGGAATTGACATCATACATTGAAGAAGGTCTAAGAGAGCTGGATCATCATCTACTCGAGTCAAATCTTCAATAAGCAAATATGTAAGTTAAATCTTCAATAAGCAGATGTGCAAAAATCGAAACATCTATAGGTAAATTTCTTTTATTATTAATTGTTGTTAACTTGCACTGAATCCAATCATTCGTTGTTATACATATAACTTGTTTAACGATTAAATTGGCTTCAAGCACATATGTGTTCTAAAGAAGAGATTCAAAGTTTTGGAGACATATGTAAAAACTAGATAAGAAATTAATATTCGAGATGAATTATTAGCTACATAAAATGTGATTAGTGAAGAAAAACTATTTGAATATTTTGCGCAAATTAAGATCTACATCTAATGTTAAAATAATAAATAATAATAATAATAATAAACTGATGAAATTTTTGTGCAAAGTATTATCAAAAGACAACAAAGTATCAGGATTGAATAGAGTTATTGAAACCATTAGAGGAAACTTCAAGACCTTAATCTCAAGAAAGACTATATGATTTGAAAAACTTGGAAATTGTTGACATTAAAATCTAGTCAACAGGGTTCTTCGAAGCTCAAGACTGTAGATTTGTTGAAATAAGAGAAAGAGGAGAGGTAGAGGAAGAAGAAGTTGAGACAAGGGTTACATGGTTCGACCAAGAATATGCCTACATCCACGGCACTGGCACCGGTGAAGGTCGGCAGTCACTGTTATTACTATTTATTTTGTTACAACTGTAGAGAGAGAAAACAGTATAGAGAGAGAAAGAGTTCAGTCACTATTATTACAATATTTCTCACTCCTATTTATAGAGAAAGAAAGAAGCTACCGTTACAAGTCAGAAGTCATTAAATGTTAATTACATTTTTCAATGACTGACACTTATTAATTCTTGGGATTTGACGTTGCTTTTTGACTTGGTGGTGGCATATTCCATAAGCTATGCTGTTGTACTGCCATTCTGGAAGTCTTTGGCGTGTACGTCACGTTGTTCGTAAGCTGGGACTGTTCTGGGCGAGATGAAGCTCGTTGGGTCAGCTCTAGACGATTTGATGGGCAAGCAGGTCTAGCGGGTGACCAGGCGAGCAACTATCGGGCGAGCAGCTCTAGCGGGCGACAGGGCGAGCAAACCTAGCTAGCGACCAGGCGAGCAACCGAATGAGCAGCTCTAGCGAGCTCATCAACTCGTCTTGGGCGAGCTGATAAGCTGATGAACGAGAATGACCTGTTGATGACCTAATGGACCGACGAGTTCATAGCTAACCAGTTGAGTCATTTTCGTTGGACTTTTACCAACCCCTTTGAGATAGCCCAAAAATACATACAACATAAACTCCCCAGCTCTCAGGGTGCTTTGCGGGCTGGGAGCTTGATCATGCCGGTAAAAGCTGGTACATATGAGCTTGCAATATTGCTCTCTTCAAAATCTCTTTGCATATGTCATGTTTCGAGCTCGAGTTCTCTCATGGTGAGGTCTATTGAGCATTTGCTTTATTTGAGCGTTGCCTTATGCTTCTATTCTGTCAAGTCCTTGAATTTCCCTGTAGAC
The DNA here is from genome assembly GCA_022984855.1 of Dimocarpus longan. Lineage (NCBI taxonomy): Eukaryota > Viridiplantae > Streptophyta > Magnoliopsida > Sapindales > Sapindaceae > Dimocarpus > Dimocarpus longan. Next base: position 18,179,405 of record CM041014.1, read on the forward strand.
TAAAAAACAGAGAATCAATAATAACAAGCCTCTCGAGCTACACCCAAGGGATGTTGGAACCCTACGTCATAGCGAGAGTTGAGAAGGTCGGAACCTCAGCTGCACTCACATGGTTATAACCTGAGCATCTACAGCATAATAAACCTCTCAAGCTGCGCTCACAAGGTCGTAACCTGAGCATCTACAGCGAGAGTTATGGAGGTTGAAACCTCAGCTGCGCTTTAAGGATCGTAATCTGAGCATCTGCAGTATAATAAACCTTTCAAGCTGCACTCATAAGGTCGTAACCTGAGCATCTACAGCGAGAGTTATGGAGGTTGAAACCTCAACTGCGCTTACAATGTCGTAACCTAAGCATCTACAGTATAATAAACCTCTCAAGCTATGGCCAGGTGGGTCATAACCTTAGCAAACATAGCTAGAGTTAAGGAGATGGGGGCCATGGCTGTGCTCACAAAGTTGTAACCTGAGCATCTAAAGCGAGCTGCGCTCACAAGGTTATATCTTAAGCATCTACAGCACTATGTTTCTTCTCAAGCTATTCTAGGTAGACAACGTATCGTAAAACCTCTCGAACTATAGCAGTGAGAGTTAAGAAGGTCATGGAACCTCTGCTGCGCTCACAAAGTTATAAATTGAGCATCTACAGTGAGCTGTGCTCATAGGGCATATTCGAGCATCTACAGCGAGCTGCACTCACAAGGTCAAAACTTGAGCTATACAGCACAATGTTCTCATCAGCTAATGTTCCTCTCAAGATACGCTTAAAGGGTCGGAACTCGAGTTCTATAGTGAGAGTTATGAAGGTCGTAATCTCAGCTGTGCTCTAAAGGTCATAGCCCGAGCTGTACCACGTAATTTCTGACGAAGCTGTCTTGGGAATCGTCACTCGTGACAGCAGTAATCCGGCAAGCTATGCCCAGGGAGTCGTCACTCGTGACATAGCTCGAATTGGACCATAGTGGCCTTTAACCTCTCCAGAAGGGCCCGTAGGTGTAGGCAGGGTGTTGATGCTCGGAACTGGACCTCAATGGCCTTTAACCCCTCCAGAGGGACCCGTAGTGTCAAACAGGGTATTGATGTTCAGGACTGGACCTCAATGGCCTTTAACCCATCCAGGGGGACCCGTAGGCGTAGGGAGGGAGTCCGCGAACGAGTTTGATAAATTGTCATAACACAGTATGATAATTTTATAATATTCATTGGCATTTATGAAATTGAAGTAAATACATATCTATTCATTTGCCAAATATAGGGGCGTACCTGTAAAGTAAGAGTCACAGCATGGTAAGGAAAGCATCTGCAGCTAATTCCAACTGCCTAATTGTTTCTGAGAGCTGCTGCATTGAGTTTATCAACGCCTCCTGCCATTGATGGCAATTCTGGAGCCCTCCAGTAGTAAAGATTGTCGGAGCTGGTTGGCGAGGGGCTGGAGGGAACTCGCTTCTCGCTTCTGGCAATGTTGCTTACTTCTTGTTGTTACGTCTGAGTGCCAGAACTTTTGCTTCTTCTTCCCCTTGCCATGGTGTTTGGAGAATGAGTTCTGTAAACTGCAGATGGGCCCTCCTTCTAGCGCTAAAAATGTTGACGTTAAAATCTGGTCAACAAGATTCTTCGAAGTCCAAGACTACAGATCTGTTGAAATAAGAGAGAGAGGAGAGACAGAGGAAGAAGAAGCTGAGACAAGAGTTATGTGGTTCGGTCAAGAATAGGCCTACGTCCACAGCGCCGGCACCGGTGAAGGTCGGCAGTCACTGTTATTACTGTTTATTTTATTACAGCTGTAGAGAAATAATAGCAGAGAGAAAGAAAGAGTTCAGTCACTGTTATTATAATATTTCTCACCCCTATTTATAGAAAATGGGAGAAGCTATAGTTACAAGTTAGAATTCATTAAATGTTAATTACATTTTCCAAGGACTGACACTTATTAATTCCTGGGATTTGACGTTGCTTTTTGACTTGACGATGGCGTGTTCCATAAGCTATATTGTTGTACTACCATTCTGGAAGTCTTTGGCGTGTACGTCACGCTGTCCGCAAGCTAAGACTGTTTTGGGCAAGATGGAGTTCGCTGGGTCAGCTCTGGGCTATCTAATGGGCGAGCAGGTCTAGTGGGTAATTGGATGAGCAGCTACCGGATGAGCAGCTGTAGGGGGCGACCGGGTGAGCAGCTTTAGCAGGAGGTCGGGCGAGCAACTCTAGCTGGCGACCGGGAGAACAGTTGGACGAATAGCTCTGGTAAGCGGCCTGACGAGTAGCTCTAACAAGTGGTCGGCGAGCTGCTCTAACGAGCTCATCAGTTGGTTTTGGGCGAGCTGGCGAGCTGATGAGCTGATGAACGAGAATGACCTGTTGATGACCTGATGGACGAATGAATCCATAGCTAATCAATTGGGTCATTCTCGTTGGGCTTTTACCAGCCCATTTGAGGTAGCCCAAAAATACATACAACAGAAATGAAGAAATTGATGAACATCTCTTGGCTTAATCAGTTGGGATGGGATTTTTGTGTCTATGAAATAGCTAGATGTTTTGTTTGGACTTCTTTGGATGATTATATGTTTTAGTTGGATGTTTCTTATGAATATTAAGATTTTTCAGAGATTCATAATTTCTATTGTAACTCTCTCTCTCTCTATCTCTCTTTCTATATATATATATATAAACAGAATCGGGGGACACATATTTTTACATAATTTATTAACCATCGATGATGAAGATTTCAATAGTTTAGATCTATTCACACCTTTGTATATAATTCAATTTTACACTTTACGTAAATGTGTTATCTCTCCTCTCTCCTATTAATATTGTTCACCATCATCATTTTCACTCTCTCACGTGCTCCTTGTTCATTTGACACTCTCACGTTGCATCATTTTTTTTATTTTTATACATTGATTAAACCATTTTTTTGATGGGGTTAAATTACATAGAAACAAATCATTATGTATTTAAATTAGCTTCCAGCTGCATTCATTCCAGCAGATATCATAATAGTCCAACCCAATATATTCATGCTGCAAATTCAACAATATTTTCTTTCAAAAAAAAAAAAAAAATTCAACAATATTTATTTGAATACCTAGTTTATGTTTTTTTGTTATTCATGTATGATTAATAAATGTTTATTTGTTTCTTATTTTTAAAGGGTAAAAGTTTAAAGCAATGCGATTTTTTTTTTTTCAATTGAAATCGACTATTCAAAGAAAGCTCAAGCTGTTATCATCAAATTTAACTTATATAATGAATAATTGAATATTGACTGCTGAGAGAAAGCTATAAATTCATAGTCAAAGCTAAATTCATTATTTTAAAACAGATGCACTATATTCTTTCGTATTGGTGGTGTTAGGCCTCCAAATTAGATTAACTCTCATTTTTTTCGTTATCAGCAAACCTTAGTTGATGAACTAGAATTAGATCAACTCTCATATTCTTGTTTGGAGACAATGAGAATGAAGATGGGTGAAAAATATTAATAGAAGAGATGATAGATGACGTAAAAATAATATTATTTAATTGGTGGATTTTAGAATTAATTGGAGAGAAAATAGAGATGATGTGAAGGTGAAAAGACAAAAAAGAGAACATGTTTACGTCAAGTATAAAATTAAGTTAGTATAAAAATATATAAAATGTAAGATTAAGTTGTATATAAATATATAAGTAAATTTAAGTCATTGAAATTTTTATATTCCAATGATCAATAAATTGTGTAAAAATTTGTATCACTTGATCCTACTCATATATATATTCACCTAAAAATATATATACATTAAAAAAAAAAAAAATCACATATTCTCTTGTGGTCATCCGACTTGCCAGTTAAAATTGGACGATTATGTGTTGAAACCAATTTATGATAATCACAATAATAACGCAAGTATATTTAATTCTGATTTATTTAGTAGGTAAGGTGTGCACTCTTTTATATGACATCACTGCCTCGTCTTCCTATAAGTCCGTACAAGAAATGAAAGATAGTGAATTGAGATGCTAAATGATTTGTACAACTATTGCGTCGAGGAAAATTATATTTGATTTTGCTCCAAATCTCGTCACAATATGTATTAAATATTATTGCATAATAAAGTAGTTATATATATAATTGCTTAATGATTAAAATGGCTTCAAGCATATCTATGGTCCAAAAAATAAATTCGAAATTTGGAGACATTTGTGGAAAATAGATAAAAAAATTCATATCTGAAATGAATTATAAACTACACCTAATATGATAAGTGAAGAATAACTATTGAATGCGTTGCGTAAATTAAGTTCTACTTCTAATGTTAAAACTAAATAAAAACTAATGAAATTTTTGTGCAAAGTATTATCAAAAGAGAGCAAAGTATCAATACCAAATAGAGCTATTTAAATCTTTAAAGGACAACTTCAAGACCTTAATATCCGGATAGACTAGATGATTTGAAAAACTTAGAGATAAAGAAACTGATGAACATTGCCTTACTTAACCAATTAGGATGGGATTTTCTTAGTGTTTATAAAATAGCTAGATATTTTGTTTGGATTTCTTTGGACGATTATATGTTTTAGTTGGACTTTATTAGTGTTTATGAAATAGCTAGATGTTTTGTTTGCTCTTCTTTGGATGATTATACATTTTAGTTGGACGTTTTTATGAATATTAAGATTTTTCAAAGATTCATAATTTCAGTTGTAACTCTCTCTTTCTCTGTCTCTCTCTCTATATATATATTCACTAAGAAAGTCTATCACATTATTTCAAAAAAAAAAAAATCAATTACATATTCTCTCATGGTCATCCGACTTGCCAATTAAATTTGACAATTATCTGTTGAACCTGAAACCAATTCATGCCCCATCACTACCATACCAGAAAACATAATCCCTATAATAATGCAAGTATATTTAATTATGATTTATTTGTTTTCAAATCTATATTAATATATGTGTGTGTGTGTGTGTTTTATTTAGTAGTTAAAGTGTGCACTCTTTTATATTACATCACTGCCTCGCCTTCTTTGAAGTCCGTACAAGAAATGAAAGATGGCGAACTAAGATGCTAAATAATTTAGACAACTATTTCGTTGAGGAAAATTATGCTTGATTTTGCTCCAAATCTCATCATAATATTTACTCAATAGGAAAAATCCTAAAAAATCATCTGATATATAAAAAAATCTCATTTTACCATCAATTATTTTATTTTTATCTGAAATACCACAAACGTTATAATTTGACAGAAAATTTTGACAAAAGTTCAAAATACCATTTTAGCCTTGGGATTTTTATTAAAATAATATTTTAAATTAAAAAAATTATAAATTAAACCATATTAAAAATAAAAAACTTAATATAAAAAAATATAAATCTAAATTGAATCTTCACCGTCCATCCAAATAGATATACGGATCTCTATATCAATAAACACTATCATCATCTCTCGTTCGTCCATCAACCCAAAATTGTCATCACCCAATTTGTCCACCAATAAACACCATCTCACAATCATCATTAATAGTAAACACCATCCCACAATCATCTGCCAATACCACCAATTTCTTTAAAAAAATAAAATGAAAAAGAAGACCGATGGTCTCCACTATTGGAGACCACCGAGGTCTCCAACAGTGGAGACCGTCTAGGTCTCCATAGAGTTTAGGTTTTTACCATCGAAGACCTAGCTTCAACGACCATGAAAATAAGATGAAATCTTCAATTCCAGCAACAATAAAGGGTTGAGCTGGTAGCGATTGATGAAGAACAAAGCATGGAAGTTGTGGCAATTGCAGCAACAGTGGGTCCATAGAGACTGTAGTGTGGAGAATACAATTTGCAGTTTGAAGATGTAGTGGTTGATGACAATATAGTTGGTCGGGTCGGTGGTCGGTCTAAAACTTGGTGGAGACCACATCGTCGACCGACCTCCCCTACCTTTACTATGCTATCACTGATCTCCACAACCATTATTACAAGCCAGAGAGTGAAAGAGATAGAGAACTAGTCGAAGATAGAGAGAGAGGAGAAAAAGAGGGGAGAGAGAGATAGTTGAGAGAAAAAAAAAATTATTATATATTTATTTATTTTAAATAAAAATATCTTATTTTTTATGATTTTGCATTTAATATTGTTTATTTTATTTTTTAATATTTTAATTAATTTTTCATTGCTTTTCTCTTTTTATCTATAGCGTCAAATGATTAATCATGTTAATTTAACGGAATTCACAATCGTTAGGGACATTATTGTTGTTTTATATGTCTCAAGAGTATTTTAACTATTTTTGTTAATATTAAGAAGTATTTCGAATAACTATATTTTAGTCAATTATAAATAATTATGTGCGCAACCTTATATATAAATTGTAAACTCACATTTGAATCTATACTACATAATTGTTCTTATCAAATAGATTCTAAAGAATTGTCGTAAGAAACAAAACTCACCCAATACGGCCTCCAGTTCCCCGTTGGTCGTATCGCTAGGTTCCTCAAGGTCGGCAAGTATGCCGAGCATATTGGCACCGGTGCCCCCGTTTACCTCTTCGCCGTCCTCTAATACCTTGCTGCCAAGGTAACCCCTTCTCTTTCAAGAATTTTCTTTTCCAAATTTTGTATTTTTTTTCCTGCTCGTAGATCTAGGGTTTTCCATTTCATGATTCTTTTATCGTACAATTAGGTTTTTGAAAAAAAAAATGGATTTTTATAGATCTACTATGACTTTCGTTTCATTTTATATATAACAATTTTATCCTTTTTACAAGTTTGTAAAATTAGGATCGATCTATCTATGTTTGAGACAAATTTTCCAAATTTTCTTCTCTTTAAATGTGAAATTATTTTTTTTCTAATTTTTTTTTATAAAAATTAATTTTACATAATCAATTTTTTTCCCAAAAATAAATGAGGGTTTTTATTTTTGTTTGGTGTTGAATGTTGTGTATTATTATTATGGTTTCAGGTTCTTGAATTGGCTGGAAACGCAGCAAGGGACAACAAGAACACTAGCATTGTCCCCCGCCACATCCAGCTGGCAGTGAGAAACGACGAGGAGCTGAGCAAGCTTCTTGGAGACGTAACAAGCGCCAATGGTGGTGTCATGCCCAACATCCACAACCTCCTCCTCCCCAAGAAAACTGGAACATCCGGCTCCAAGGCTGCTGGTGATGATGACAGTTAAATCATAACTTTCTTCAATTTCAAACAATGAATACTTAAAATGGGCAAGAAAGTTGTTATGCTGCTGATAATGTGGTTCTAATTGTCTTTGTTAGTTTTAGTTTTTGTTGTTCCTTGTTGGATCCTTAAAAAAGTAGGGAGTTTTTAAGTCAAGGACCATTTACTTGTCTCTTTTCAGTGTTTAGATTTTTTTTTTTTTTTTACTAGTATTGTGAATATAATGATCATCTTCTAGTTGCTCAATAGAAGAAGAGTTGTCTTTTTTTTTTTTTTTTTTGTCCTGTGGGGTGTTTAATTTTAGTTACCTGAATGCATTATTTCAAAGTGATTCCAAATTTGGGTGTGTTTTATGAGATGGTGTTTTCATTTGCCTGCCTAGTTTGATGTTTCATTTCTTGAATATAAAATCTTGTTGAAGATCCATGCAATTTAACTATGTGAATTATAATAAATTGCAACTTAATGGCCGTATTGGACCTGCAACAAAGACTAGTAAAACCATTATTATTATTGTTATTATTATTTGCTAAGAATGGTTATTGGCTTGACGGTCTAATACTCTAAAGTGTATGATTTAGGCTTTGGAATTTTGTTGGAGATTCTAGTTGTGTTGTGTCTTGTTTGAAATTTATAGATAATATCTGAAGGTGATGAGCTAGTTTGTACTTGTGTATGCTACAAATGGTAACATGCGATCAACTTCTTCTTGCCCCTGTGTTGGCACATGCTTTAGGTAGTAGGTACTAGTCAAATTAGAATTCTTATGTTGGGCATTACAATTTGAAGAAGTTCAAGGATTGCATTACCAAGTAGCAGCTTTAGTATCATTGAATTGAAGTTGGATTTGACAAATATATTATGTTGTTTAATATCTGATTAAAATATTAATTGATTTTAGACTCGTTAAGACTGTTTTACTAATTTTAGATTCATGCTCATGTGATGAAACAAACCCATGGAACAAAAAACAAATGTGTTTTTCACTGCAAGATACCATTATGCCATCCCAAGTTTAAATAAATGAAAATTGTTCGATAAGAAAGTAAAAGCAAAATTGCATTCACACCCCTGAGTGGTGGACCTAACCGTTTTGACTTAGAAGCCCATTAAAGCAGTACCAATTGAGAGCGGGTTCGAAACACCTCAAACGGGACGGGTTTGAGGATGGGCGCAAATTTTATAATTGATTGTTCAAGCTTTCTTAATTTTACTTGTCATCGATTATTGTGGAATTAAGTGGGGTTGTAAATCTTCCTGCAACAAAATTTTATAGAATTTTTACTGAAAATGTTTTTGTACGGAGGGCCGGGGATAGATCCTACAATAGTCAAGCATAACGACTCCCTGCAAAATATGTATACAAGCATTCGACAAAGACACATGAAGGAACATATGCATAAATATACTTACAACCTTCTATTAAACAAATAATAAAATCTAATTGGTACAACTACTGTTAATGCAATAAAGAAATAAATATTATAAATTCATGTTAGCAAAATAATATAAACCATTTACAGCTTAAAAAGCTCATCAATTATCAAATAGGGGTAGAGGATCTGCTTCAATTCATGATGATCAACCAAACGCCAACGAGGGAATTAATTATATATTATCTTCAGACTTTTAAAATTGTCTGCCAAAGCAAAGGAAAAAAAAAAAAAACTTCAGCTGGGGACTAGCATTCATCCCCCTTAGTCCTTACATAAAGCTTTTGACAACCGCCAAAACAAACTTTTTCTCTTCTCCTGGTAAGCTTCTGACAACCGCCACAACAAACTTTTTCTCTTCTCCAGGGATTCTCCTGTTAAAGCTATTACCAACTCCCATAACAAATCAGCTTCAATATTAGAAATCTTCTCCAGGGATGATCCTGATTCAATCATCTTTTCTCGCTTCAAATTGTTCCACTTTTGTTCCAAATCTTGAAGCTTGGAGTGTCCAATTTTCCTGACCACATAGTCCAAAAGTGCAGCATTATTTATCTTCCAAAACTCCTTCAGAATACTGTAATTATTGGCAACAGACAGATTCTCCATCAACCCCTCAAGTTCTTCTGCTGAATTCTTGGCAACAGACAGATTCTTCATCAACGTCTCAAGTTCTTCTGCTGACATTGTTGATCAAATCTGCAAGAATTTATCAACGGAATAAACCTTGATTTATGAAAAAAGTTTACAGTTTTTTCTTTTGTTTTTCAATACTATACACAAAGATGTGTCAAACATGTTATTTATAGAATAATAATCTTAAACTTTTTAAAATTAAAAAAAGTAATTGTAAAACATGGAATCAAAATTCAATCAATTTGATTGGGTTCAAACTGATTGCCATGAGAATTCTATTCATGTTGAGTTTCACGATGTTTATCTTATTGAAGAGTCCTGTCATGTCTAGACATGTGGTTTCTAATCCTTTTAGTTAGCATAGAAATCATCTTTTAAGTCATACGAACATAAATAGAAATCATTCTAAATTAAATTCAATGTTTATTGACATCCCTAAAATTATTGTATCGACTGAAAATCTATGAAAGCTATTTCGAGATTTCAAGAGCACATGAAAAACTCAAATCCAAAACTGTTTCAGGTTTCAAAATTTCTTTCTTGACAGCAAGTATTTACATATTTTATCCACAACGACCAGATTTCCAATTAAAAAAATCCAACAAACAACCAAATACACCTGGCGATATCGAAAGTACAGACCGAAGAGACCCTTAAGCAGAGCACAACAAACAACCAAAAGCAAACAAACCTAAATTACTACCACAAACAAATTAATTAACATAGATTAGTGTTAAAAACATACAAAAACAACAGAGAGTTCTTACTTTGTTTGAGAAGCGAAAACCAAAATCAACCACCAGCGACGAGAAGCGCGGCGAGCTTGAGAGAGAGTCGTCCGCGTGAGGGACCGGCGACTGCGAACCAGGGGGGGGGACGACTGACTACTGACTCCTTAGGGTATTTTTCCTTTTCCCTTTGACGTGTGTGTATATATATAGACGGGTTGCTAACTTTTTTAATTTTTTCCTTTTAACTAAAAGTTTTCCGGATGAAATAGGAATACTCCTATAGCAGGGAAACCTAAGGCGATCTGGCAAACAAAATATTAATGTGAAAAAGAGTAGCTTTAATATGGTCGAGATATTTTAAGATTTATCTACTTATTAAACTTCCTTCTTGTTTTAGGATTATATATCCTTATTCGGTAAAGAGTATAATTATTGTGCTATGAAAATACCCATCATATGTCATGAGAGTCTTCATGAAAAATTTCCGTATAGGAATATAAAACGTAAACTTTAAAATTTGCAAAGACCACATCATGACACAAAATTCATAACTTGAATAAAGGAAGAAGATTTAAAAAGAGCTAGCTCCGATGTGGAATTAGACGAAGGAGACCATGAAATTTAAGGGTCCCTTTTATATATATATATATAACTTTCCAATCCCAATAGTAATTGTTAGTGAAATTAACTGTTCTATACCATAAGAAGATTTGATTGTAAGAATAATATGACAAATTTACAATACAATAATATACACAATACTCTTTTTTTTTTTTTTAAAAAAAAAAAAAATCTTTTTCAATTAAGAAAAAGATCTTTCTCATATGATTTAACCTGAATTTTTTTTTTTCTATCGATAGCATCAAGTATAATGGTCAATTGAATAAAATATGAAGGTTTGACCAATCATCATGTGGTTAGGAGAAAGTGAAAGTTCAATCTCTTCTATTTGCTTCATTCTTTATGAATCTAAGATTTTTCTTCTCCGTCCGCCGTGACAACCGACATCATCTCAAATTTATTCATCAATTTTTTAAATTCTTTTGCTGACATGGTTCAAAGAATTTGCAATAATTAATGAACCGGACATAGTTTGTTGCTTAGATTCATGAAAAAAAGAAGCTAACAGGTTCTTTTATTTTTTCATTTATACTTGTGATGCAATTATACAAATATGTGTGGAACAGCTTATTTATAGAATAATAATCTCCCTATTATTATTATTATTTGAGACAGTACTCTCCCTATTATAAAAAGGAATTTTAAAACATGGTAACCAAAATTCGATCAAATTTGATCATGTTCAAACTCATTGCTATTATAATAATTCTAGTCCTGTTGAGTTTCAGATTGTTTATTTTATTTGAAGAGTCCTAACCTGTCTAGACATGCCCTTGTTAATTAACATCCGGTGCCAGAAGGGTTTCTTTTTTTTCTTTTTTTTAAGAAAAAAAAAACTAAAATTCTACCGATTTCATTATTATGTAGCACTGTAAACTTTTTCTTTGTTTTAGTTTTTTTGAACGTCATATTTGCAAGTTTAGAAAATTAAGTCCTACCTCATGAAACTAATAAGAAGAAAATACACATGGACTCAAACAAAATAAAGATTTTTGGGTATGGGATCCCTTATGGAATTTCATACGGAATTTTAATTGTCTTATTACAAAATCAATTTCTTACATCTTGGTTTGTAAAATTTCTGAATTATCGAAGGAAAAAAAGAAAAATAAATCAATGTTGTGTGGAAGTTTGATTTTGTATTGATACAAAATATTTTCATCATCTACAATAATGAATTTTGTACAATCACAAAATTAGAGTCCCATATAGATTTACACAAGGGATCCCACAAATAAGACATCGCTCACAAAATCAAGCCTTCCTATGCTAACTGAAATAACCGAAACCCAAAGTTATTTTACTTTTAGTTGATTTTGGTAAAAAATATATTATTATTATTATATAAAAGTCAATTTACCCTTTTCTTGCTAAAAAAATATATCATTAATGTTAGAACAAGCGGAAAATAAGAGGCTTAACGTTTTGGGTTTACGAATCCATTCACATAAAACCCAAAATTAGTTTATTTTTTGTTAATTTTGTTGGTAAAAGAAATTATATATATAATACTTTTAAAATGAAGATTTAATCAATCAAATTCATCCATTATATTTGATTGATTTTTTCTAATATTTTATATATAATCAATTTACCATTTTTTTATTAAAAAAACCATTATTGGAACAGGTAAAAAATGGTGGGCCTAACATTTTGGGCTTATGAATCCATTCACACGAAACACATTTCTACCATCTGTTTTGATTACCATTTCTTCTCAGAACAATCATGTTACTAAATTACTTATCTAGCATTTCCTTTTCATCAATTAATAAGGATTCTATGAGAGTAAAAGTGTGATTTCCTTTTCAAACAAATACCAAGGGGTCTAAAATTCTGATGCTATTCATCATTCTCATCACACTTCTTATGTATAGTTAACAGAATTTATATCAGCAATAGAATTGCATATCGATGTAATCTACTTTCCAATTATCTGCACAATTTTACAGAATTGAAAAGTTCCTCATCCTTATCAAAGAATGTGCATCTACTAAAGATACCATTGGCTAAATCATCTCAAAACTATACATATTAGAATCTGATTAACCAATATCTAACATCACTTCTAAACTGAAAGAATGTACTAATCTTCACAACAACGCCTCATAACCAACAGCAAAAAATCAAATTATTGCCTCCAAACCTGAATCACTGTTGCTTAGTATCCTTAATCTCATCTCCACCAGACTTCAATTCCTCAGATGCCTCACTTCCACCTTCAGGATTCTCATCATGGGGTTTCTCAGAGTCAGGATCACCACCTAGGCTACTGGCTCCCCCTGGATCAGTTCTGTTCCCTGAGCTTGAATCTTCACCACTATCACGCTTCTGTTGGTTCTTGTCTTCCTTTTTAGTATCCTGGAATCGCGGTGCTGGTGGTATTGGCCTCTGTAACATTTCTTCTCTTTTACTATCCTGAGATCGCGGTACTGGTGGTACTCCTCGTAATATTGTCTGAGGACCAGTTCTCTTCACCTTCTGTTGGTTCTTGTCTACCTTTTTGGTATCCTGAAATCCCTCTACTCGTTGTTTTCCCCTGCGTACAATTATCCGAGGACGAATTCTCCTCACTGAGGTTGAATCTTTACCACTACCAGCCTTCTGTTGCTTATTGTCCTCCTTTTTAGTATCCTGAAATCGCGGTACTGGTGGCATTGGTGGCAGTATTATTTGCAGAGGAACAGGATTTTCTACAGGCATAAGATCTGAGACAATTCCAGGACCTTGCTCGAAAGTACTTTTAATCAAAAACGGCAACAGAGGACGCATTGCAGGATCATATTCAGGTTCTGAAAAATCAAGATGTTGTTGATCATCAGGACTCTTCCCCTCCAGGTTTCCTCCTCCTTCATCACTCGAATCTTTCGTCTCCTCCTCCTCCTCGTTTCCTTCATTATCCGAATTCATATGTGCCTCCATATTCCATAGAACATCTGCACAAATATACAACTGTTCCTGCATCTGATTCCTGAAATGGTACCCGTGATCAATCGCCATCCAAAACTTCTTCTTGAAATTCTTCTTCAACCTCTTGATCACTCCCACGCAATCACTCACAGAAATATCAAGTCCGACCCAATTCTTGATAAACTCTTCCATGTCATTCACATCATCATAGGGAAACTTAGACAACTTGAAGTTGTAATCTGCCAGGGACTGCAAGATACTAATCAAAGTCTCGAAATTCGCTTCGCTCCAGGCCTCCTCCTCCTCATCTTCCTCACTTGGTTTCTCCTCAGGAAGGTTTTCTCTATTTTGCTCTTCAGGCTTTTCTCTCGGCTCCTCTACCTTCTTCTCCTGATACTCTGACATGAACTTCAGCTTCAGATTATTAGTTTCAACAACGATTTTCCACTTCTTGTCAACTTCTTTATATTGCTTTAGACCCTTTTTAGGTTCTAACTTCTTCTCAACTTCTTTAGGTTTCTTTAGACCCTTTTCAGGTTCTTTGTCCGGAGGCACATTTGATGCACCGATTTTTACTCCTTTATTACTTGAACATGTTGCACCATGAGTCTCCTGGATTTTTCTCTTCTTAGCTTTCTTTTCACTAAAATAAGCAAACAAAACCCCATTTGCCGACAAAAACACTTGTCTATCAGCAGGACTCAAAGCATTCAAGTTCTCACCAATGGCATTCCCTGTCTCCGCATATCTCCCCCACAATCTTTGAAGTGTTTGCTGGAAATCTAGTGGCGGAACGCGGACTTGAAGCCAATTATTGATGAAATCTTCCATTGCCTCCTTTCTCTCAAAAGGATACTCTTTATTTCGTCGATGGAAGTTAATCATGCCCTTGAAGAAGCCAATCTGTGTCTGCTGATCATGTTCCAATCTCACAAGAAACGGCGCCAATGGATCAGGCTCCAACGCAACATTTCTTGGATTCCTGACAGTCTTCTTGTCTTCTTCTTCTTCTTCTTCGGGATTGGATTCCTGTTGTGGGGTTTCAGGGGGGATTTCTTGGTTCGCTTCATCTGAAGATGTCGCCATTTGAGTCTCTTTGTTTGGAGGAGTTTCATGTTGCTCGGACATTTTCTCGGAAAGTGAAAGAAAATATGGGGTTTTGGAGGGAATTGTTGGAGAAAAAAAGTTGCTTTAAAACCCGTTAAAGTCGTTAGAAGAATCTTGAGATTCAGATAATTTTAAAAGCGAGTCTGAGATCAGGTGCGGTTGTGTGTACTTTAACACAATTTATTACCACCATTGGATTCACTTTGTAGATGTAATCTGAATATTCTTCCTGGTGATATATTACTAGTGGTATTTTTTATTTACATTAATCTGTATTGTTTTAGACATAATTAGCCTTTATGAGTGCCATATTACCATCTATAGAAGTGATTTTTACACTCAATTTTTAACCTTTTATGGGATTTCGAAGTTGTTTATCAGAAGTAGTAATTAAAAAAGTAATAAATTTGTACCATATAAAATTTTGATATTTAAAAATAAAAATATGTTATTATTAGGAGGTAGTTTTCAAATAAAAATATTTTAAATATAATTTAATAATTTAGAATTAAGTGAAAAGTCATAATTTTGTATTTTTATTTTTACTTTTTAATATTTGTTTTATCATTTTAAAAAATTAAAATAAATTACTGTTTTCAATTAAACCTATTTAGTGATAAGTGAAAAAACCAAATAATTTTTAAGTCAATAATTTAGACTTGTTATGTTTGATTTTGACACTAATAGTAATTGATGAAGTTATATTATTGTTTATTTTACTTTTAAATTTTAACTTTAGAGTGTTTCGATCTGAATAGACATAAGCAAAGCCTCATGCAAGATTTTAACTCTTTGGATAAATGAATTGTAGTGCGTGGAGAGCTAAATTATCAAGGACCACCAAGTTG
Source organism: Dimocarpus longan (assembly GCA_022984855.1). Taxonomy (NCBI): domain Eukaryota; kingdom Viridiplantae; phylum Streptophyta; class Magnoliopsida; order Sapindales; family Sapindaceae; genus Dimocarpus; species Dimocarpus longan. The sequence goes on from CM041014.1 coordinate 18,194,857, forward strand.
CAATTTCAAATAGAGAAATTTCTTATAGATTAAGGTTTTGAATTAAAATGTAATTGATGCACAATATTGCAAAAGATTTACTTAAAATTAATGTCATCCTTAGCTAAGCTAAAATATCATCAACTTGTGTAGCTGTGCTAAAAAACATCATAAACTTAGACCCTTAAACCCATTTGGAGATCCTAGATTGGTCATAAGTTCCTTAAGTTTATAAATTTTGTTGGAATTGGTTATAAGAATTCAAAGTATGTCACAAGCTAGGTGGCTCTAGGGGCTAATAGAAGTATTAAAAGGTTGAAGTGATGCTAGCAATTAATTCAAGTCCAAGAACCTGATTTTGTATCATCATAGGCCTCAAGAGAAAGAGATGTAGGTTTCTCTTTCCCAGAATTCTCTGAAAAATTTGGCAAAAACCATCACATACAGACCAAAAAAAAAAAACATAAATAAATAAATTATAACACCAACTAATACATTCTCAGAATTCAACTTCAAGTGTTTCATGCTTCATTACGACCTTTAGTTTTTGTATAAGAATTTGGCAATATAAGAATAATCCGTCAGAATAAATAATGTTAACACGATTTTGTCCCTAGCATGTGTTTGACATGATCTCTCATTCCACCTTGTGGGCTATACAGATTCACCTAAGACTAGTCCTTATAAATTGTTGCCAGGCCTAGACTTAATATTATGTTTGAAAAAATCAAATATCAGTTTGGTGCCTGTGTTATATCAATAGTCCCATTTATAAATGGTGACATCTCCACGTAATAGTTATATTTGAAGTTGAAAAGATAAATTTTGGTCGAATGTCAATCAGTTAAGTGGGTCTATATCATATCAATAGTCTATTTTGTAGTTGAAAATAACTCTGAGCGAATTTCATATTTGTGGTTAATGGAAATATCTCCGCATCCACATCATAGAAGTGACCTCTTTCAAAATTATAAATATCTTCAAATCCATGTCATAAAAGTGTTAGGTTGAAAAATATATCTACATTCACGTCATATTTGTGATAAGTGAGGATATTATGTCAGTCAGGTATCTACATTATATTAATGGTAACTTTAATAAATGAAAGCTTCTCTATGGTGGCATTACTTTTTAAAAGGTAAGGATATCATACTAAACCATAATTCCTGCAAAAATAATGATATCATATTAAAACATGATTCTCGTAAGAATATATGTAATATTCTTATGTCAACCTTGATACAATTGTAATGTAAACTCAAAATAATTTTTTATGATCACAAAACCTAAAGCCAAATATTATTTGGAGAATAACTTTTGAAAACTAATTATAAATTAAACTCTAAACACAACAAAAAATTAAAAATTAAAAAACACAGTAATTTTTTTTGCCTTTAGACGCAGCTTGATCTCCACGGGATCCCTTTTCATCGGTTGTCTGATTTCCGGCATCAGGAACTTGATTTTGGGGATCCTGAGAATGACTGGTTCTCTGCGTTGAGCTTGAAGTGCTTCCAACAATACAATAGCTGCAGGATTTTGAGGAGGACACGTACAGGAACTACAAGGATCACGGGTGCTATCTATATAACTTTTAAACGTAACTGGCATCAAAGAAAGCAATTCTTCAACTGTGAACCCTGGAAAATTAAAAGATGCATGTAAGGCCTCATGTTAGCTGCAGAATCCCTCTCCAAAGGCCTGAACTCGTCATTCCATTCAATCTCCTCATCTTCTGAACTCTCTTCCCTGGGAGAAACAGACATATTAATCTCTTCTTCCGAATTCTGATCATCGCTTCACTCATTTCCACCTTCAGGATCTTCATCATGCAAATCACTTTTGTTGGTTTTCGCCATTGAACTTGAAGTTTTTGGATTCTACGAAGACACTTACAATTCAGATGAGAGTGGACAATTTATATCACTGTTGTTTCTAGACTTCTCCTAATCCTTATAGTAGTGAAATTTAGTAAATCATATTCCTTGATAGTCAAATTAGTAAAACTAGAATCCTTGATAGTCAATTAGTCATGCATATTTAGTTAAACTGTTGTCTTTTTTAACATGTTTGTGTATGTCCAATTGGCAAAATTACTTGTATTAAAAAAACAAAAAAAGTAAAATTACTGTCCTTTTCACCATTACTCCGTGGCAATTTAGTGAATGTTTAACAGGTCATGTGTTTTTTTTTTTCCTTCTTGTTTGAATACCAAATAGTTTTGAATTTTAGTGAAACATTAATAGGAATTGGAACTTAGAACCTAAATATAGGATCAACTTATTTGTTTATAAAGATAAAGTTTTCTGAAAATAAGTAATTTGGCACTTATATACTTGTTACCAATAGTTTTTATATATTTTTATTGGATATGAAACAAATAAATTGATAAATCCTAATTTTTTTTTTTTTTTGTAAATACTAATAAGATTTTATTAGTGATCAAAATATGATAAATAATGATAAAGAAATTACTTTTATTTATTTTCATAAGAATTAAAAATATATATTTAATTCAGAATGGTGTTGAAACTTGAAAGTAACGGCATCAACTATTTAGAAGTTGTTTATTACAAGTAGTAATAAAAGAAATAAATTTGTACCATATTAAATTAGGATAAAAATGGTAATATGTTGTTATTATTATGAAGAAATATTTTAATATTATAATTCATTCATTTAAAATTAACTGAAAAGTCATAATGCTTTACTTTTCATTTACATTTCATTACTTTTAAGTTATTTGACAACTTTTAAAAAATAACTGAAATAACTTAGTGAATGCTCATTTCAAAAGGAAAAAAAAAAAACAAACAAACAGAAAAATAAAGTTTGCAAGTCCACGTGGAAAAAACAAACAACCCTTAAAGTGGTGTGTTGCCATTTGCAGTCCACTAAATATCTTTTTGTTAGCCTGAAGGCTTTTTATGTCTGAAATGGGTATAATTCATTCTGTTCGAAGTAATCTACTGTGCCTCTCAAGAAGCTCCTTTGAATCTACTCATCATATTGCAAATGCAAGGACACAAGAAACGGCTGCAATGAATCAGGCTCTGGTGGAACATTTCTTGGACTCTCACCTAAACACCAAGGATTTCATAATTATATATCTAGGATTCAAATTCTCATTTCACTTCTCAAATTCATAAGAAGAATTCGGAAATTTGAGAATAATCTGTCAGAATGAATAATGTTAACACTCAATTTTGTCCCTTGCATCTGTTTGACATGCTCCCTTCTTCCACCTTGTAGGCTGCATAGTTTACCTAGGACTAATCCTTATAAATCGTTGCCATCTAGGCATAGTCTCAATGTTATGTTTGAAAGATCTATTATCAGTCCAGTGGCCGTGGATATATCGATATTTCATTTTATAAATGATGATATCTCCATATAAATAGTTATGTTTGAAATTGAACAGTGAAATATCAGTCAAATATTAATTAGTTAAATTAAAAATAACTTTGCATAAACGTCATATTTGTGGTTGGTGGGAAATTTCGCGACATCTACATCATATTGGTGGTAGGTTGAAAAACATATCCACATTCAAATTATAGTCATGATAAGTAAGAATATTATATCAGTCAAATACATATATTATATTAATGAAACCTTTAATAAATGGAAATATCTCTATAATGACACTACTTTTTAAAGGGTAATGATATCATGTTAAACCGTAATTCCCGTAAAAACATAATAAAGTATAGATAATATTATTCACTTCAAATATTTTGAACTTATTAGTTGTATTTCTGAAGCTTTCATCTTTGGTAAAAGTTTCACAATAACAAATAAAATTAAACATTAAAAAAAAAAATGATAATAATAACAATCAATGCATGATTTTTAAAGTTAGACACTTTGTTCTTCATTAAATAAATAAACATTAACCAAATCACTGTCACACTTGATACGTTGTAATATAAACTCAAAATATTGGTAATACTTGCTCTAGAGAGTAATCATCCTTTAAGTAAGCTAAACCATTGTAAACTCAAACATCTGACCTCATTTGGAGATCCTAAGTTGGAATTTGCCAAATTATCACACTAGAATAAAGTTAATCAACTTTGACCATCAATAAGCTCCTCTGAGTCTTCTCATCATATTGCAAATGAACGTCAGCTTCGCAATAAATAGCTCCAATAAACCAAGCTCTAATGGAACATTTCTTGGTGAGTTCTAGGAGCACCATCGATTTCATAATTATATTACAGAGACTGAAATTCTCTTATCAGGTAAATGTTATAAAATATGGAGCAATGAAAAGACATGATCAAGATGAGTTGGTGTTGTCATATGAAATCAATCACCTCTTAATCATTTGAAAGCACTTTGCTAACAATGAAAACAAACACACAACTTTAGCATACATTTCCTCAAAAGGATTTTTGGTGACTTTGCAGCAGGATTTATAATGGCTGTACCAGGCACTTGACAAGTTGAACTATGAAGTGAAATAAATCTTTTTTTCTAAAATGTCATTGGACAACAAATCCTAATCTCAGTGCCATCTAACTAGTTTACACCAATTTCAAAACATCAAAATTATTGACATAAACCCTTCGAAAAAGAATAATAAACAAAATATATATATGTGAAGACATCACTGTATCCAACTACTAATGCACAAGTTAGGCTGCATGAAGTCTTAGCTGCCATTGTCAACCATGAATCTGCTCTCAGCCAGACCTTCAATAACAAGGCGGGCATATCTGCCAGAGGTCAGCTCTGTCCCGTTGTCTGGCTCCGATGACACAGCCCCAACAAAAATGATATATTCACATGGGGTGTTACCTCCTTTCAGCTGTTCAGTAAACATGGACTGTTTTCAACCAATGATATGCAATTTAAGGAGGTAGACTCCTAGCTTCATTGTTAATCCGAGTTCCATCATATACCATTGGCCTAAATAAATTATAGTACCAATTAATACAGGCTCAGAATTCAACATTAATGCAAAGCATCCAAAAGTTTCAGATTTTCGCTGCCTTTAGTTTTCTTATTTCACAATTAGAATTTTTGCATGCACTGTAAATGGAATAACAAAATAGACTGCTAATTTATGGTTTAAGAATGGCAGTACCTTCTCCAAAGGAAATTCACGACATCTCATCATCTGAACTAGAATCATCTATCCGCCTCTCTGCAATTGCAGGGAACAGCTTCTGACGAGGATCAATAAAATTTTGGCGGATATCAGAAGAAGACGATGCAGTAGAAGAGTCCTTATTCAGTGTTTTTGCAGGCTTCTTTGGTGCCTCTCTCACCTCTCTGCATACCTTATCTAAAATTATTAAAAAATTCCTTACTATACTAAACAAACGCAAACCTTCATCCTTCCCTGCATTCCCATGGAAATAATCACCGGTGTTCTTCACTATGCCCATAATTCTCTTTTCTTCCTCTACCAGCCACTTGACATCAGCCTCAGCATTCTGCACAAAACTCTTCAATGTTTCATGGAACCCACTATCTTCTTCTAAACTCTTCATATCCGAGTTCAGGAAATTTCGAGTTTTTAACAGCGAATAGTTGAGTTTTGCAACAGAACCCGTTAAGCCTTCAGCATCCAAAGCTGATGCTTTCTTGACATTTTCAAGTTCACTGCTCAAATGTGAAACTACCTGAAGACCAAGGTTTCTATAGTGATCTTCTGTTTCATGTGAAACTTCCTTAAGAAGATCTTCTGTTTTCACGCTGGAGAAGCTCTGGCTCTCCCTCATTGTACGAGCAGCTCTCACACCTTCAGAACGGATTATTTCCTGAACAACAAAATGCAATAGTGTGGTCTTGCCATCTACACCTTTTACATCTGCTAATTTTAATAGCGTATCAAGTTTGAATGCTTGCGCACCACCACGGAAAGTTCCATCATTCATGCGATTGCCAGTTTTAAGAACAGCTTCTAGAAGCTTGAGGAAAAGTCGGCTATTTCTAAGTTCCTTGCAAGCAACCTATGCAAAAGTTTGAGACAAATTCAAGTCAGATAACTGTTCAGTCAGAGAAGCGAAAAACCAAACGAAGCTATGTGCTATTGCATGGAAACCAAAGGTTATTTTCTGTACAATCCTATTCAGCAGGTATTTGAATTTGTTTTTGCAATTTTGCATTTTAAATATTTGTGTGGGTCTAACATAATGGACGATCTACATTTAGTTTCAAGTAACAACCACCCTCCGCCTAAACCAATTTTATAATAAGTTGTATGTTTGGTAATATCATAAATATACGCTAATATAAAACTCAAGGAAACATACTAGCTTTGTAACCATGTACGCCACAAAATGTGGTTAACTAATGGTGATACTGATCCCAAGCAAAGGCTAGTGTCCAAAATTTGAACAGTTCATAAAGGAGACTAGTACAATGAAGACTGCAATATGAACCGTTATAATTTTTTATATAGTACCATAAAATGTTTATACTGAAAAATTACTTGAACATTAAGACACTGTCAAGGACTGCTGCAGAGACAAATATGCAAAAACTAAAATAAATTCCTTTACAACAACATATTTTCCAGAATAGTCCACAAAGGTTAACCAACAACTACAAGCAAACTTCTTTGCTATAGTGTTATACTTCTCTTATTTAGGTTTTCTTTTTTTTTTGTTTTTAATTTGTTGCTTTCCAAAACAATTAGATTAGTAGCTCATTCAGTATATTTAAACACAATCTCCACTTGCTAAAACAGTTTTGATAGATTGCGAGCTCCTTTAGACCAATATTGATTAAAAAACAATGCCCTATTAAGTTGTTATTTCACGTGTATTATGATCAATTACATCTCCCTAAATTATATTTTATGATCAGTTGTACCCTTCACACTCAGGCAGCATTTTCATTTGTATCTGATATGCATTTCAAATATTCCAACAGTGTGCCATTTACTTTTTTATGCCTAATTTGTGTCACTCTCAATGCATCTTAAGATACTCCAATCAACTGCACCCAGTCCTCACCAAAAACAGCAACTTTCTTCCTATTGCTTTAATCTAGCCTAAAACCTTCTTTCACCTCTAATATTGGTGGCCCAACTACAACAGAAACTGTATCTTTCTTTGATACTTGGTCATTATGCCATTGGTTATTTAATATATTAACTAGCCATCCTATGCTGTACAACAAGTAATTTTATCTAATTTGTTTCTTGTGATTTCTGATTTCCAAGTAAGAACAATTCATCAGATATATAACCAAATTAGCACTTAGTTACTTTATAGAGATCCATTTACCAAGTATGCAAGGGTGTTTACCTTATATGCTAAAGAACTTAATAGCAGAGATGCAACATTAACATCATGTAAATGAGTTTCTTGACTCTAGATGTGCTCAACCATTAGCAGCCTATTTATGTGTGTTAATAGTTATTGTGTTTTCCCATATAAACAGAACTCTCTTTTTAATTTGAAAATATAAAACATGCAAGTTCTTCACCAGACATGTACATGGCATGAACTTCAAGGACAACCATGAACTAGCAAAAAACAACAAAGAAATTCAGAACTGAAAGGAGTATGAGGTCTTCTATAAATTCAGGGTTGTAATTTCAATAGATTGAGCAGTTATTTAGAAATTTGCACTTGAATCTTTCCATATTATATGGCATGCTTGTCTAAATTATAAAAACAATCAAGTTCAAGTGTCCATTTATCACTATGGAGATACTATGGAGAGGGAAAAGCGAACTCTAAGACCAGGGTGAAAATAAAAGCATGTGATATTTTCCGTCATAATTCATCACCAAAGCAACATATAACTTCCTCTTCTCAAATTGAACAATCAATATGTATTTCAAAGAGAACTGAAAAGTTGGCAATTAAGAAAAAGTAATAGACGAGCAATGTAATTTTCAAAATCCAGTGTCTTACCTCCAGGGTTTGAAAGGACTCTTTTGTCAAGGCAACCTCCTCATCAAGAGTACACATAAGGAGCAATGCTTCTATACGTTTGAAAGAAAATGGAACATCAACCAAAACTTTCAAGAACCGATCAGCAGGCCCAAGTTGAGATACTTCACCAGTGAACAACCTAAGCTTTAGTTCTTCATCTGGTGTTGGTGTCATCTTCAACAAAGCTTGAAGGAATTCCACAGGAAGCTCATTGCCTAATTAATTAGAACACGTAAGATTATTGTCATGCACCGAAACCCTCAACCCAATAGTACCAGTAAAATTCTAGAAGTATGAATATGAAGTACCATGTTGATGAATACGGTTTATTCAGAAAGATAAAAGTTTTTGTCAAATGTTTAGTATAGCATGATAGAGTGAGGCAGTTTTGCTTTTATTATTGTGGAACCCCAGTTTACTAAACCTTATCATTAACGTAATTATCATTTTGGCATAAGAAGTTTTGACTCCTATCCCAAATAATAATAATAATAATAATAATAATAATAATAATAATAGATGATTCACTGAGGCACACCTAATAGATGTGTTTCACTTAATTTTGTGCCGAGCTCTACAAGTAGGTGAACCAAACATTTTTGTATTTAAATTGTCTATATTGAACTAGTTGTCCCAAAAGTTAAAGCTAATAAGAAGTACCTGTTGTGCAAAGATGGATTTAGTCATAAAAAAATAACAATTAAAAAAATAAAAAAACCTGTGACATGGATTCAAACATAGTACAATGGGGAGATTCAATATTTGAAAACAAAATCTTGATCAGATGGTTCTCATACCATGTTAAAAACTGTAAACTCGAAGCTCTCACATTTTTCTTTATTATTTGATGCATAAATTATCAGAGGTTTGGAGAATAGAAGTTCAATTGAAGGCCATCATCATATCAATTAAATCTTAATGCAATGCCTATGAGAGCTTCGGGTCAATTAACATTGGCAAGGAGTGCAACTGGAAATTTCATGCCTGCTTTAGCTTCAATGAAATACTAATGTTGTGAATTTCAATTACTAGGCATTATCAAAATATTGAATATATGAAACATTTTGCACGAGTTAGTTTTCCTGAATAAAATGCAACATATTAAAATATAAGGTACATACTCAAATCAGTTACAGTTACACTTGTACTGTACACAAAAAGGCAATGATATATACTTAATCACTTCCTGGACTACTATATCCAGATACTGAATACAAAAACAACCCCAAGATAACACACTACTTTCAAGTTTGAAATATAGCCATTTTTGCTGAAACAACATAAGCTTTACACCCTCCAGATTGATTTACTTTCAATGAATAACATTGGCCAATAATGTTTTAATTAAATTATGATATTTATATATGAAAAATATTTATTCTTATCAAAGACTTCACTAAATCAGAAGAACCTATTTAACTTTTATATACTATAATGTTCTATTTATTTGACATGATGAGCTTGGCCCAATGGTATGCCGCTCACACTTCCACCCCATGAATTGTGAGTTCAAGTCATCTCCCCCTCCCCAAACCCTGAATTCATTATTATCGTTCAAAAGAAAAAAATAATAATTTTATATTTATTTACAACATCAACATGTAAGTTTAAGTTCCTATATCAGAAATTTATGTTCTTTTTCTTGCTTTGTCCTAAGTCAGAAAACACAAATTGCCACAGCTTGAAATTTCTCTCCCCCTCTGTGATATACACACTGACAATGCAAATTTGTTGAAAAACAAAAAGGCATAGAAAAAAGGTGGAGAAAAAGTAACCTTCAATAAGTGCATCACAAACTTCTTCAATCGTCACATTCAATGCCCGCAGCATAATTAATAAATTTTGTGCTTTCTTGGAATCAATGATCTGAATATACTGGGGGCCCGGATCCACAGAAGAAGACTCTTTCTTGCTCTCAGGTTTGTTTTTATTAGTGGCTGTATACCCAAATAGTGTTTCTATCATCTCCTCATTGAACCTGTTAATCAGTATAGCATACTCAGCAGCAAATAAACAGTATAGTATATAAATAGAATACTGGACTTGATTTAACTTACTGGAACGATCCTGCTTTTATCTGATGCCAAACCATAGAACTATCTGGATTAGCTAAAACTTTATCCCAGAAAAACGGCTTCAGCTTAGCTTTAGGCTCAGCATCACTCTCTGTGCCAGCTCCTTCACCAGAACCAGTATTTGAAGGATGTTTTAGTCCAGGAGGTGGCCGAGGAACCTTTGATCCCAGCGGCGGTGGAGGTCGAGGAGGTCCAGGACCAGCCTTTGGAGGCGGTGGTGGAGGTGCACCAGGAGTTGGTGGAGCAGGTGGTCGAGGGGGGGGAGGACCAGCACTGCCAGAAGGTTTCATTTGAGGAGGAGGTACAGGTGGGGGCTGAGGAGGCGGTACAGGAGCTGGAGGTGGAGGTGGTGGAGGACCTGTGCTGCTGGCAGAAGCCCTAAGATAAGCAGGTGGTTCAGGAGGGAGGGGTTCCACCCTGCCAGGAGGCGGCTTCAAAGGAGGCATTCCAGGCAAGTTGGCAACAACCCTTCCAGGAGGAGGCTTCAGAACTGGTTCAACAGCTCCTAACGATGCACTTTCATCCGGTGAGGTATGGATAACATTAGAATCAAGGTTTTGTTTTCCATCGAATGATGAGGGCTTTACATCATGGCTTGAGTTGTAAACTAAAGATTGATGACCAACCTTCTCTCCTTTAATTGAATTCCCAGAACCTGATGGATTAAATTTTGAAAGGTATCAGATTTGCATTGAAATTAGTAGATGTTGATAACAATAAGTGTTAAAATATAGATATATACCAATAGAGTAGTCATTCATGCTTAGGCTGAGAAGGGGCCTCTCATCATTTTGTCTAACTGCAGAACCTTTCCAATAGCACTTCATGCAGCAAAAGAAGAGCAATGCTGCAACAACGAACGTAACAGCAGCAGTTACAGCTACAGCAATAATTACAGGCTTCTGGTTATCATTGTTCTTAGTTGCCTGTCCCACTTCATCAAGCATAGGTGGTGGTGGGGGTGTATTCGAATAAAATGGGAAAAATGGCTTTGTTGGAGCAAGGACAGGAGGAGGAGCATCGACAGATGCAGCGACAGGGGCAGGAACAGGTTCAGGGACAGGTTCAGAGACTGGGTCAGGGACAGGAGCAGGGCCTGATACAGGACTTGGTATCTCTGCAATGCTCCGACGTAATCTCATACCCAAGTTTTGCTGAGGAGCATCAAGGCTGGTAAATAAGGACTCAAGATACCTGGTAATATGAGAGCCACCTTCTTCTCTACTAAAGTCAAATAGAAGATTTTTCTTTCTTATACAATCCAAAAGTGTTCTCTTTAAGTGCGCATGCAGCACATTATCCAAATTCTTAAGGTTTCCTGCCCATGACTGACTTCTTAAATTGATTTCATCTTCAACAACTTGCTTCAAGTGGATCAAATCTACCCTGCAACTGATCCACAATAATTTCACCTGCAACAAGAGAATTTTAGTAAATATTAGTGTCTACATCTGCACTCTGACGTACTATGGCTCAGGTTTTGCTATTGCATTAACTTGATCTTTGGCACAGCTGAGATACAGATACAGCTATTGTTGAAATTTTCCTCAAGTTGGGCCTAAGTTACATATAAATGAACATAGGTAGTTCAGTTATATATAGTGTACTAAACTTTAACTCTGATCATACATTTATATGAATAAAGAATTAGGAAAAGTTACAGAATGCAGACACAGGTACAAAAAGTGGCTCCCTATATTCCTCACTTACATAAAGCAATTTCCCTACATCATTCTCTCAAATTTCAGGAAGGAGTGGCAAATATTGTTCGAGTAGTTAACTAATGATTGCCAAGATTATCAATGATTTTCGTTTTTCTAATAGTAGAATAGCAATAAATTAACAATTAGAATTTTCTTAATTTCAGCTTTATAGCAATAAAACCCTTCTTCTGTACCAAAATCTTCTTCCACCATTCTGTGATACACAAATAATAATTACTTACTTCAATCAGGGAATCAGCACCTCCTTGAATAAGTGGTTCAGCCAGTATGAATACATGCATGATATTCACCAAGTCGTGTGATATGCCCAACACAACTTTCATTCTGATACATACAAATCAACTCAATGCTCTATAATTTTGATGTGTTTTTGTATTAGTCCATGCTACTAATGCATAATAATCATATAATAAGAATGTTGTTTTTTTCTCCCATTTAGAATAAATGTTATTTTACTAGAAACTTTAAAAGTAATCTACATTATGAGCTGCATCTTAAAGTTCAAGCAATAAACTTGCAAGCACACATTCACGCTTCTTAAAGTTTCATATTTACAACAGTCTCTTAAATACAGATCCTATCAATAGTATCGGCGTCCACGGCGAAAGCAATAACAAACAAAAATTTGCCTCCATTCTTTTGCCTTTTTCCCAGCAACCTACCCTAAAGCCAAAAATTGTTTGCCTACACATAATCTTCACAACCAAAGTTGGATCCACCACAGCAATATATGTTCATTTGTAATCATTACTAATCTAGCTTATCTATGCAAACAATAAAGCTACTATCTCATATCCAAAAATGCAACCGCAAAAACAAAAACAAAACCAATGCACAACCATATCAAACATCACAATTCACAACAGAAGCAAAAACAAAGAATAGATCTTTACCAGGTCCTCATTAACCTCCCCAGTCACTGGATCAACTAATTTGCTAAGAAACACATTCTCTGCCCGCCTCCGGTACCCAGTGCTGATCACCAGTGATCCAAAAAGTAGAACTACCAAAAACACAAAACAACTTGCTCTCATCACACCCATCTTTTCTTGTAACATCATCATTATCATCATCACAATCACACGCTGCAAACCATTTCATTTCACAATAACCTAAACTCACCACAAAACAACCAAAAACCCTATCAACCCCACCATCAAAACCTCAGCTTTACATCAATTTCCAACCAACCCCAATCCAAATCTCCTCCCCTGTGAAACGCTAGACGAATATCCCAAATACCCACCTCAACAAAAAACCAATCAAAAGCTGAAACTTTATTCCAAAACTCAAAACTATCAAAAACACCAAGCAAAACCCACAATTTATATAACCCTAAAAAGGCCAAAACAAGGAATCAGATATCACTTCCAAACCAAAAACCCAGATACAAAACCTCTAAAACCAACTCAAACCCTAATAAAAAATCAAATTAAAAACAACCCCATCAACGAAAAAAAAAATATACAATGTGAATGTACAAAAAAGGTTTTTTCCTTTTTGCCTTCACAAAGAAGGAAACAAAGAAACGGAATTGTTGGAATAAGACTGGATCCAATCCAAAATGTGAGCTGTTGATGCTTGTAAAAAGCTGTTGACCTGGAGGAGATTATGAGGAATTGTCTTCACAGAGACCAGGCTTCGAAGACAAAGTTGACAATTTGAACAAAAAGATGAGTAAATTTTAGGTGCCTCTGCTTTTCTCTGTTTTTTTATTTTAATTTTTGGGCTTTTTTACTTTTTTACCAGATCTAGACAGCTGAGTCTCGACCTATTTTAACATTTTCAATGTTAGACAACATGACAGGAATGGAAAATATATAAATAAATATATAGAAAAATTTTACCATAAGCGATTTTCGAATCACTAAATTAAATTTATTTATTATATTTAAATTAACAGAAAAATACACCAAATCCCTTTGAGGTAAGTCTTTAAACTTCCATAATCAAAGTTTGATTTTTATAACACATTATCCCGAGTCATCACTGACTGGTAGTCAACGTTTAGTTGATCAAGGGTAATTTCATCTTTTACTAATAATAAAAATTATTAAAATCATTTTTCATCTCTGATACTCTCTACTATCCTCCACCACCAGACCCCTTCACCATCTTCTTCTTCTATCACAGACCCCTCCACCATCTTCTTATTCTTCTTCTTCTTCTCTCGTAGACCTAGGTTCGTCAATCGAACCCAGATCTAGGTTCGACCACCAGACCCAACAGACCCCTCCACCATCTTCTTCTTCTTCTTCTTCTTATTCTTCTTCTTATTTATCTCTCGCAAATTTGGGTTCGATTGACAAACCCAAGTTCGTATCGATTTGACGAACCCAAATCTGGGTTCAACGACCCAGATCTAGGTTCGTCTGAACCGAAACGAACTCAGATCTGGGTTCGAACTCAGACGTTTGAGTTCGTCGTCTGAGTTCGAATCGAACCCAGATTTTATCTGGGTTCAAATCGAATCTAAATTTATGAAATCTGGGTTCAATATTGATGATTTTTTTAACAGGGTTGTTGAATGGTGATGATGGAGTTTGAGTTTGAGTTTTCAAGATTGATGGAGTTTGAGTTTGAATCTTTTGAACAGGGGGTTCAATATTCTGAGATGGAGTTTGACTTTGGAGTTGATGATGATGATCCCGGGATGGATTTGAGTTCTGGTGGATTATAGAAAATAGTCATTTTTGGTTTTTTTAAAAAATTAAATTAAGGGCATTTTCGGTTTTTTATTATAGAAAACAGTCATCAGTTAAATTTAACGGTTTTTGACCGTTAAATCGGGGGCATTGTGTTATAAACATCAAACTTTGACTATGAATGTTTAAAGTCTTAGCTCAGTGAGGTTCTATGTATTTTGCTCTTAAATTAAATATAATAAAAAATTTATTTAAAAAAATGATAAACAAATTTAATTAATTCATTTTAATTTTTTAAAGTTATAAAACATTGATAATAAAATTACTCAGTATATGTATGATGTTGATAATGACTTATATATCATATCATTTATATATAAATTTAGATAAAAAAATAATTCACATATCATTTATATATGAATTTAAATTAAAAAATTCACATATCATATAATTTATATATGAATTTTAAAATATATATATTATATTATTTAAATTTAAATTTAAATAAAAAATAATTTATATGTTATATCATTTAGATATAAATTTAGTTAAAAAATAATTTATATGTCATATTATTTAAATATAGATTTAAATAAAAAATTTGGAAAGTTAAAGTGATATATATATATATATATGCATACAAACGCGTCTTTGTTAAATGGAGATTCACAAATTTGATAATGTTACAGAAATTTTGTTGTGTACATGTTGTGTTTTTCTAGAATATGTTGGAGATTTTATTCTGCACATAATAAAGATTCGATATTTCTTGAGTTTGGTTGAAGTTAGAGTTCTTTTTTTGGACTTGGATTTAATGTAGACCTGACTTTTACTGATATTTTGATGTGAGAAAATATAAATTAAAAAAATATTGTATTTAAAAGTGGAAAAGAGAAAAAAAATTAAAAATTAAAAATTTGTCATACATCAGTAAATCTTCAAAACATCAATAAAAATTAGATCGGTATTGGTTCGAGTTTTTTTCCTAAAAAATTAATTTTTATTTAAGTTAGACTTTTTTTTTTTTTTTTACACTTTGATCCAATGCTGATCCGACCATTGATGATGTTTTTATGAGAAAAAATAAAAAATATATATTATATTTAAAAGTGGGAGAGAGAAAAAAACAAAATTAGAAGAATAAAAAATATAAATTAAGTAGGCACCAGCAACCTCCATACCTTCCACACCCCATCCTGTAAAATTTCAAATTTATATAATATAATAATATTTATAATAATAATAATAATAATAGATTTTTCATCATTTGCATGGATTATTCTCCCATCCTTATATAGATTTTCCCTCAACCTCCATACAGGTGAATTACTCCCAATTAGAAGTAGTTTTTCGGATCGTATCATTAGTGTCCTATCTCAGTTGATCCCGATAGTCCTTTAAGTCCGTTCCAAGTATAATTCTTATACTAAAAAAAATGTAAATTATGTAATGTAAATTGAAAATTATACATCTAATTTATTATATGTACGATGTTTTTATAATTTATATTAGCATATAAATGACTATAAATTAAATAAAATAAGGAAAATATATGTGTATCTATGTGTATATATATATATGCAATTTTTAGTGGAATGTAAATAAACCTGAATAAGGAAATTTTTTTTTTTTTTTTTGGATTTATGAGTTAAACAAGTCTTTGTTTTCAGTTTTTAAATAGTAACATATAATTATTACTAAACATTTATTAACAAACAGATAGAACCGATTTGAAAAAAAATGATGTTATAATTGTAAAATTTATTCATAAATGAAAACGATAAAATATTTTCAATCTGTTTATGAATATTTAAGAAGAATGTTTTTTTTATCAAAGAAGAATTGATGTGAGGTGAGGGAGGGCCCAAGCTCTCCCTTAGTCAACTCAACTCTCACTCACCTCTTTCAAGTTGTTCTTTTTAAAAATATTCAAATTCAGAGTTATTTTCATAGTTGTTACACGTTACTTCATTTTAAAAATTGAAAATCAGATTACACGCTTTATCGTGAGTGATGCAATTGACACCCCTTCCATTATCTTTACTTAGAGATTAAGGTTTAAATAGTACTTCCATAGCTGTGTGGATTGTGATTGAGGCATTTTTTTTATTTATATGTGGACCTTTTCTTTCAAATTATACGAGCTTCTTCTAAGCTACATCTTAAAATATATATTAGAAGATCCCCATTGTAATATCTATGCCTCTAATATGTATTTAATTAAAAAAAATCAGATAACACCCTCTTTAGTTAAATTACTTTGTTAATGGACCAAAATAAAGTCTGGATTGATCAGTCCAAAGACTATTTACTTATTGATTCTTGTGAGTTTACATTAATAAATATAAATTTCCAATAAATTAAAAAATAATAATAATAATAAAAGGATATAGTTTAAGAATTTGAGTTGTATTGCTAGATTTTTTCTAATGCGAAGAGTTGACAAGAAGAAAGAGAGTTGTTTGTTTAATTGTATAATTATTAATTTGATATGCCTGGCAGCCGTATCAAGTTCATTCCAGAATTACAGCGTTTATATTTGACCAATTCAAAGTTTCAAACAAGTTCTGCCGTACCATCTTTTTAAAATAAGATTTGGAATTAGAAGCCGATCCTTGTTTTACTTCTTCAATATATATTTATTATACATCACTAAATGCATTTTTTTAAATAGTTCAAAAAAATGCATTTTTTAAATATTTGTTTTATTATAATACTACATTCAGATTATTTTCATTTTCAGTGTGTTATCAGAGTACGAATTTCGCATGCGCATTTACCTCGAGAGTTTACTCTTCTTATATGGGAGTAATTTCTAATCCAACGTGTACTCCAAAAAAAAAAAAATATATTCTAATCCAATGTATCTAGATTGCACAGAAGACATGGTGTTTAGATACCTTCTGTTGTAGCAGTAAATTTCTACCATATGTATAGTACTTAATCTTGATAAATTCTTGATTATTAGTACAAATAAATTTTTGGTAATTTTGTAATTATTAAAAAAGAAATTGATATACTATGTGGCCTGTACATCAATCTAATAAAATATTATAATATTCAAATTTTAAGTTTGGTATATTGAAGACTCAATAATAAAAGCATATGTTTATAGAGTATTATGGGAAATCACATTATAAATGATATAATAAGTGATTTAACTAACTTTTAATAAGAGTGCACATTAAATATTATTACTATGTCAAATTATATTAACTTTAAATTTCAAAGTTAAGAAGAATATCAATAATAATTTTGATGTTTTTCTTACTTTCAGATTATTGAAAATAAATATGAATCCAACTCACGTTTTAACATGAGAGAAAAAAACGCATTTAAAAGTGGAAGAGGAAACAAAAAGCAGAAAATAAATTATTCTTAACCATTTATTTGTAAAGTTTGTCGCAAATCAATGAATCTTCAAAACTTCAATAAAAATCATATCAGTATTGGATCAAAATTCATTTAAAATATGTGTTGATAATATTTCCATAAATTTAGACTGATTACTTCTGCTGAAACCCATATTTACTTCCTGAACTAATTACAAATTACCAAACCTCATAATCTGAAATGTAAACATTGTGATAAGTTTTGCCATGTGTAGTGTTACAATATTTTTGAATTATTTATCTCATATTGCAAGTGCATGATTCATGATTGGCCTCATCGTTTTAAAAGACTATTGCATCATTCTTATCTTCAATGGAAGGCAAAAATCATGTGCTAGATTGGCTGCACTATCAAAAAGTTTCACAAATTCAGGTGGCTAGCAAGCATATACTAATCCTGCTTTTGAAAAAGCAGCTCTGCAGAAGCCAAATTACAACCAGATGGCATTCTAGTACACAGAACTTAATTTTGGAGTGGTCAAAATAAAAAACAACTTTTACTGCCACTTGAGAAGGACGTGAAAAGTACATATATAGGGACAGAAGATGCATGGAACGTGATGAGAGCCAAAGGGCGCCAATAATTTTACACCTTCAAAAATATTAATTCCTTTCACACTTGCTTTTCCATCATCAAGTGCCCCTTCAAGATAGTTTTTGTTTTCTTGAAAAAATTGTTTATATCAGTCACCTCTTCTGATCCATTTGCAAAATTGCTTTTCGAGAAAATCACTATCAAACTTCTCTTCAAAGAAGCACCATATATTTTATATATCATAAAGAGAATTAAAAACATATATTGTCTATTCGAAAATTTTCAAATTCACCTTCTAGAACTTGTTTTAAAAATAGCCTAGAAATATTTAGAAACGTTTGTAATATTTATTATCATCAACATTTTTATATTGTAACGTAAATGTTAGTTACCATCAGACCCAAAAACTTAAACTGATAGTAAATATTATAATATTTAAGATTTGAGGTTATGATAACCTCTCACGTGCAACGTAAATCCCTACTGTATAATATGTGTAATAAGAATATTTTCAAGCCAAAGGGGGGAGAGAGGATTCGAACCAAATACCTTCAAGTTTTAATACCATATTAGTTACCATCAGACTAAAAGTTTGAGTTAAAAGAAAATTGTACAACTATAATATTTAAAATATGAGATTATGATACGTTAATAATAGACATAAAGTAAACATCAAAACACATATTACACGTTTTTACCATATAACATATGCAACATAATGAACAAAAATTCCGAAGGAATGAAAAGAGATTTAAACCGAGACGTCCGGACCTTTATCCGATGTTAATAACTTGTTAACATAAAAACTTAATCCGATAGAATATGACTCGCTTATAATATTCAAGAATACAATTTGATACAATTAATGATATGTTACAATATTGTAGTAAAATCTGTCACTTATCTCTAAATTTAAACAATCAGCTAATGGTAAGACATTATGTACCTATTATCGAAATCATGTGTATAATATTCTGAATTAATTTAGATTTGAACGAGATTTCTAGAACACTTCCTGATAAAAAATTTCAAGATTATTTAATGCTAAAAAAATTTATGTGGAAGGCAGTGCCTGGTAGTGGATTCCTTCCCTGGAATTCTGAAGAGACAAGCTACTGAAGAATCTCATCAAAAGGAAAACTATGAGCACTTGCATGCATACCACCGAATCATTTGTATTTTCTAGAGAAAAGTAATTCAACCGCTTTCAAATGGCATCAAATAATGCATGGCCTAATCTAGCAATCTGCTTGCCACAAAGCTTGTCACCAATTACCGAAAAACTTAAAAAGTAAAATATTCCTTTTCACTGTACAGCACTACAAATATTCCAAGAGAATTTGTCCACCACAGCTTCTTTTTTCAATTTTGTAAAAGGGATTTTTTTTTCTCCGTTTCACACTATAAAGAAGGCACCAGGACACCAAAAATCTCTCCAGGGAGAGTCCTGAAGTTTTCAGGATTTGGATTTTTTGGTCTGAAATGACTAGTAGTTGCATGAAGGTTGAAGTCCATCATGCAGAAGAGCAAAAGAATCCTCAGAAATGGTGTGTTTCGTTAGGGGAAGATGTGTTCAAGAGGTTCCTCTCCCAGGGTAATCCAACAGTGCACAAGGTATTTGGTGATGGCTCTCTGTTCAGTCCATTGTTGTTCGGAAAATTCTTCGATCCTTCTGATGCTTTTCCTCTCTGGGAACTTGAGTCAGATATCTTGCTGTCCCATCTCCGGAGCGCCGGCCAGACCACCGTTGATTGGCATCAGACAGACCAGGGTTATGTGCTAAAAGCAGAACTACCAGGTCAGTCTCCAAGACCAAAGTACTGCTTTTTTTTTTTTTTCTCAACTGAAGGGCCTGTTTGATATGAAGTTTAAATACACTTATTTTTTTGTAATAACAAGATGTACATAAAATCTCAAAGCCGTGTGTCAATTAGAAACTCACAAGTGATGTGGACCTCCTTCACCTCCTTCTGGCTCTCCAAATTGCAGGTTCGAGAGCCAGTAAATCTCATCCTTCATGTTAAAGGTATGGATAGCATTTTTCCAATACTCAGGAACAGCCATCCAAACTATTAAGCCTCATAAGTCTATTAGAGTATCTAGAAATAGTATTCAGATTCAATTTTAAAAATCTGTTTAAAATTTATTTGGGTTTAATTTTTTTCTATAGGATTGTACTTTTTGTTATGTCAAAACAATTTATATCAGCTTCTAGAAAACTGTTTTCTGTATCTCAAGCCAATATCCCTATTAGAAATGGGGTTGCCAACGGGGTCATGCGGGGCTCAATAACATCTCTTTACCTGTTCCCAGTAGACACACTTGTCCCGATCTCCACGCCATACTCCTTGTTATAGTAAATTAGGTTAGGGAAATCTCATCGCTCAGAGTTATCTCTATGCCGTGCCATTTGACTTTAAGGTATTTATGTTTTATAATAAATAACCACATCAAAGTATAAATTTTTATTCATATAATTCACCAAGTGAAAAAATTATATATAATTTTTATGTCTCTTATCATCATCCATCACCACAAGATTAAAAGCAACGTGCTAGATGAGGGTTTTAACTCTTAGAGAAAAAAAGTTTAAAGATAAAATGTTAAAAAAATACTAATTTATAACTTACAAGGCGAAAATGGAGTGTAAACTTGGGGAGCCATTCCTGCCCTCCTCTCCATAGGAATTTGGGATCGGCACGCACCTAGCCCCTATTCTTGAAAGAGTAATACTATATCATCCAAAAACTTGTTCCAAATGATGTAGTAAATTTATGTTTAATTATCACATCATTAATATATTATCATAATTTTAATGTATATTTACAAATCATCTTACTATATTATTTGAACAAAATTTTTGGATAAATTTTAGGAAAGTATAGTATTATGCTTCTCTAAAAGGAATATTCTTATCAATCCATCCAAACAAGTGGGCCCATTGGGCTTTTTAACTTCCCAAAGGTGTTCTTAGTATGAAATCTAAAAAATTTATCCAAATTCTAATAATAATGAATAATTTCATAATTAAAAAGATCAAAAACTAACTATAAATTAAAAGGATCAAAGTTTTCCCTAGTTACAAGTTTTTTGAACTATTACAATTAAATCATGAGTCGGAGAAAGGGTACAATTCACACTGATGATATCTAGGATGTAAATGTGAAGGGTTTACCATTTTGGAATAATAAATTATAGTAAATTCCTAATACGAGGTATAAAAAAATAATAGTAAATTCGAATAATAATCATATGATTTTGGAATTGAGAAGATCAAAGTATTAACTGCAAATGAGTCTCTGTTGTTGGTTGCTAAAGCAGGGGCTGGGAAGAATCAAATACAAGTCCTTGTAGAGAACGGCAAGATTGTGGAAATTAGTGGGCAGTGGAAGCAGATAAAAGAGTCCACAAAAAGGGACTGGAAAAGTGGCCATTGGTGGGAATTCGGGTACGTCCGGAGGCTTGAGCTGCCAGAAGATGCAGACTGGAGAAAAATGGAGGTGTTTTTGAGCAATGACATACTTCTAGAGATGAGAATTCCCAAGAACACTTCAACCTCTGATGCGTCTCAGGGAAATGGTGCAGCAGCCTGAATTTTCTGAATTGGTGTAAGTTAATGTGGGTGATACTTATACATATATACTGCTAATTGAAAAACATTCCAATCTCAGAAATCTTGTATGTGACTAGAGCACATATAACATTAATTAACATAGTCATATACCATAACTTCTATAATCAATGAACTTATACACTAGACAGGTTCAACGACAAATTTGAAGGAATTTTAATGGTAGGATCAACAATTTATCATGTGTGTGTGTCTATATCTCTCTCTCTCTATATATATATATTAAACCATTTTAGAAGTATCCATTCTATTGACTCTTGTGAATAATTTTATGAAAGTTACATGACCTAAACATTATTTGCTCATGCTACTACCAAGTAATCAAATTAAAAAAAGTTGAAAATTGTTTTATAGGTTTAAGACATTAAGTTCTAACAAATGCTCGAAGATATGACCACCCCCTTCTTGTGGGACCTCTTATTACTAGTCAAAGGAGCAGCAATAGCTAGTGATGAAAGAATCTGAACTATATACATTTTGTACTTAAAACAAACATATTATAAAATTATGTTACATCCCTTTCAATTGGTTTATAGTACAGTAACAATAATATTGAGTTATCATTAAAACCACTAAAATAAAGTCCATTAATAGTGAATGTGTCCCTTCCATGCCCATCTGGGACATTTTATGTTTGATTCCACTTGTCAAAATTTGCAAAATTAACAAAAAAGAGAAGTAGTGTGATTATGCTTCAGTCATGCTAAGAAAAATTAGAATTCTTTTATAAAGTGGTTAATGAAGTTAGAGAGATAAAAGACAATGTTGAGTTCTACCATACAACATGAATGCATGAATAATTGTTTTCGGAAGTAGAACTTGAACTATTAAAGTTAATTTTCTTCATAATCTACTTAATTTTCTTCATAATCTACCAGTCACTCAATTTTTTATCTTGAAATCTTACATCAATTAGATTAAAGATTGGTCAAACTTAGAAAATTAAATCTACATAGTCTAAATATTACTTTCACTACAAGGAGCGAACTTCCCATATTTATGATTTAATTGACAGATATAGGATTTTATTATGGGTAATTTAGCGATCAGACTAATCGGACCCAGAAAGATCTACAGTGCAGGCCCAACGGCCCAAAAGGCTTAAACAATCCGTCATTTTTCCAGTCCATCTCTCTGACAAGGGGCCCATTTGTAGTCGCTCATCGTGTCCGCTGATCGTTATCGCTCAGCCTGTCCGCTGGTTCTGACCGCTGATCGTGGCCGTCAGCTTGTCGTTGGTTCTGACCGCTGATCGTGGCCGTCAGCCTGTTCGTTGGTTCTGACCGCTGATCGTGGCCGTCAGCCTGTCGTTGGTTCTGACCGCTCAGCCTGTCTATCAGCCCCATTCGTCCAAGCTCATCCGCCTGGTTGTTCGATGATTTCTGACCGTGCTCCTACACCTGCTTACTTACGAGATTGCCCACTTATTGTAATGACCAGTCGTAGGGATTATGACTCATAATCTGTCTTCGTAACTCTCTAGACATCCGATTCATCAGAAGCTCATCTGTTCGCCAAGCTAATTGGGTATCTCGTCTGCTGGAAAGTCCGTCTCTGCCGTACTCCTCAGAATCACAAGTCAACATAAGTCAAACGTGCCATGCAGAATACAGCTCCAAAACGTGCCATGCACGCCATCTTTACCAGAGACTACAACTACAATCTCCATAGCCTATCATGATTTATGCAGATCAATCATCCAAGATCCCTCTTGGGCAGACCTTAGAAGCGACGGATTCGACCGCATTAAATGTATTTTCGACTGCATTTAATGCACTGTCAGCCGCATTAATTGAAGTTCCGGCGCATTAAATTCGGTCCATCATTGTAACTGTAGTTTACTGTATATTTTTGTCTTATTCCATTTTACTGTAGCTCATCCTCTTTCTCTATAAATAGAGGAGGATTTTCATTGTAAAGGGATCTGATTCTGAGGGCTGTTATTCTGTCAAAATAGTTAGAGAGTCAACAGTGGACGTAGACATCTTTTTGGGTCGAACCACTCTTAAATCTCCTTGTGTCTCTGCTCCTCGCCTCTGATCTCTTCTTCTCATTCTATTTGCTTTGCATGTATCGCACGATCCACACGAAACTGCAGCTTGGGCCCGAAAACAATCTCGTTGACTAAGGATCCATTTTCCGACGTTAACAGATGCAAATCCTATAAGAAAGATGAATGAAAAATGTTAAACTAGTTTGTTAAGAGTAGATCCATAGTAACAATATTGGTGTTGATGAATTAAACTTCAACAAAGCTCATAAAAATGTAGGTTCCATAATTTTAGTAAGGTAACAAAGGCTCTTCAAATAAATTATATAATAAAAAAGATGAAACAAATGAATCAACAGGGGGATGTAGCTCAGATGGTAGAGCGCTCGCTTAGCATGCGAGAGGTACGGGGATCGATACCCCGCATCTCCACTTTTCTCCGTCCTTTTTGGTGAATTTCGATTTTCATGGGCTGCTACACCAAGCTGGCCCAGTAGAGCATGGGCTGCAATAACAAAGAGGCCCATTTATCCTAAAGAGGCCCATCAAAACCCTTGAAGAACTCCAGGTTTATAACAAAACCATAAATTTTGTAATAAGGCCCATTTGTCCTAAAGGGGCCCCTCAATGAAGTTTCGGGTACTCAAATCCCGTTCCAATTTAAGCAATTTTTTTGGAGATTGTGGATGGAGGTGGGATGGAAATTCATCCCCAAGTGCAGACGTGAATAGAGAAAATCATCACCATCCTCATTTTCCTTGTCATTTTTATAAAAGTATTTGTATTTTAAATAATTTAATTTATCGCTTTAATATCATAGTGTTTTTAAAGTCAAAAGGTCTTATGCCGCCTTACTTTCCTTATCCAACTCTATTGACATCGTGCACATGGAGGAGGATTGATATCCCTTGTTTCCAAAGTGACTAATTAACATCATTAATTATGTTATTTGTATTTAATTAGTTCATAAATTAATATTAAGTTTATGTAAGTATAGTCTACAATTTCACAAATAAGTGTTAAGTCAACTTTACAAATTACCGTACAACTTAAACAAATTAGAAAATTTTCATTGTAACTCCACAGAATTAATAATCAATATCGTAAATTTTTATTTTAATTTCATGAATTTAACATAGATTCCGCTCCCTAATTTACAATAACCAAACATAGTACTAGAACCCGTAGAAGGATAACCCCACTAAACTTCTCAATAAATGTCATAAATAAATTCAATTTTCTTTGTTGTCCCAACATCACTACCAATCCTTAGCAAAACCTTAGAAACTCAACAAAAGCTACATCCAACCAACATGGCAGTAGTGCAAATGTGCCGCCCATGAATGCAATGTCACGTGGCAATAGACTTGTACCACCAACACAACTACAAAACATGAATCTAGTATTAGATTATCAAACAACAATATTCCTCCAGTCCTCTCACTTGTATCTATTCTGGCAGCAAGCAGCAGCAGGCCCCCCACCCACTTCCTCCTAGGCATGGGGTTCTCCAGGGTCTTGGAGACTTAAGACTTCTAGTAAATTGTGCCACCAGTCAATTCACACTGCCCTCCTCAACCGGCCATGCTTCAAGAATGTGCCATGTGCTTGCAGCTTCCTTAGCTGCACTTTTTTAATTACTCATTCAATTAATTGATTACTTTATTTGATTAACGTTTCTATACTAATAAGACAAGATTAGGTTGTGTGATTTTTTATTATAAACAAAACAATCGCATCTTATTAACCCAAGGTGTGACACCCACAGTGCTGCAGATTCAACACTCAGTGACTTTTTTAAGACTGCTTATTAACTATGACCAATAGAATAGTGGGTGGATAAATTAATTTATTTATTAATCATCGGTTAAGTCAAAGAATATAATAAACACTATTATCATTTTTTTATTGTGACATTGAAAAAAATAAAATTAAATTAAATCCTTATTAAAAAAAATCCGATTATAATATTTATGATTTTGAGGTTACAATATTTATGGATAATAGTTGCATTGGATGTAGGCTTGTTTGTATCATTTTTGAGGTTAATAAATAGTTTATAAGAAGGTCCTCAGTTAGATTATGTTGATGGTATTTGGTATATTTATGTTTGAACCCAACTAAAAGCTATCATCCATTGCTTAACAAATAGGCAAAATCTAACTAATTACTGTAAAATTGTCAACATGCAACAACCCATATATCTCCAACTATCAAATTCAACAAATTTTTGTAGTATGGGATATCATTAATCTTTGATACATCATCAATAACTCACACCCACAGGTTAATTATTATGATGAATTACCAATTATATAGAAAAAGGCAAGCCATGAACATCACCAGCTTTGAGAAGAAAGATGTCTGGTCTTTTTTCCATTAGGTAAAGCAGAATAGCAGACGAAATCTACATTTATAAGCTGGAAAGTGACCATCCATCAGTCACTATTTACTCTTTCTTTTAGTGTGAGAAGTGTTAGTGCAACAAGTTTAGCATATATAAAACACTCTTAGAGAGTGAAAAGATAGACAAAAAAAAGGGAGTCCATCTCTTTTTGAGTAACTAAAGAAATTTCCCAAGTGACATTATCAATGGATCTCATACATGTACTACCATATTTACAACGATATGTCACGTTTTAGTTGGACGTTTACGAAATTTTTATAGGGAAATTTGATTTTAAATTGTGATTGCAGTGTTTACATAGGATGGTTGGAAGTCAAATTGTTTATAATTAAGTCCTGCTAAAAACAAATTATTTATCCTGATTTCATTATTGATAGAATATAATTCTCTTTCATTTATAGTTCTGAATAGTAAACATAGCCAGAATATTTTGATTTACTGTTTGCTCATTTTTCATCTTTGATTATTGTGTTACAGGTTAAATGGGATAAAGTATTGCACATGATATGGGCATAAAAAGCCAAATTAAGATGGGTATATGAGGCTAAAGAAGAAGCCTCCAAAAAGGAAATAATAGGAAAATGACCACATGAATGAAGCTGGGTACCAAAACCCCAAAGAGATATGCCAACAACTTGCACCACCATGTGAGATGCCTACTTTAACTCTTTCAATATATAATTGCTGGATTCATTCTTCAACAAAGAGTGAAGAAAAAGTTTTGTAGCAAAAGTAAAGGTGGAAGACAGAAAATTCTTGGCACCTATTTGACGCAAGAGGAAAAAAAAATTGCAAAGTAAAGAAAGTACCTTGTCTAATTATTGTCTATACTAGGCATTGTTTGGTACATGAACAACAAGTTCAAAAAGGAGTATTAGTACTTAATTATACTATTTAATTATATATTAATTTTTAGGTCAGATTTTTTTTTTTTTTTTTGGTTTAATGGGCATTTTTGAAGCTAAGTAAAAGTAATGATACTTGAGTGTTTTTAGAGATTAACAAACCCAAGTCTTCTAGGTTTGTTATTACCTAACAACAGATTACCTAAATAGGATTATGATTTGTGAGATTGTGGCACTTTTTTAAGAATTAATCAATAATTTACCAAAATAAATGTTGATTTACTGTATAAGTTTAGTTCCAATGAGAAAACAATTGATGATAAGTGTATGTGTTATAGATTTTCAATGATTTTGTTTTCAACAAAAGAGAAAAGACTTTGACTTTTTAAACATCAATTTCTTATGATTTGCATAGTAATTATCTCATAATTTTGTTTTAAAGTAATTACCTCCTAATCTAGTTTCCATGTAAGAGAAAGTTGGTTTTGTAGAAAAATAAAACATAATCTAGACATGTGAATTATAATTTATAAATAATATTATGGTTGTTTAATATGATTTGACGATAGAAAATATTTATTTATTTTGACTTCGAACTGATATATAATATGTGACATTTCAAAATAAAAATAAAATTACAACCTGATATAACATCATTTAAAAAATAAACTGAATGCTTTAATATTTATTCCAAATAAAAATAATATTGAATCAAACACCTATATAATAATTATTTTGAAAAACTCTACAGAAATAATTCGCAACTTAGTTTGAACAAGTAACAGTAATATGGGTTATGTATCATAGACTTTCAACTATATTTATAAAAAATTTAATATATTGACATTTATTTATTTATAGATTTGACCTATGACACATCATTTTCACATGACTAGCACAATCATTCATTCATCTTCTTTTAATTATTATATTTAGAGATCAATTTTATTATAAATTTGGTATTTTTCCTTGTTTTAATTATTATTTTTGGAAGACAATTACTGATAAATTTGTTTGTTTGTTTTTTTTTTTTTTTTTTTTTTAATGGCTGTGATAGTCCAAAGATCAATCAAGACTAAACGATGTTTGACTCTGTGATGTAGATTGGGGAGCGGCTCTTATACGGAAAAGAGTAACCTACACATAAATAAGGAGAAGGGTTCATACAAGATTGGAAAATAATTCACACATTTTTTTTATGATGAGGGAGAGGCTGCATTGGATGCGAGTTAAACTTGGCTTTATGAGGCACAGGGTTAGTGACTTTACCAATTACGTCATGCCCACTCCACAAATTTGATATTTGTTGCTAACCAAATATCATTTATAATGGAGAAAAATAATTAATAAAGCCATAAAGGTTATTAGTTTCTGGTAGTTGAAGTTTGGTTTGTAAGTTGGTACTGTTTGGAAGCCGGCCTCTACCGTATCTCTCCCTTCAAATACTTCAAAACATTTTATCCAACTCTAATCTTAATTAATTGAAAAATCAATTAATGTTTTTGTTCAAAATCTAGGGGGATACTATTTGATTTTCCTATTCAAAAGTCAAATCTAGATGCTTATTTTTCGTTTTGACATCGACTAAATATTATGTATATTGTAATACACTTACTATATTATGGAAAAAAAAAAAACGAGTTTACATAATTATTATCTCAATCTAGAATAAACTAATGTATCAATTTGTTACTGACATTTCTTAGACATAATAAAAAATAATATACAAGTTATTTTCAAATATTTAAATTTTTAACACCTATCCTTACAAATTACAAAAGTCAAATTTTTTTCTAAAATTATTTACTTATATTTGTCATTGTACAGATCATAACCAATTGACATCTTTACCCTCTGAATCACAAATCACATCAAACAAAAACGTAACACGTGTCCTACTAATGAAGCCATTTCAGACACAACACAAGGCCAAAACCGACATTTAACAATCACTTTCATATAAAGTAGCAGTGCCAGATCCCATTTCCAAAAAACAAATTCAAAACTTTATGCCAAAAAAAAAAAAAAAATCAAAACCCAACGGTAAGAAATTAATAATCTAACTAAAATGACCAAACTACCCATGCATCATCATCACCATGACTATAATGTGTAATCATTCCACAAACTTTTGTTGTAAATAATTAAATAAAACAAAAAAAAAACAATTTTTATTTTGTTATTGAAAAACAAAAACAAAAATAAAAATAAAAAAGAAATTATTATTATTTATTTATTTATTTAACATTTTTAAGTTTTTTCACAGTCTGTGTCTGAGTAGCAGCAGCAGCCAGTGACAGAGAGAGGTTCTTTCATTGAATCAATTATCCGAATTTTGTTCCTGATCGTAAAAGCAACGGCTGTGATCACCACTCGGGGTTAGCTTTGGATGCAATCCATGGTCCCACTTCTTTGAACCCAACCTCTCTCTCTTTCTCTCACCATATTAAGTGAAAATGGGTTCTTCTTCTAAAAACCAGAACAAACCTCCACCGCTCGTCAGCAGCATTGCAACAAAACAAAGTCCTTTCTCAAATGTAAGACCTGGGTTTGCTTTCTTTTCCTCTTCTTTTTAATGGGTTGTCTTTGTTTTTCTTGTGTTTAGTTAAAGTTCGAATTTTTATTGTTGAGGGTTTTTGTAATTTTGTTTTTGTAATTTTTTTTTTTTTTTTTGATAATGTGATTGTTTTGAGCTTGTAAAATTAACGGGGTGTCTTTGTTTTCACGTTTTGGTGTTGTTTTATAGTCAAGACTTAATTTTTATGTGTATATTTGTGGTGAATTTTTGGAGTAGAAGAAGAAGTGTTGTGGTGATGAGGTGAGTTGGGATAGAGAAGACAAGTTCGGAGTAGAGAAAATGGTTGGAACAGCAACTAATGGCAGGATCCGCCAAGCATTTTCAATTGTTAATGGAGTCCAAGATCTTGGACTCAATAGCAACCCGGCTAGTAATGCTGGTTCTGAATGTGGTACTATTGAATTTACAAGGGAGGATGTTGACGCTTTGTTGAATGAGAAAATGAAGTATAAGAATAAGTATAATTACAAGGTGAGTTGATTTAATTTTTTTTAGTTTTGGGAGTGCGTTGGTGGTTTTATTGTGAATTGTATTTGATTTGCTCGATTTGGGATGTTTTAGGAGAGATGTGAGAATATGATGGACTATATAAAGCGGCTTAGGCTTTGTATTAGATGGCTTCAGGAGCTAGAGGGAGACTATGCTTTCGAGCATGAGAAGCTGAGGAATGCGTTGGAATTGACTGAACAAAGATGCGCTGAGATGGGTATGGTTGGTTTACTTATTGTTCATTGTGTTCTTATTATATGCTGTTTGTTGATTCAAATTGATGTGTTTGAATGTAGAGCTCAATTTGCAAAACAAGGAAGAGGAGTTGAATTTGATAATTTTGGAGTTGAGGAAGAGTTTTGCTTCGTTACAAGAGAAGCTGGCGAAAGAAGAATCAGAGAAATTGGTAAGAGGGTGATAGCTGAATCTGATGTTGTCTAAAAAGTATTATTTTGTTTGACTTATGTTTTGAAAGTTATTAGTTCTTTCCATGTTTATGAATAGGCTGCAGTGGACTCTCTTGCAAGAGAGAAAGAGGCTAGAGTTAATATTGAGAGATCACATGCATCTCTATCAGAAGACCTCGGGAAAGCTCAAGAGGAGCTCCAAAGTGCCAATCAAAGGGTAATGAAACAATTGTAATATAAATTTCT
This sequence comes from Dimocarpus longan, assembly GCA_022984855.1. NCBI lineage: Eukaryota > Viridiplantae > Streptophyta > Magnoliopsida > Sapindales > Sapindaceae > Dimocarpus > Dimocarpus longan. Next base: position 18,225,701 of record CM041014.1, read on the forward strand.
TGTTCCTTTCCTGTTCGTATTCTCTTTCATATTCTGGTTTATTTGTTGACATGGGTTTGTTGTGTTCTGCAGATATTGTCTATTAATGATATGTACAAGCTCTTACAGGATTACAACTCAAGCTTACAAAATTACAACACTAAACTTCAGAAAGATATTGATACAGCTCATGAAAATATTAAGCGTGGAGAGAAAGAGAAATCTGCTATAGTGGAGAACCTCAGCACTTTAAGGGGTCAATATAAATCATTGCAAGAGCAACTTTCTTCATGTAGAGTGAGTTTCTATTCCTAGATGAACCATATCTCCTCTTGCTTTTAAACATGATGTACCAAGGAACTGACTATGATGTACAGAGGAATAGTTTTAGTTTATCAATTTGGAGCGTCACTAGTTTATTACCTGAATGGGAACAAATATCTTCACAATTAGTTATTTATAATGGATTATTACTGACATAATTATTGTTTTTTTTTTGTTTGGGAGATTACGTAGTTGACATTCTCATAATTTTGCCTTCTATCACACTTAGATAATATGATTATTAGTTAAAATTGTAACTTAACTGTAGCGAGTTCTGTTCATCATTACGATTTGGAGCAAGTGCCATTGCATTTATGTAACTAGTGGTTCCTTTGTTACTTATATCGGATTTGTGATATATCTCAAAAACTTTAGGCTTCTCAAGATGAGGTGATGAAACAAAAAGATGCACTGGTGCATGAAGTTGCATGTCTTAGGGTGGAGCTGCAACAGGTCAGAGATGATCGTGATCGCCTGCTATCACAAGTGCAGGCTCTGACTTCTGAAGTAGTCAAGTATAAAGAGTTAGCGACAAGCTCAGAAGAACTAGAGGTCCATTAGAAATTATTTTTTAATTTGCTCTCCAACTCCATGATAATACCTGACGCATCTCTCTCTATATTTCTGAGAAGTTGGATTGCTTTTACAGGCCAAATGTTCATCACAAAGTAACCAGATAAGGACATTGTCAAATCAACTAGAAGTAGCAGAGAAGAAATTGCAGGTTTCACGATCAAGTTTTAATAAAATACTTCTATCCATTGCGTCACTACGCCATTCTAATGTTTTAATGTGTTTTTATCAATACATTTATCCACCTATTAGATGTCTGATTTATCTGCTTTGGAGAAGAGAACTGAATTTGAAGAGCAAAAGAAGCTTATTAATGAATTACAAGATCGCTTAGAAGATGCAGAATTTAAACTTATTGAAGGAGAGAAGCTACGCAAAAAGTTGCATAATACCATCTTGGTAATGCTCTTGTACTATACCTATGGCTGGCAATTTGATACCTAGTTACTTAAAAGAATTTCCTTATGTTACAGGAACTTAAAGGGAACATTCGTGTATTCTGTAGAGTGCGTCCTTTGTTACCTGACGATAATTCCAGTGCTGAAGGAAAAATTCTATCATATCCTACATCAACTGAGGCTCTTGGACGGGCTGTTGATATAGTTCAAAATGGTGATTCTTTGAGAATAATCATATTGCTATATTTTTGCTGTTATCATCAAATTGAGTTCTCAAGATTGAAAACTTACCTCATGATTATATTGTTATTAGGGCAAAAACATTCTTTCACATTTGATAGAGTTTTTATGCCTGATGCACCTCAAGAGGATGTTTTTGTGGAAATTTCTCAACTTGTTCAAAGTGCTCTTGATGGTTATAAGGTGATTTATCTAGCTTCAAGCCATGTTTCTTACATTTTAATCTACCTATATGTGTTCATGCAAAGCAGTTTCTATGTTAGTATATTCGTAGGTTGCATTAACTATCAGATTTTTCCTGGTGTTGTTTCTTACAACCTGTTGGCAGAACTCTGAAGAATCTTTTGAATTGGTGGTTTGTCTGATTCCTTTTTATTCAATTTATGTTGAAGTTGGCACCATAATGGAATCTTTCTGATTAGTTGATGCAGTTATGATGAGCAGGGAATTTGAAATATATGCATGTTGCATGTAGTCTCCTTTCTTAGTCTTGTTTATTTTGCCCATCATGAAAAATGCTTGAAGAGATGATAGTTTTTTCTTTTTTCAGGTGTGCATTTTTGCCTATGGTCAAACAGGTTCGGGTAAAACCTACACCATGATGGGCAAACCTGGACAACCAGACCTGAAAGGCTTAATACCGCGTTCTCTAGAGCAGATATTTGAAACTAGACAAGCTCTTCAACCTCAAGGCTGGAAATATGAAATGCAGGTAATCACTACTATCTTTCAGTTGTTGACAGTATTTGCTCTTTGTTTAAATGCCGGGACAGTAGGACTAACATTTTCTTCTTACCTTTTTAAAAATAATTCTAGGTGTCCATGTTAGAAATATACAATGAAACAATCCGTGATTTATTAGCAACAAATCGAGATTTATCACTAATGGAAAATGGCTCTGCTTCAAAACAATATGCAATAAAACATGATGCAAATGGAAACACACACGTCTCGGACCTTACTGTGGTGGATGTCCACAGTACTAAGGAGGTCTCATATCTTTTAGATCGGGCTGCACGTAGCAGGTAACTTATAAGAATATGCATGCTTTATCAGTGATGCCTACAATTTAAGAAATTTCTAGAAGTGTACTACGACAGGTGTTTTTATCCATATTTTTTGGATTTAATGTTAGTTTCCTATTTTGTATATTCTGGGTAGTTATAGTTGTTTGTGTAATGTTTAAATTTATTAGTAATGCTACCCTCAAAAATTTAAGTTGTAGGAATGAGTCTAATAATATTATTTAAGTACTCTAACCCACCTCGTCATGTGTGATATAAACGAGTTTGCCACATAGCTAAAGCCTAGCACAAACACATAATAAATTCAAATATAATGATATGAATAAACTCAAATCCATGCACTTCTAGTTAGAAGAGCCAGGACGGAGCCCAACAAAATAGAATCTGAACACTTGACATAATTTTCTTAATGGAACTGATGCTTCTAGATTTGATGAAACTTTTGGCATTGAAGATTCTTTGTTGAAAGAGATAGTTTTAGAATCTTTGTATTGACAAATATAGATGTTGCTGCATATGAGGCTTTAACTTATTTGCTGCAAGTCAAGTAATTTGCATTGATAAATGGTGTTTGTTTTATTAGGTCTGTGGGCAAGACGCAGATGAACGAGCAATCCTCAAGAAGTCATTTTGTTTTCACAATGCGGATATCTGGTGTTAATGAGGTATAATACCCATTAATATGTATTTGTGCTCTTGTGCTCTCTCTCCTTTTGTCTGATGTGCTGCAAATCATAACTTTACCATGTCTTCCTAATAAGCCGTTTATTCCTTTTTCTAGAGCACTGAACAACAAGTACAAGGTGTATTGAATCTAATTGATCTTGCTGGGAGTGAGCGTCTTTCTAAGAGTGGTTCAACTGGGGACCGATTGAAAGAAACTCAAGTATTTATCACATATTACTCTAAATTCAAATTTGTTTCAAATTTTATTTCCTTCGTGCGTTTTAGGTAGCTAATCTTCCTTGTCTTTCAATTGTGATTAGGCCATCAATAAGAGCTTGTCATCGCTAAGTGATGTTATATTTTCCTTGGCAAAGAAGGAAGACCATGTACCATTTAGAAACTCGAAGCTAACTTACCTTCTTCAGGTAATTTGCTGCGTTATCATGGATGGCTTTAGCTTTCATTCTCAGTTAACTAAGTAATCGCTTGTGATGTTACTGTTACGTTAAGCTATGAAGCATGGGATATAGCATGGAACTAGTAGAGTATGATTTGCTTTGCATGAAGCTTCTTTCATTGTTTTTTCTGATTTTACTATGTTGTAATGTTTGTTGGATTTTTTTACCAGTATAAAATGTGAGGAGTAGAAAAGAAGAACTATGGCTCCCTTTGTTACATTTTCTTGGTTCTGTTTGATTCTTGCTCATTATAATCTTACTAATTTTCTCCGAACTCATTCATTGTTAACCAGCCTTGTCTAGGAGGTGACTCGAAGACATTGATGTTTGTAAATGTCTCTCCTGAGCCCGCCTCAGTGGGCGAGTCACTATGCTCACTCCGTTTTGCTGCCAGGGTGAATGCTTGTGAAATTGGAACTCCTCGGCGCTATACTAACTCGCGGCCATCAGACTTGCGCTTGAGCTTTGGCTGATCTTCAATGACAACAACTATACAAGATTTGTTTTCTTTCCATTTGAGGCTATATGTATCTATATCAGTAGTAACCGATAAATTGAGATATGAGAGTGAATTCTAACATGAACTGCATGTAATTTGTATAGTAAAGAAATTATTGTCATTCTATCTCAAAAATGGATTTCTCTACCAAATTTGCTTTTTCTCTTGTTCTGGGATTGATTTCTAACATTCTGTTTGTAAACTTCCATGTATCATCGTACAACCTCTATATTTTTATTAAGTTATGTGATCTCTTTTCCATTTCAAAACTTAGACCTTTGAATTGAAAGTTGCATCTCACAGTATACATATTTTAGAATTACAACCAAGAGAACATGTATTTGAGAAATAAAAATTGAACAAGCAACCTGATACATACATACATATATGTATATATGTATATATCTATATATATATATATGGCGATGTTAGATCAAAGGATTGTGCAGATTTAAGTCATCCTGTCCATAACTTCTTGAAGAAGAACAGTAGTGTCTGCATAATGTGCTTCTGTCTGCTGCAGGTTCTTTATCCTTGAAGCTTCTTCTAGCTGCCATTGCATTCAAAGTGTTACTTTTACACAATCATGCATAGGATGATTGAAGGGTTTGAAAACATTTTCTATTTTACAAATCAAAATATGAATAAAAATGCGTTCTACATAGTTTTTAAAAAGTATTTTCGAAACTTTTTTGGGAAAATTATTATAAACTATACTATCAGACACATACTTAAATTTAAATAAATTTGCGAAAAACCATATGAACAGTCCCTCACCTTCTCAAAATTGTCAAACAATCTGTTGGCCAAATCATTGAGAGATTGCTTTTCATCACCAGCTGCAGCAGAGATAACTTTGTCAAAATCATAGTACATGAAAGTGCCCTTGAGTCTCAAATACTTCCTGACATAGTTAAGAGTGTCAGGTCCAATCAAGTCAGCCATTGCAAGAAGATCAAATGCATATCTCCTCAGCCTGCGAATGCTGCCTTCCACTCCAATATTTGCCATGTAAATTCCATTCCTCACAAATGAACGTGTGCCTGTTTTCTCATTGGCAATGTCTGCAATGCAACCCCATCAAAGTCAGAAAGAGTGTTTGATTGAAATCAAAAACATCCTTTTTTCGTATAAAAAATATCATAGGTACTTTTTACATGGTCAATATATTGTTACTTGTTATCTCTATTTTGTACCACTTGTCATGAGTTTTGTATAGAAAACACTTTCTGGACAAAAGGGTTTCTCTAAAAAGTCTTTGAAAGTACTTTTATCAAAAGCACCTAACTCAGAAACACTTTCCGCAAAAGCACTTTTTAATGCAGGTTGCTTACTGTTATAAACAGGAGGAACAGGCAAAGGGCCAGTGATCCAGTAACCATTGTCTTCAGCAAAAGAGACATCATTGCAAGTACTTCCAACAAGAGCTATAGAGCCAAGGCTCAATGCTGCTCTTCTTGTGGCTTGCAATAGTGGCTGCTGTTGGTCTTGGAAATTGTCTTCTTTGTTGCCTGACAAACCAACTATTTTGGCTTTCTTTTGTGGCTTTTCGAACTTAGGCAGCTTTGGGATGGCTGGTAAGGTGTCAGCAACACCATTTAAGTTGGCTAAATGGGCCATTAATGGAGAAGAATTGCAAGTGGAAGTGGCAGTGTTGGGGTTCTAATAAGAGCTTGAAGTTGGTTGGTCTTTTGTTTATCCAATTGAAGAGGTGTTGGTCACTACTGACCACCAGGAGTATATCTTATTGAGGGTAGTCTGGTCATTTGGTCGGAAGTCATTTTCAGTTTATATAACTTTCTCTAACTATACTCCTTTTGTATTCATATATTCTTGTAAAGGATAGATAAATAATAACTTTAAACTATAAATTCAGTTTTCCTATACGCGCATGTTTACTAATTGAGAATGAAAATTAAATGGAATCGAGTTTCTTTAGAAAGAGAATGTAAATGAAAACTTAGAACCTTGGTGGAAAGAACTTAACTCCCAATTCAAGTATGGGGTTTACGTAATATAATTTCCTACCGTTTTTAATGAATAAGAATTACAGTTAATGAATCAAATGACATTTCTCTTCAAATGGCTCTCAATTAGTAAATACGTGAATAATTCTATTGGGAATCAAATTATTTGGATTCCACACAAAATTCTTGAATAAGGTAATTTCACATTATATTTTTAACAAAGTTAAATCGATTTGGAATTTCATGTGTATTTATTAATCGGAAATTCTTAGAAAAGAAAAAAAACTTAATTTTTGATTTGTAACTATTGTGCTTACTAAAATCTATTGGAAATGAAATTACATAGTCCCACATAAATTATAACCTAAACTCTTGTTTTGTAAAGAGAATTATCCTCCCTCCCGGCGCCCAAGAAATCAAGTTACTTCTATAGATTTCCTTTATAATAAAAATTGATTCTTTTTATTCTTAATTAGTAGATGCAATATATATATATATATATATATATATATATATATGTGTGTGTGTTATGATACCATTTGTAAAAAAGATGATTCGAGTTTAGGATAATGTTAGGATGAATAAACACTCTTTGCTATCAAACTACATTGAGTAGTGAAAAATTCAATATATCTATATGATAATAAAATTAAATTTTTTTATTATTGTTCTTAAACACTAAAAAAATATAAATAAATCAAATTTATTAGCTATATATTTCTAAAAAGTAAGAATTTAATATTTAAAAATGTTTATCAAAATTAGGACGTGCTAGAATCAGTTAAATTTATTAAACAAACTATATTTTCCCAAATTAAATTCCAAATCCAGCAAACAGGAAGGTGATGAGGATGAAATCCAATCGTTCATGTATCCCTAGTTACTTAACGAAACAAGGTCATGGGTAGGCAAGACTCAAGAGCAGCATCAATCATGCATAACATTGACTTGTGTGCCAATTGGCCAATACATTAATTGCCTTAAAAATACGTATTAAAATTTTCATGACTAACTTTATCTAAATATGGTCGGCTCAATCCTAGCTAGCATCATATCAGCAGTTTTCCCAGAAAAATAAGCAAGAAAGAAAAGCAAAACTCTTATCGTATTATGACAACCAAGTTCCCATATACATACGCTGGATATAAACGCACAATGCTCCTAGAAACAGTAGTGCAATGATTTTTAGTTCGAAATTTGTAATCTAGCGAATATTTTGATATGTGGGCACGTTTTACCATAGTTTAAACATGATAATTATGGCCGCTAATGTTGTTATTAATCATCCATTAGAATATAAATGTTGTTCTTGTTGGTATATCAATATCACCATTTCTAAATTATGGTTTAGTTGTATATCAATATATGTCATCTTCATAAAAGAAAGTTTCAAGTTAAAAATTTGTTTTGTTTGTTGAAAAAGTATATCTTTATAGAGAAAAAAATTATTATAAATGGATGATTACTCAAATATTATATGATTATAGTGACCAATTGGAATTAGATAAGAATAATACCACACTTTCCAAAGATTTGTTCAAATGATATGATAAATTGATTTGTAAGTATCATATTAATTTTGAGATAATATAACACATAAGCTTACCGTGGACCAATTGAAATTAGATAGGAATAATGTTATAGTTTACAAAAATTTACTCAAATGATATGACAAATTGATTTGTAGTTATCATATTAATTTTAGGATAATGTGATACTTATATATAAATTTCTCATATTAGTTAGATAAATTTTGGATAATATAGCATTACTCATTAGATAACTCATAACATGTTTTAGATAATATGCAATTAGTTTCCGTCAAAAGTGGGTCCTATGGTTTTATCCATTTATTAATCTTTCTTATCATATTAGAAAGGAGGAAGAAAAAAATTAAAGACACTGACGAAAAAAAAAAAAAAGAAAAGAAAAAGTCTATAAATTGTATCTTCTTCTCGTTTGCGGAAGTAACAGAAGATCAAAGATGAAAGGCCATGGAAGAAAGACAATGAAGTCTAGAGTTAACAAAATAGACTCGGAAGAATTATGGAATTCTTTTATCACTCGAGGATGCCTTGTGAGTCTTGAAACTTTACGTTCTTTGTTGCTCTTTTGAAATTTATCAAAATTTATTAGTATTTTTCGGAAGAGATTATGATGTAGCGTAGTTTTATTTCTGTATGTGTAATGAAACTTGAAATCTTAGATTATTAATAGCTTTTGTGACAAAATTTTGCAGGTTGTGGTTCACTTCACAGCTGCATGGTGCATGCCCTCAGTAGCCATGAATCATTTCTTTGAAGAACTAGCTTTGTCCTACAAAGATGTCACGTTTCTCTTAGTGGATGTGGATGAGGTCAAGGTGATTAATTACATTTTTGAACTTTAATATAACAATATTAATTAAGAATAAAGTTCAAGGGTTTTATAAATAATAAGGTTGAAACATCAGTAGATTCTCTACTACAATTATTATAACACAGGATTGTTCTGTTTTAATTTAATGATTTCCATTCCTTGAAGCTTCATAATTAATATCAACCTTGTGTTCATTGATTTGGGTCATATCATAGACAAATGGAGTTTTGTCTTATTAAATTTATATGTAGTAAAACAAATAGTAATGGTTTTTATATTGATTCGAGAGAGAACAAGTTTTTATTGTAAGCGTGAAAGGTTAACTCGATAATAGTAACTCTGCGTAATATATTTGTGTGTATCAAGTTCGATGTTTGGCAAGGCAACTAAATACAACAGTAACTTTCTCTCACTATTTGTGGGTTGTCTCCCTGCTCTTTGTGGGTGGTTGGCCCTTTCTATTCTTGGGAGATTTTCGAGCCATGTTATAATATTTATCGTTGCTGGTTTCAATTGTATATTAGTCTAGTCCCAATCATTACAAAAAAAATGTCCATATTGTGAAAAAAAAAAAAAGGTTACCAAGAAAGTGCTTCACTTGTTTATTTTTAATGTATCATATATCTAATTGGTGCTAAGTTGTATTATTATTCTTTAAATATCATTAGTTAAAGATAGTGTTAAAGCTTATCCCTAAACTTTTTGTCCAATAAATAAATGAATCTATATATATTTAAAAATAAAAATAAAAAAGGTAATATTGCATTATACCTAATCCAATGTTTGAGTTTGACTAAATTATCTATTAATAATTCTAAAGTTGTATTTTTATTTTATTTTATTTTTTTGATAAAGGATTCAATATTCATGTACTTCACCCCAAATATAAATGGTGAGTTTGTTTTATTTGACCTAATATGACATAAATGTAATAAATTTAATTATATTGATACCAAACTAGATAATATTTTAAAAAAATGGTTCGAATCTAATCTAATAAAAAAATATATATAGAGAGTAATTATTGTTTTTGATGTTAATTGAACTTGTTGTCCTGTTGTTTCTCGTAGTCTTGTAGGTTCTGATTTTTTTTCACTTGTACCATGCAAACTAGTCATGCTTACAAAATGTTAATTTTGCGCTATACATGTGTAAATTTGGGTGTTTTTATTGTAATTGATTAGGAGGTAGCAACCATGATGGAAATAAAGGCCATGCCTACCTTTTTAATGATGAAGAAAGGAGCCCAAATTGACAAGCTTGTTGGTGCCAATCCCCAAGAGATTAAGAGAAGAATCAATGGTTTTGTCCACTCCATTAATTCAGACAAATATTAGTGGAAATGTGTGATTTTTATTTTAATATATATGATATTTTTAGGGTTTCAAAATATTTATTTTATTTTTATATTTTTAATTTATATAAATCAGCCAAGTCTGTTTATATATATAAACATATATGTATGATAGCTTGTGAGCTTTACCATGTAAGATTTGGGGTGTGCTCGGTTTTTTCTTTTGTGGCTTTCTACTATTGTTTTTATTAATGAGATTTTATTATTTGTTTTGTGCTAATATTTTTATTAAATAAATATATAAAATTAGATTAGTAAAATCATATATAGTAACTATTATAAAAAAAATAATATATTATCATTCAAAAAAGTTCTTCTTCCACCCGTTTTTCGTTATACTCATCATTTAAATTGTAAAATAAAAATTTAACCATTATAATTCCAAAAATAACCCTAATTGCATTTATCTCCCGTGTAAATTTATTTATTGGTTTTATTTTACCAGATTTTGATGAAAATATAGACTAATTAGACATAAACAATCAATTAATTGTGTTACAATATTTGTTTCTTACTTAAAATTTGTTTTAAACCTCTAACAAATTTTTATTTCCACATTAATACTTCTGACAAAAAAGAGTTAGGTTTGAAATGAATGTAAAACGTATTTTAGTTTAGTAAAATTAATTTGTTCTCATAATTAAATTCTTCTCAAGACATTTTTATTGTAACAAATTTATTAAATAATGAGTGTCTTAAGAAGTTTATTGGGTGACAATAGCGACTCCTATTATCAAAATGATCATAGTTTCTTGATCTTTGAATATTATTACAAACGAATTGTATAAAAATAATCGATAATAAACCAGAAAACGCATAGCGTGCTCTTTTACAATGAAATCACCATCTAAAGCATCACAACCAAAGGCATGAATTGATGGTTCGTGGTCACCAACCACCTTAATTACTTTAGAATATATTTTATGTTGATAAAATGATTCAAAAATTTAGCTACCAATGAGTGAGCGTGGTTGGGTATGAGCATGTAGCCACTTTGTAAAGCCAAGTGAATTATTAGATGCATAGTTGAATAAATAGTAAATTAAGAAAGATGTAAAATATGGGAATTCGATGCTCACAAGCTCCACCTTACTCATTTGTCCAATCATGTTTAATACATGTTTAGATTTGCTAATAGAATTTTAAGAAAAAAGTGCAGACAAATAGTTGCGTTGCTGACTAAGGATGCATTTGATTAGTACTATATTTGTTTTCTGTTAAAAGCATTTTCAGAAAGTGTTTTTCTTTAATATATGTTTATGATATTTAATTATAACTGGGACAACAATAAGAATTAGGAAAGTAATTATGAATTATGGTATATTTGAAAGTGCTTTTACCATTATTTTTCACCTTTATGTCTTTTGACATTCGCTTTGATTCGATGTAGTTAAAATGGCTCATTTTTTTATTTTTTTTTCGAAATAGTTGAAATGGCTTTTTACAACAAAGAGCATTGAACTTTGGTTCAAAGAAATTGAATTGATATTTTTCCTTAAAATGATATTTGAAAGACAGAGAAAAGACCCCAAATGTTTCTCAAGGGAAAGTACATTTAAGATCCCAATTTTTTATGACCACAAGTCCACACTTTCAAAAAGGAGCTACCTAGGAATATCTTTTGTACAATTAATTGATTTAATTGTAATTGCTATCATAATATTATCTAAAAAGAGCCCATTCAACTTCATAATGAATTGAGTTTAAATAGCTCTCACTGTAAGTGGTATTTGAAAAAAAAAAGAGTTTCCCATCCATAGTTCGTTTAAGAGTTATTGATGTTGAGTATTGCTCACACATAATAAATCATACTTGTATTGGAAAACAATTTTATACACAAACACTCTCAAAAGTGTTATTTAATATCTTTCCAGGAGTAAATTTTATTTTTAAACACTTGCTAACTTAATTGATATTATCTCTTATCATTGTATAAATTATATTAAATTCGAGGTCTGATCTCACCAGAATCCATAGATGTTTAGATTTATATTCAAATTTGTGAATTAAATATCCGTTCCATTCAATTGTTATAAACATACATTAATTTTACTTTTCACATGTTAATTAAATATATATATAATTTTACTTTTCACATGTGAGTTAAATATTTATATATATTTAAAATTTTTGTATTAAAAATAAAATAAAAGTGAGAATTGGGCCCGTTAGATGGGCTTGAAAACAGAACTTGGGCCTTCCAATTGGTTGCTTCGAATATTGTGACAGTGGGACCCACCTCACCATTTAGAAAAGATGCGTTTTTTTTTTGACCGTCCGAGAAGTTGAACGGGTAAGAATGTAGAGACTAAAAGACCACCGATATGACACCATCGCTGTTTGCGAGCATCAGTGTTGACCAATAATTTCCCTCCACATCAGCAGGCGTGTTTGTTTTCGTTATCCGCACGCGCTTCGAACAAAAGAAACGGTGCGCCGTTTTCACATGGCCCTGTCATCCCTTCATTCTCACACATATAAATCTCACCATTCTTTTTTTTTGGGGCGGGGTCCGTCCATTAACACTTTTCAATCCAAATACAAAAAGGGCACCCCCCACCTTAAGAAGATTTAATCAAATACTTTTAAATGCCTTTTTAAGTAAGTACACTGCATACATCGAATGTGTCAATCATTCGTGACTCATGCTACCAATGTCTAATAAATTCCCTCGAAGGATATTGCTTTTAAGTCTTTCACTTTCGCTGCAAGAGCTCTAATCATCAACTGCTATCCTAAGCATCGATCATTTCCTTAAATGTCACACATGCTCCAATAACACTTGAAAACCTAATCATTCAATTGTAGTTGGTACAATAACACTTTTCAATCTTCCCAAATTGAGGATATAATTAAGTAAAATACTTTTTAGCTGTCTTCAATTATATATTTAATACAACAATTACTCGTAACACATGATACAAATGAATATCATTTTGGAAATAACTTGAAATGAACTTTTTTTTGTTTTTTTAACTGACACATTATCAATATTACAATACTACCGAGACTTATATCAAAATACTATTGAGACTAATCTAAATAAAACCTATATACGTGGCTCATATTATTGCTTCCAAACATAAGGAAATAACTATCTAGATAAAGGTGGAGCTTATTGATGTTGTTGCTACACGAATGTGTCGCTCAGCTCATTAGAAAGTAAAGACAGTGACGCCATCCCACTTGGGAGTAACTTAAAATGATTTTATTTCTTGTCTCTTGAACGTTTCAATGTTATTGAGGTTTTATGACTTTATTAGGTCATATTTATAAATTATTTATATTGGAATATTAAACTTAGTATTATGATTACATACTAATTATTTTGTACATTTTGTGAACCTGAAAAATAACCTAATATTTTCCTAATGTTACAATCTTCACTACGTGGATTTAATTTTAGTAAACTCAATCTTTATAATTTTTATCACCATCCATTGTGATTTAATGAAAAATAACATTTATTCGGTCCAACAATATCAAGTCAAGCAAATTATGGAGAGTATGTCGTATATGTTCAAGAATCTCTTCTATGTATCAACGAATATATATCATGCAATTGACAAAGTTGATGTTTTATTAACACATCAAATATAGCTTCTCATACTCATAATACACATTATATATATATAAAATGATCCACAACTCCATACTTTGCATCAAACATAATAACATTTACATAATTTCAAATTTTCAAAATTTTTGTTATATATCTTCTAAAATTCGTTCAAATTTTCATTTGATTTTATCAAAGTATATACATCTAACAAAACAATTTTTCTTTAATACAAACATCTACAAATAAACAATTTAAAATTTCTAAAATAGATGACTACAAAATTGAAAATGTACGTTTTTTAACAATTAAAAAGTTTTTACAAACATCATCACTAGAAAATCTTTTATGAACAGAAGGAAAATAAATAAATAAATAAATAAATATATATAGGGTTTGTTTATCTTATTAGTTAGATAAGGTTATCATCAATAACAATCATTGGATTGTTGTAAAAGATATATAAAATAATAATGATATTATTATAAACCTAATAAAACTTAAATGGGCCTTTTGAAGCGGTAGCCCATAAACAGGCCCAGAACACCGTTTACTGGCACGCCACCACCAGACACCACCTGCCATCAAGTCTCCCAAAATTCCACACGCAGGTTCCCTTCACTTTCTCTCTCTCTCTCACATATTTTCTTTTCAAAGCCCCTGTTTGTTTCCCAGGAAAATTTCCAACCCACATTTTTTCCCGACCGGAAAACCACCTCCGATTTTCCGGCTCCGCCCGAAATGGCTTCTCCGGAAAGCACCAACTGGCTATTCGATTTAGGCTACAATTTCGACGACGTCGCCGTCGCCGACGCCAACTTCTCCGTCTCCGCCTCCGGCTTCAATTGGCCTGTCCAGCAACTCAATGGTCCTCCTCCTGTCAGGTACTTTTATTACATCCAATAAAGCTAAGATCTTTCTTCTTATTTGTTTGTTTTTTCAATCATTTTTTCCCCTTTTTGTTTATATAACAAATTAGGGTTTTTCTTGGAATTGTGAATTAGTGTAAAAAGATTCGATCTTCCATTTTTTTTTTTTTAAAAAAAAATTATAATTCTCGTATAATTGTATTGGCTTATTTTTGTTTTCTATTTTTGTGTGATTAAATGTGGAGTTTTTTTGTAATATGATTAAATTTTGTCTAATGCTGTTTTGGGTAGCGTTGAATTGAAGCTTTTAGGGTTTTGAGTAAAGTGGAATTGGGAATTTTCAGTATCTGGTTATTATTCTAAAGACAACCTTTTTGATATTATTGTAGCTGTGTTTTTGTGCCTGCATGCATGTAGTTGTTTTGAATGGTAGTGTTCGGTTTCGTGGTTTTTTGAATGTAGGATTAGATGTGATGAGTTGAATTATATGTGTCATTGTTTGATATCTTTGATGAAAATGACCTCAAGTTGCATTAATCTTGAGTTCTATAGCCGAATCTAAACTGTTTGCAGATCTAAAGCGTGTTCACGACTCTGTGGTATTGTGAGAGTGAGAGGAAGTTGCGTTGAGTTGTGAGAGTGAGACTGAGACTGAGACTGAGAGGAAGTTGCTGTTGTAACGATTAGGTAATTTTGTAGAAGGGGAAAGATAAGTTGTTTTGTGGAACATGGTTGTTCATAGAATTTGTGTGGAAAGTTTCTCCGAGTATTAGACTGTTTGGGAAGTGCTATTGTTTCACTTTGGGAAATGAAGTAAAATTTTTAGTACCTGAATAACAACAATTTAGTGAATTCTAGTTTTTCCATATATGAAGTACTTTTGGGTTGAGTCGGTGTTCAGTATTGGATGGAAGCTTTTCATGCTTACTCAATTTTGTTGATGAGGTTTTGATTTGCGGGTTACTAACACACGTCAATATTGCTAATTCCTATGTATGAGGAACACATATACTTCTCTCAGAGTATTTCTTATTATAGAAGGATTATGAAAAAGTAGAATTTGGGTTTTCAAGCAATTTGCAATACTTAGTGCAGTTTTGACCCTAGATTGTTGACAAATATTTGACTGACCTAGTTGAGTAGAAGATAAAGATTATATGGATGTTAATTTATAGAGTGGTTTGGAGTGAGCTGAGCAGTCTTGTGATTGCTTGAGCTGTTGTTAATTTGCCTTTTGATAGGATAGGATTCTTATACATTTGAATTGATATTAAACATCTTCTAGTTTATTTTATTCTTTCATTTAACTAAAAAATCATGCTGTACATTGATCAGCAAGATCCTATCTACATGTGCTTGTACGTTGATTGCCCTTTTTGTAAGTTTCCTCACTTGTTTTTCTCTGTTTAATATAATCTATTACTAGTGCGGAAATTGATGCATCATTTGGTGATTCTGATGGCCCTAAGGAAACTGGCTCGAAGAAGAGGTAAATAATTTCTCTCATCAATTTTTGTTTGTCATCTTACTCATACATCTTTGTGTACCGTGTTTCGTGCGCTGATGCATAAAGGATTTGGTAGAAGCCATAATTGTAGTACTCAAACTTATTCTCGAGCATTTTAATGGCCAGTTGTTCTGTATGTTCAGTCAATTGAAATAATAAGGCACCACAGGTAGTCAGTGACAATTCGCAGCCGAGTTATTATTTACTTAAGAGCTCATGCATGTTGAATGGACTGTTGCAGGGTTAGATCTGAATCATGCAGTGCATCTAGCTCCAAGGCTTGTAGGGAGAAGTTGCGCAGGGATAGGCTTAACGACAAGTAGTTTCTTCTCCTTATTTCATTTTTTCTTCCTCTTTCATCTTTTTGTTTGTTTGTGCGTGCGTGTGCGTGCGTGCGTGTGTGTGTGTGAAGCGTGACTGTTTTATATTCGGCATAATTTATAGGTTTATGGAGTTGAGCTCTCTTATAGAGCCTGGAAGGGCTCCTAAGACAGATAAGGCTGCTATTCTCATTGATGCTGTTAGGATGGTAACCCAATTACGTGGTGAAGCCCAGAAGTTGAAGGACTCAAATTCAGGTCTCCAAGAGAAGATTAAGGAGTTGAAGGTGAGTCTGGCTTAGTTTTGGTTAGAATGTTTGAGGATGAAGCAGTTCTTACAGCTTTTCATATATGTATGTTTTCATCCATTTGCATGCTTTATGTTGATGCTTGAAAGTTGCTGATGTCTTTCAAAATTAACAAGGAAACAGAAGGGTATACCCATACCAATTACATTTAAACTGCCTTCCTTCTTATGCAGGCTGAGAAGAACGAGCTTCGTGATGAGAAGCAGAGGCTAAAGGTAGAGAAAGAGAAGCTAGAACAGCAACTGAAAGCCATGAACACACAACCTAGTTTCTTGCCTCCACCTGGTGCAATCCCTGCTGCATTTGCTGCCCAAGGTCAAGCTCCTGGCAATAAGTTGGTGCCATTCATTGGTTACCCTGGAGTCGCAATGTGGCAGTTCATGCCACCGGCAGCAGTGGACACCTCACAAGACCATGTACTCCGCCCTCCAGTTGCTTGAGTCTGCAACCGCCCTACAATGTTTGGGTCCCTTAATTTGAACCTAACAAGTGTATCCGTGTCCGTTTTGTCATTGTTATCAACTTGTACTAGTTTTGATGAAGTCTTTGTAATTGGATTCGGTGGTTGACTTTATTTGAATTTGTGTACTTCTATGAATTGTTGCTGGTATCCGCATGTAAATTTTAATAAGTTTGTCTGGCAACCCTTGTTTCAATTTTGACTCGTTGTTAGGGATTTTTGGGGTTAGATAGCTTTTGATTCTCTTTAGGCATGTTGGACCCAAGTCTTTGCTGAAATAGATACAAGATCTTTCTTCTACGTGCCGTCGGACAAAGAAAAATGCATATAGAAACGAGTGATTGATGATGATAAATATTTGAAGTTGAAACTTTTTGGACTTAATGCAAAAAAAAAAAAAAAAAAAAAAAAAAGGATAATAAATTATAAATTAATATTCAGTGATCAAGGACTATATATTTGTATTTGTAGGTGGTAAATTGTAATTTTCATATTGAAGAGTTGTCAACCTGTCAACTTACCTTGTTTCCAACTCTCTTCTGGACTATAATCTTATCCTGAAACAACCAAGATTGTCACTCGAATGGCTTCCAATCTCCTCAAACTTCACATGCAAACCTTCAAACTCACAAATTCTTCAACCCCATTTCCACAAACCAAGACCATCCTCCCATCTCCACCATTTTCCACTCACCACCACCACCACAATTACCATATCTCTTCCTTCCCTTCAACTCTCCCTTGCAAGCCTCAACATTCTCTACCGTCTCTGCAAGCCTCTATATCATCGTCAACTCCACCAACTTCAAAGGAAGAAGCTGTTCTCCAAGCCAAAACCTGCCTCTCAACCACCCTTGAAAAGCCTCTCAACAACCCCAAACTCTCTGGCAAGCTCAAGAAACTCAAACAGCCTAGATACCGTGTTGAGATTCCTGTCATTGATGACTCACCATCTTCCCTCTCTCAACTTGCTTTTGATGTCTTTAAAGACCTGCCTCTCAGAAGGAGAGGCTCTTCAGTCAAAATATTGATTCTTTGGCCTGATGTTGCCTCAACAGAAGCTGCTGTTGAAGCCTTTGAATCACATTCTGTGAACCCAGTTGAACACATTGATTTGTCTTCAGTTAGTGAAACTGATAATAGAATTTGGAATTCTGCTGAGGTAGTTATATTTTTGGCGCCAGAGAAGTCACAACTGGCAGTTATAAAGAGAGTTACTGAGAATTTGTCTCCAAAGCCAGTGGTGATATTCAACCCCAGATGGGGGTTTGAAGAGGAGGGGAGTTTTGGTGATCTGGATGGTTTTGTTGGTTCTTTTGAGGTGATATATTCATTCATGGGGTTGGAAGTCAAGGGGATTTTGAGTAAACGAAACGGTGTGATTTTCAAGTGTGTGAGAGATGGGGTTTTGAGTGGTGAAAGATGGAATGTTCTTGTGGAAGAGGAAGGAGAATTGAAGGTGGTTTCGAGGTTTAAAGCGCGACCATCGATTGGTGAAGTTGAGACTGTATTGTATAATTTGATGGCCATCAACTCCCCAGTCACAAAATCTGCCAAGTTTTTGAGAGACTTGGTGTCAAATGTAACTGGCAAAAAGTAAGTTTTGTTGTATAATTTTTACTGATATGTTTCATAAATGAAATGATAGAATTTTTCGATTCTGTTTCTTGAGTTGCCTTAATGAGTGTGATTGCAGTCTATTTGATTTATTTAGTATGTTGAGCCTCCTGTATTGAATCTTAACAGTTTTTGATTATGCGCCAAAATCTGAAATATTCTTCTGTGCCATACTATTACTATTGTCTGTTAGTATTATACATGTAATGCAGCTCGAGGGGCTGCCTTGATACAGGTATACACATACGTTAAGTGATCATTTATGTAAACAAGATGATGGATTCTCTTCATTTTTTGACTTCTTAGGTTCATTTTTGGGATTGGAAGTACTTTTTCTGAGACAATAATGTAAACCAGTGTAAAACTAACAAGGGAGATTAGAATTTGGTATATAATTGTGTGTCTGGTTACTGGAAATGTCTAGATTTTACATTCAGTTGAGAGAATAATGATCCTCCTCAGAAGATACGGAGTATATGAGGATGATGCAAGGATGTAATCCAGGAGAGAAGAGGCCACATTGTCAGCACGGACTGCTGAATTTGATTAGTTAGTAAGGTAACTTCTCAGAATAATTAAAATAAAATTCAATTTACATAGTTTTTATTTTGTGGTAAAAAATAATAATATTAAGTGGTTGAACATTCATTGGTGGGAGGAGGCTTAATATATGTAATGAAGTTGGTGTTAAATCACGGAATTTGATGTCAATTATGACATATAACCTAGCCATCACAACTTTGAGGATTGCACATCCATTTCTTCAATTGTGCATAATGCATATAAAATGGGAATTTGTTAATTGTTTCTCCTGTGAGACGGGAGCTGCAAATGCAAGATTACATTAATGCAGTGGAAGTTGAAACTGCAGGGCTTTCTTGTCATTATTTGATTGATAGTATTAATAGATGCACATTACCTCTTAGTCTTAGCTCCTCATTCAATAAGGCATTGGTGGTTCAATTTTCATCAAGTGCATTCAGTGTTAGCTTTCCAAAAATAAAGAAGTAGGATCCGAGTATCATCAAGATTGGAGACATAATGATCTAAAAAAATGCAATTTTGTGGTAAAAATGCCTAAATTTATTGATTTGAGCTTGTATACTCAGCAAAACCTCAAGAATCAGTGATCTTGCATCATTACAAGACATTTATGTGTGATAGAATTCCACTGCATATGATAAATACTAAAGGTGTAAAAACTCTTCAACATGCTTTCGCATGTGGAATATTTTTAGTGAAAGAGTAAGGAAAATACAGAAAAG
The DNA here is from genome assembly GCA_022984855.1 of Dimocarpus longan. Classification (NCBI taxonomy): domain Eukaryota; kingdom Viridiplantae; phylum Streptophyta; class Magnoliopsida; order Sapindales; family Sapindaceae; genus Dimocarpus; species Dimocarpus longan. The sequence continues at coordinate 18,245,447 of CM041014.1, forward strand.
AATAAGCCTGGTGCTGTTTGTTTGATTTTACATTCTGAATGGAAGGCCTCAATTCTGTGAAGAACTCTCTCTTCTTTAGCTCTTTCCTTTCTTTTAATATCTGACATACAATACGTTTTTCATCATCAACACTTTCCTTCAAAATTCATGTTAAGATGCCCTGATATGGCAACCCTTTATGAATTTATCTGTAAAGTTGATGTACTTGGACCACAATGGCCTAAGTTGAGGGAAGGCTATGTCTAGCCAAGGCTTTGCTCTGCCATTGAAATGGATGACACCAGCACTCTCAGCATCAGCAAAGCTTGTATTCTCCTGGTACCCCAGCCCCAGCATGTGCCAGAAAGGATCAATAACGTGGACATGACCATGGAATGCTATCAAACCTGGAGGCAATGTCCCAAGCTGCCACAAACTGAGGTCTGATTTCAAGTTCTGCATGAGAGGAAATTAGAGCAAACATTTTCAGTTGAGTTTCCTTGTATAAACTAGATGTGTATGTACATGTATGATTGTGCTAACCTGTTCTAGCCAGTAATGGTAAGTCAGGCTTATGTTGGTCTTCCTCCAAGCTTCGAGATCAAATACATTCATGCCATACGCCCATGCACATTCATTAGGATCGAAGTTACTTGATACCAATGGGTGGGAGAAGTTCAGGTAGCTCTTGAGTTTCTTTGACATTACAAACTTATCTTCCCCTCTACATGTTTCTACTGCTCCATTAACCTTTCCATTCATATCGATATCCCATAGAGGCGAAAGATCGGTTTGTACAACAATGTCATCGTCCAGGAACACTACCTTGTTCAAGCTGGGAAACAGCTGCAAGGAAAATGCACTGTGACTTAGCATACACTAAGCACAATTTTGGAGCATTGTTACAAGAGCAATAACATGTCACACGTACCTCTGGTAGATTGATACGGATGTGATTCATCAAAGAGTTGTACTTAGGACTAAGTGCTTGTAGCTTTGCCGCAATAACAACGGGCTTATCAGAGTTTTTAGCCACAATTGCAGACGAGCCACCTCTGAACTGTGAGCGGACCTGTTGATCTTTCTCCATTGCTTCTAAAACGGGCACCTTCCCCTTTGAAAACCAATCAAAATGGTGCAATGCCTTGACCTCAATTATAGCTGGCGATAAGGGGTGCAGTGAAAACCAAGCCTGCATAGGGTAGTAAGTTTTCCTGTCTGTTATAATGTGTAGCACAATATTTTCTGGGCGCAACGAGTTCTTCACTAGGGATGTGGCCACGACAGAGGTCGCCAGCACGTTGTCTGAGGCAAGAACATGGTGGAAGTAGGAGTTGTCCACAAGGGCTGGAACAAGTTCAGCTGAGGGGAGCTGGAGGCGGGCAGCTGCATTGGTGGAGTGTTCATTGGCCAACCTTAGAGCTAGGCAGTGAAGCTGCTTTGGTATGCTGCTAGACGCTACATGCCTGTACAAATATTCCTGGATTTTGGCTGTTCTAGTCCTTTGTTCCATCAGAGTAACCTGTAAATATGACAACTCTTGATTTCTCTACAACATTTTTTGCTACAAATTTGATACATTCTAAGTCCGGTAACTAGAAAAATGTTGTGTTACATTTTTGTTAGAACTTGACTTTTGAAAAGAGTATGTGATCGGAGTGGTACCATTTCTCTAAGCTTGACAGCAAATGTCTTTGCATCTGATTTGGTTTCTTTGATTTCAGACATGAACTCTTCCAAAGTTTGAGGAATATGTGATCTCCCTTGTAGCTCATCTTTGCTTATAGGTTCTTGTAACACTTGGTATATCACTTCTGGGACCTTTTACCAACCAAAAGTAATTTAATTAGTAATCAAAACAAAATTAACTACTAATTAAAACAAAGTTAACATTATTATATAATGTTCCACTGCAGTTTTGTTAAATCCATTTAATCACCGTATGAATTTCAATTTTTGCTCAATAGTTAATAAATAGTTTACACTGACAAATTATTCAGGTTAATTTATGATCAGACATTTAACTTTTAATTTTTTTTTGAAAAATCAATGCCAAATAAGTACTTATATGGTCCCAGGTATATATATTTTCGTAAATAAAAGACAACTAAAAAAAATATCAACATATGTTTTTATAAAATGCATGGGGTGAGAATTGAATCAACACTTAATAGTGAAAAGAGGTGACTAACTATCTGTACTAACAGATACGGTTCATTATGCTCTTAAGTTTGGTAAGCCAGAAACATATTTTGAAATAACTTTTGCATGGAAAATAATAACTTGGAAATAAATCAAAGTAGAGGGTTGAGAGATCACATTGGACTCAGGTCTTCTTCCAAGGATCCTCGGCCCTAGTCTCTTTCCCAAGCAACCTACAAATCACACCAACAAAAAGAAAATTAATTAATTACTTTTCAAAAAAAAAAAAAAAAAATTAAATCATTAATATTTTAATCATAGTTACTCAGTCTCTTTCTTCTTCCTATTAATTAGGTGCCAACCGCTGATGCATCCTAGACACCGACAAATTCATTAATTTTTTTTTATTAATAAGTGTTAATTATAGTGTCACATGACATCCAGATTCCAGTAGGATATACCAGCCAAACCAGAGTCATTAGTAGTTAATTATAGATTAATGAGAATCTAATCATGTACTAACACATGAAAATCAGGGGTAAACATGTAAATGCCCCTAGCACTGTCATGTTTGACTGTGATTGGTTTATTGGATTCTCCGGTAGAGTTCACTAGTATCTAAGCTAATCACAAGTTATTTTTATTTATGAATAACCACAAGTGAATTACTTATTAAACAAACTAATTAATAAGGCTTACGGATAATCTTATATTAAAGTGAGTGATAAAGGTGGTTCAATGTTTATCGACAGCTTTTTCTAGATAAAACCATAATTATAATTTAATAAAACTTCAAATACATAGAAAATTAGAAACAAGCAAACAATTCTTTTAACTTCTTCTTTCTTCTTTCTTCTTCTTCTTTTTTTTTCATAACATATTTAATGAATCTTTTATATAAATAAGTTCATTCAGAATTTTCTCAAATAATATCCACTAATTGTTTTTTTTTTTTTTGATAAAAAGTAAAATATTTATTCTTTTTATAAGAAATTATCATGTTATGATAAATTCATTTAGATTCAATCTAACTCAATCAGATAAGATTTTAACTATATCTATACCTCTTACTAATTGAAAATATCCTTTTATTAATTTTATATTATTGATAACATCTTTTTCTTAATTCTATAAATAGAAAAAATAAAATAGGAATGTGAACTACATTATCCCAAGCGTTTTCCTATAAAACAAACATTATTGGAAATTGAAGCATTGTTGTTGTTACTAACTAAAAATTCTTCAAAACACATTCTTCCTAGACTC